>BJBW01000884.1:7024-178524 GCA_004320125.1 Scolopax mira
AGGCCTCACCTCGAGTACTGTGTCCAGTTTTGGGCCCCCCACTACAGGAAGGGCATTGAAGTGCTGGAGCATGTCCAGAGGAGAGCCACCAAGCTGGTGAGGGGTCTGGAGAACAAGTCCTATGAGGAGAGGCTGAGGGAACTGGGCATGTTGAGTTTGGAGAAGAGGAGGCTGAGGGGAGACCTCATTGCCCTCTACAACTACCTGAAAGGAAACTGTAGAGAGGCGGGGGTTGGCCTCTTCTCCCAAGGGAATAACGACAGGACCAGAGGGAATGGTATGGAGCTGCGGCAAGGGAGATTTACATTAGATATTAGGAAAAATTACTTTACTGAAAGAGTGGTCAGGCACTGGAACAGCCTGCCCAGGGAGCTGGTGGAGTCACTGTCCCTGGAGGTATTTAAGAAACGTGTAGACACGGCTCTTCAGGGCATGCTCCAGTGCCCAAGATTATTGGTCTGTGGTGGGGTGTGGGTGTGGGGTTTAGTTGGTGGGTGCTTTTTTTTTATGTGTGTGAGTTTTATGGGGTTTTTGGGTTTTTTTGGGGTGGTGGTGTTTATTTTTTTTAAAAGTTTTTTTGGTGGGTTTTTTGTTTTTTTTTCTTTTTTTTTAAAATGTGGTTGGACTCAATGATTTCAAAGGTCCCTTCCAACCACTAAGATTCTGTGATTCTGTGATTCTGTATATCTGGAGCTGTTGGCAATATGTAGCTACGTCAGAGCTGCCATTAGGGCAGAACCTACTCTGTTCCCCTCCCCGACATCTCCATTTTATTCAGCTGCTGCACAATGTAGCAGGAACAAAAAATTAATCTGTCATGCAGCCAAACTATGGAGAGAAGGGAAGAGGACAAAGGGAGAGAAAAGGAACTGGAAGCTATGCCAATCTAGGCGATGCACAGCGAAGATGTGTGGAAATAAAAAAAAAAAAAAGAACAGAGTATGAATTTATTAATGCCATATTTTGACAAAATAAAGGAAAAAAGAATGTAAAATCTGCATCCATTAGTAAGAGTTTCCAGAATTCAAAGCCATATCTTGAGAAAACAGAACATTAATTCAATCACATGTCAGCACAGGCTTTTGACATGCTCTTGACTATTTTAACTTACATGTTTACAAAATTCTCCAGGTATGGATAACATATACATCGTAAAGGTTTTCTAAGACCTTATGACAAGTCATACATTTTAACAAGAAATTGATTCCTAGGAAAGATGTTTTGTTTGAGCATGGAGCATAACAACACTTTCAAGATGTATGTACAGCAAATTGCATGAACAAGCTTTAAAATTCTCCAATATATAAAGATTAAACTACTAAGGTATATGTTACTGGGCCACTGGGCCAAAGGCAAGATTTTCTATTAAAATAGAATATATGTATCCTCCTGTCACATTTATAGTATACTAAGAGTCGATGGATCCACCTACTTCTTCCTGCTATGAGTAGAATTAAATGCGAAGCAAACTAATGCAAACTGCTTCTCCCTAGACTGTCTATCTAACATTTTTCTTCCACGGAAATACAGCAGGGGAATTACCCATGGAAAACTTGCATTAAAACACGCTTCACTTTCCCTGACCTCTTAGAGAAAGAAGAGACCACTCTGGCCTTCTAACGCATTTGCATTTTAAAATATGCTGTGAAGAATATTGCTCTCTCAACACAGTTTCAGCCTCGTATTTCAGCCTCTTACATAAAAGCATGCATCTAACCATCCTTCAAACATATTAAAACTCCTTGAGCTCTAAATAGAGTCTTAATTAGAGTCTCATTCAAGCTCTTCCTTGCTGTACACACAGGCAATTGATGTGACTGAAGCCACTTAAGGTTTTGTCACTATTGGACAGAATCTCTCTTACCTCTGTCATGCAACCTTTGTTACTGCCTGACAGAATATATATCAGCTGAACTATACTCCCCAAATCATTCCTACTTCTAGTTGCCTGCATACATGGTTTCCTTGACCTCTAACCTTGTTTTGCCTCTGCCAGGAATCTGGTAATTGGCACAGGCTTTCTTCATAAATTCTGTCCCATATCTTAACAGAATGCCCTAGCCAGTGAATGAGTTTTGGGTTTTTTTTCTTCCCCTTTGAAGTCATCTTCTTTCTGGAGTGCTCTTCTTCCTGGAAATGAATTATTTCCTAAAAATGTTCTACTAGCGGTCTTTGTCTCATCTGAGGCTCTCTCAAGGAGTCTTGTTATATTTAAAAAAACACAATAATTGTCTTAATAAGTTTCGGGCTATGTTCTGAACTTCCTTGCCCACACTGTTATTCTCCTTGCTTATCAACCCCTGAGGTATGATTCAACAATAATCATCTGAAAGGCAAGACATGCTTCCATGGCACAGAGGAAGAACTGTTCATTTAGAGTATACCACCAGCTTGCACCAGAGCTAAGAAAAAGAAAAAAAATGACAAAAAACCAACCATACAGGTCATAAGGCTGAAGAAGGCTTTAAAGATAATCAGGTTCAGTCTACTGCCATTGTCACATCTGAAAAATAGTTTGTGTTTCTTGCCTTCACCTGGGAGCCTGAACTATACTGCTCTCTTAGTTTACTTATCTAATACTCCCAATATTACATATGTAATTTATAACCAGGATGAAGATAAAATCCACGATATAAAGTCTGGTTTGGACTGGCTGAGAAAACTGAGACATTTATTATATCCATATCACTAGCTGATTAAGACAGAATGCATGTTAAAACAATTACTTCATGTTCAATTCATTAGTTGTAAAGTTTGCTTATTTTCAACTTCTAATGACAGTTTCTCAAAGGAAATAGCTCAAACATCCAAGAGAAATGTATCTTACTTAACTGAAAAATTGCCAAACATGCTTTAAAATCTCAGAGTTCTAAGTTCTTACCCTGGAAGTACTCCATTGTATAATGAAGATAAGGTGGCTACTTTTCTAAGAAAAAAATAACATGTAGGAAGTACATTTATTTAAAGGAAAAAAAAAAGTCAGACTGAGAGCTAGAAGAAGGACTGAGTGCCATACTGTTCTGTCATCACACAGACAAATCATGACCAAGAAACTCCAGGGAAAAGGAATACAGCTACAAATCCAATTCTGGGAGGCATATGTAACAGAGTTAATATCTCAGAGCATCTACTGTACAGAAAAAAATACTAACCCTAAGCATACCACTCTAGCCTGAAAACTATAAAGGTCAACAGAACTCTTGTTTTTCTTGACAGTAACCATAACTGAGGTACAAGAAACGAATCTTGATGATGATGGCAGTCCTATACACAAGCACATTTCAAATTATAAAATTGTCTGCAAATTCTGCATATTCAAATCTACCTGTAAAAGAATACAAACATTGTAGAAACAAAGGTAGCAGGAACACAGTTTACAGTTCTACTAATGTCAGGAATCATGATAAAGCAGAACAGAGTATGGCCACGGGGTTTTCCAGACATGTTTATGGGAAAATAGCACAAAAGCCTGCAATGCTCCAAGTGGCATGGTAAATTAAATAACTTAATAAGAAACCTACAGATATTCACTCATTACCAAAAATGAATTTGATGTTTACTCATTATTGTTCCTCTTTTTAGGCCGACCCATGGTTTCCTTAAGCTACAGTAGCTAAAGAAATTGTGGGCAGCTTGAGAGGGCAGAGAGGGAGCACGGCAAAGCTCTGCTACTGGATCACTAGGAGTAAAGGCATCTTCAGCTCTGGTCCCATGTGGCTGCAGCAACTGACTCCCTTAAACCTGTTCTTTGTCTTTGGGTGGAGGGAGAAAAAAGGACACATGGCAGAGATAAGATCTTAAAAGTGTAATTGCAGGAAGCGCATCACACTGTGTTCCCACAATAATCCCAAAGTTGGAAATCTATGGATAATTGGCACAAAACTTTCAGTGCAGCACATTTCTAGAAAACCTTCTAAAGAAAGAATGCTAATTGTTGCTCTAAGTTCTCCCAGGCAAAGTCTAACAACATGACATCTTAATATGAATTACAAAATCTTTGTTTTGGTCCAACATCTGCCTTTCAAAGAACTGTAATCTCAGCTTTCTATTTTTGTTTTCTTTTGCCATGGTAAAAGATATGTTTTCCTAAATCTGAATTGCATCTTCTAGATGTGACTTGAGCAATATGTATGTTTTTGCAAGGAACAGTTGCATCTGTCCTGATGCATTTTACAATTAACACAAAGAAGTCCCTTTTGTTATCCATTAACAGGCTTCTACCTACACCAAATTAGGAATTCCTCAACATGACTGAGATAATGAGTTACAACAGGCAGATGTCCAGCAGTTTTATAGGCCTTACTGATATAACTGCCCCCATCACTACAAGTATGGACAATTCACAGAGAAGAGAATGAAGGGACTGCCTTGAATGAAGAGGCTGCTTCAGAGTAGCTGTCTGAGTCTGGAATGAATCAAAACTGCTACAGGTACAGCTGTTAATCTACTATGAAACAACGTCTCAATAGCTAAAAATGCAGGATCAATAGCTCTCATAAACAAGTGTGTTGTATGTAAAAAACCATGGAGTATTGATAACAAGACTTTTTTTTTTCAGTACACACAGACTGACCATGATTATTTAACTAGCTTGCAAAGCCACAAAATACTACTCCTTCTTTCCTGTGTGTGATAAAGTTCTTCTGTACACTGCCTCATGGTCCATGATCTGTGCTTTTGATCCTTGGCCAAGACACAGCTATTGCACCTGCAGAATGGCATACTTCTTGATTGGCTTGGTAAAGAAGCCTCTTTGCCATTGGCACATCACCAAGGCTGCCTGTCCTAGAAGTAAAAGTGTCCCTGTTAGAAGAGAAGCAGCTGGGAAAGCAGCAGCAGATGAGATTAGGGACAAAAAGAAGAGCAGTAAGTTCCCAAACAGATAAAACCAAAGAAAGCCCTTGAGTGTGTCATTGATGACTGGCCAAAACATGTTCAACGACTTTTTGAAGATAAGAAATGCTACTTCTAAAGACTTTTTTGGTCAGAGAATTCCTGGTTCACTAAGATAACATGACTGAATGTCTGTAGGGGGCAAGGGGAATATTTTTATCAGATGAAGAAAGCTCTCTGGCACTTAAGAAAGTATACAGATCTGAAGACCCATTACCACAATAAGATGGGGAGAGGACACTGTGTCAAAGAAACAAGATAATGTGAGAGCTTAAAACCCACATGCATTGGATATGGTTCCTTTACTCAGCTTGCTACACCTGGGAGAACATTGAAGACCCGCCAAACATTACTAGCTGCTGTGGTAGACAATGTCCTCTCCAGGTTACAGTCCACACTATGGACTGGCTTTGGAGGGTCTGTGGGACAAGACTATCCAAGCAATTGAGAACTGACAGCAAGACTCCATGTACAGCACCATTACTGATACTATTCCTATGCACTGCTACTACACACTATTGCTACTTACACCATGCTAACGATGCAATTGTGACCATTGCTTCTGAGAAAGAAGATGGGATGTTTTAAAAAACAGTCTGCTAAGATTACACTGAAGAGATTAGCCAGAAGAGGAACAGAATTCACTCACTTGAAATTCTCTTATGGAAAATATTATAGCAGTTTCTTAATATCAGACAATACAGGCAATACAGGCAGAGAAAGCACAAAAGTTTTTTTAAGACATCTCTACTTTTTATTCTTTAAATCAAGAAGAACCAATTCAGTATTTGAATCTCCTGACTGGTTTTGCAGTCAGCTTCAAGAATAATGTGAAAGTAGATTTATTGCAAGGGCAGAGTTAGAGTGTATACTAATAAAATACATGAACTAAGGACTAATCATCATTCAGGAAAACCATGGTTCTTCTTCCAGATACAAAGATACTTTATTCTGAATTTTATTTTCCTAAACACCATATTCCAGTAGGATCCAAAAAGGAAATCATCAGAGCTAGCTTTTTACTTTCTGTCTACAGCAAAGAATAGACAACATTTGTCCTGACACACAAACAGCTTTTAAGAGAAAGATATGGTATTGGTGCAAACACCAGTTAGAAGACGTTAATTAAAATAATATCTAACAAATTTCAAAACTTTATAAGGCTTTAACAACACTTTAATAAGGAAAATTAGTACTCCTTCTCTATTGTATTTTTTTTTGATAGTACTTTAAAGTGCAGCTGCTTCAGCAAAAAATATTTATTTTGCTTTTCTGCCATCTTGCGGCTTAACCGCAAAATGCACTTAAAAAAAAATAAGAAAAAAGAGGTCCAACTGCTGGTTTGTGAAGTTGCTTTTTAAACACTATTCGGCCTAAGCTGTTCTCCAGACCACCCTCCCTCCTCCCTAAACAACAACGGAGCTTGCAACAGCATGGATCTTCAGTCCAACGAGTTTGTCCAAAAATTTGATCCCACAGAAACAAATAGTGTCAGCCAGCCCAGATCTCACCACAGAGGCGACGGTCCATTCTATCTTCCAGAGACTGTTCCCTTGACCCCGGTCTGGCAAAGGTAGTGACTGCCTTATTTCTTATTTAAATGCATTAGCTTGAAAGTGATTATGTGAGAAGCAAGTAAAATTCTACTCCGGCTCACTCATTAGCAGAGACAAATGCTACCAAAGCTGTATCAGTGAAACATGCAAGACCCTTAGCTACCCTTCTCACCGTCTGTAAAGTTGCATTTGGTAATACGTACAAGTGCTACGAATCAAGTCATAGCCTTTCTGACTTATTTTCCATTTACAGGAAATGATCAAGGCAGCTGATTTAATACAGATGATTTAAGGCAAAAAAACCATGAAATCCTAATGCCATTTCCGCAGTTATATCTGGTCAACCAGCCCAAAGTAAATAAAGACTTGCTTTCCATAAACCTCTGTTGGAAAAGCAGGACATTGTACACTTATCCAAATCCAACCAAAGAAGTTAAATAACAGGTTGAACACAGGGCATGAAGAATATCAGAGATTTTCTACAGTGGGTTTTTTTTGTGTATAGCTTATTTTTTAACAAAATTGCAAGACTTACTAGCTTGCTGACTGTCTAGAATGGCTTCACTGACTGAACTACCCAACAGAAAACGACAGTTACTTGTTTTCTTCATATCTGTGACATATTTTTATGAAAAAACACCATTTTGCCCATGCTGTACTAGAAAGATCCTCTTACCACCAATTTATAGTCAGTTGGATTTAGAGGCTCGCATGACAGTTAGTGAGTGAGAATATTTGTGCATGTTTTTAGTAACCAATAAGCTCTAAGGAGTTAAGATTTCAGCAAATGGTGTTCCAAGGTAGTCAGACTTCTCCAGGAGTTTTCCTGTCAGTTGAAATGCCATGCTAGTCTGACTGGAAACACCAGGAGTTCTTAAGGGCTAAACCCTTCTCCTGGGTTATTGTTTAGTGAGAAATTTTCTGGGGCATATCACTCCAGATGAGTCAGTAGAAAGTTTCAAGAAAAAAATGGTTTCAGTTAAATACCAGGCCTGCTGTGCAACTTGCAGAATATGCTGTCTAGGACATTTCAAGACTGTGATTTTCCAAAGCAGTTTCTTCCTAAAGTTCAACTTTCAACTGTCCTACTTACAGCTGAGTCACAAGCCTTTATACTCGTATTTTACTTCCCTGACAGAGAAGATTAGGTGGTTAGAGAGGAGAAAAAAAATCTTAGGAGTCAACTGCAGGTGAAAAGTTAACTACAGCATTTCTCACAAGCTCCTCCTAAAGAAGCTGCTGAAATAGTGGCTGGATGAAAAGACACTGTGGTGGACTGAAAAATGGCTGAACTGCTGGGCCTAAGAGGTGGTGGTCAGTGGCACAAAGTCTGTCTGGAGCAGTGTGCCTTAGGGGTCAATATTGGGTACAGTCCTGCTCAACACTTTCATTAATAATCTGGATGGTGGGGCAGAGTGCATCCTCAAAAAGTTTGCTGACACCAAACTGGGAGGAGAGGCCAGTGCACCAGAAGGTTGGGGTGCCATCCAGAGCAACCCGGATGGGCTGGAGAAAGGGGCTGATAGGAACCTCATGCAGTTCAACAAGGGGAAGTGCAAAGTTCCTGTACCTGGGGAGGAACAACCTGGTGCAGGAAGAGAGCTGGAAAGCAGCTTTGCAGAAAAGGCCCTAGGAGTCCTGGTGGACACCAAGACAAACATGAGCCAGAGCATCCCCTCTACTCAGTACTGGTGAGGCCACACCTGGAGTGCTGCATCCAGCGCTGGGTTCCACAGTACAAAAGAGACATGTACATACTGGAGAGAGTCCACCAAAGGGCCACAAAGATGATGAAAGGACTGGACCATCTCCCACAGGAGGGAAGGCTGAGAGAGCTGAAACTGTTCAGCCTGGAAAAAAGAAGACTCAGGGTATCTCATCAATGTATATAAACACCTGTAGGGAGGGTCCTACAGAGGTCCTAAAGAGGACAGAGCCAGGCTTTTCAGTGGTGCCCAGGGCCAGGACCAGAGGCAATGGGCACAGATCAAAACACAGAAGATTCCTCTTGAACATCAAGCAATACTTTTTCACTGTGAGGGTGAGTGAGCACTGGCATAGGTTACCCAGAGAGGCTGTGGAGTCTCCAACCTTGGAGATACTCAAAAGCCATCTGGGAATAGTTCTGGGCACCTGGCTCCAGGAAGCCCTGCTTGAGCAGGGGCGATGGACCAGGTGACCTCCAGAGGTCCCTGCCAGCCTCAACCATTCAGACATTCTGTGATTCTGTGTTTGCAGTGAAGAACAGTGTTTCATGTAACACAGGTGGCCTGGGCTTACCATGAAACTTTGTGCCTGTGTAAAGACCCCAAACCTGCAGACCTCTGACATATATGGAGTGTTTTCTACTTTTCACAGTTAAAAGCAGCATATCTGAAAAAAAAAAAAACCCACCCAACAACATTTTGATTTTTTGTTCACAGTTTTAAATACTTTCCACTGCTTGAAATTAATGAGATCTCTTGCACCAGTTGGGAGGTTCAAGTAGGTTCAAGTCTAATTTCCTGCTAACACTGAGCACAATAACTAGCTCAGGAAAATTAAGTGGTCAGAAGACTGTAATGGAAAGCACAATGTTCATGATCAAATTGAGCACTGGTGTAAAATCAATCAATCAATCAATCATTGCATTCTTCAATATCCCACAGAAATTATTAATCTAAAAAAGAAAAACCCAACCAAATTCATTCAAATCAGAATCGTACTACAGAACATGTATGTCTGCAGACATTGCAGCTACTTTTTGTACCTGTATACTAACTACTAAAAAAGACTCAGAATAAATGCATTAAACTACCTTGGTAATCCCCTGCACTGATGCACTGTAGTCTATTCACCAAAAAATGAAGAGTTTAAAAATCCAGCAAGAAAATTCCATAAACATGCTAAGCAATACTGTTATTTAGTTACATTTTGCTTCTCAACAACAAAAAAAGGTTGTATAATGGCTCTTGTTAACCCACTAGTCAAAGGAAATGCATGTGCTCAAAAGAATAAGGGATGCCAAGCCCCATTATCACCAGACTTCTGCATGGGGATTTTCTGGTGCCTTTAATTGCGCAAGCCTTAGTTAATGCTCACACAAAGCAGAAAGCTCCTAATGAAGCAGAAAATTAGGGGAAAAAATCCCAGCTTTTCAACTTGTTTGTGGCTAATGATTAGCTGGTAAAAAGCGATTAGAAAACAGGAAGCCTGGTAACACTGAACTGTGACTAGTCTATCTATTTCCAAAATTCAGATTTGATTCTGAAGAGTTGTATTAATTTAATTCTAAAGGGAAATAATGTATCTCTGCATGATCAGGCCAGCTCAACAGGTAAGGAGCAACCTTGTGAGGAAAAAGTGGGTTGTAAAGTGTCTGCTAGATAGAACGGGCTTTCTCATTCATATACTCTCGTTCAATAACTTTTCAGAGTTCTCTGAGTGACACCAAGTTCAAATTATATTTAAGCTTGAGACTATCAATGTCTCAATGTCAATACATTATGAAGTATGAAGAGCAGCCTCTTAGCTCTAGAATCATGGAGTACTAGGTTGTACTGGACCTCAAGGATCATCTTTCTATCATCTGGAAAGGCTACCAGAGACATTCATATTTAAGAGGAATAAGTTGGTCAGAATAACTTTAAAAAGAAAAAAACAAATGTGCCATTTATTATTCTTTCAACAGCTGGAGTTTAGGTTTGACCCAGTAAAATACTTGAGTACTGTTTTGGATTGAAACTGGGCTGCTAAGCATCCTAAGAGAGTGAGCACATTATATACTAACTGTTCTATACTCTTTGTTAGAAAAGCAGAACTTGGCCCAGTATGGTTGGTATGGTTTATGTTTGGTAAACTGCACACATTTTGCCCCCTCTGACCCTTCAAGATGTTAGAGTTAGACGTGTGCAGTTCCTTGTACTACAGCAATAACCTGTATCTCATGGGTGCCTGCATATCCCAGGTGCTTCACTGGCACTTTGCACTGCACAGCTGGGAAGCCTAAACACTACAGAAGTACCCATCTCACTGTGGTAACAAACTGGTTTATAAGCCCAGTTGGCCCAATTCATAAAATTAGTATTGGATATCAGAATATAAGGTATCCAGGGGCTTTACAGAAGACTTGCAGTCCTCCTAAGCTTAAGGAACTTGCTGTACAAGCTGCCAGAGCATCTTTGAGGAGATCAGTCAGCCTTCCATTAAAATCTACCCAGGCCAAGGTTCAAGAAAAAGAAGTTTCCCTCTAAAAAAATGAACAAGCTCATGTTGGTGGTTTAAACTGGGTAACAGCCCATGGGGAAGGAAAGTCATACTCAAAAGCAAGAAAACACTGTGCTTCAAGATGTGAAATGAGGCAGGTAAGAATGGAGAAAGCAGCCAGGGGCTGGTCAGATGTACATTTTTTCACTCAGAGAAAGACACTAGACAGAAGTGTGAAGGAATACAGGTAAAATAAATTCCCACAATGTTGTTACGCTCTCAGCTCAAAAACACTCTTTTGATTCTGTATTGTAAAATTTCAAGGATTGCATTTAAGACATCTTTAATTTTTGTTTAATATCTCCTTAAAAGCATGACCTTTGTTGAGAGACCCATTTTCATTTAAGGAAAAATGACCAAAAGTTGTAAACTGCAAGGGGACTTAGAAGCAGTTAAAAAAGCCTGGTGTAAAGCCATGTATTAAGAACACAACCAACCACATCCAAAATATTTAGTTTGGGAGGCAGCACTGGCCAAAATGAACAACACACTACCACACAAAGATCTGTAGTGCCTGCGCTCTTTCTAATTGTCTACTTGTTGCCTCATTTCTTTTTCTGACCTTTCTGGAGTTTGGTCTTTTTGCATGGATGTTACCCGATATGACTCTGTGGGACTGAGCTGGGTGAAGTGCAGTGAACAGTGCAATTCTGCAGGAAACAAGCAGTTACACATACTTTGAAGTTTGCTTCAGCTGTGGCTGACCACAAGCGCTGCCTTATTCCTAAGAAGAATCTGGTCTGCTTGCTGCTTTACAGAACAAAGCACAACTTGAACACTCGGTCAAAATCCTGCTCAACCACATTGTAAGAACCACTGACTGAAAAATATCTCAGGCTTTTTCACTGTAATGTGTCACTTGATGTGATCTGCATCATCTTAATGTTCATGGCTGGACAAATATTCTGTTTTTAGACTCAGATGCTGTGACAAAATCATGGCTAACAGCAACCTAGAACTCCTGACCCACAGAAAACACTCATCACCACTCCTGTCCACCTGTCCTGGTTTGAGGTAAAACTGAACCCATTTTCTGTTCAGTAATTTTATTTTTCAGCTAAGCCTCTTCTAACTGAAGTCTCTGAAATTAACAGCATAACTTCCAGACACTGTTCGTTTCCAGAGAGATTATTTCTAATTCATGCCAAAAAATGGTGTGCAGAAAAGCTCTTGCTTATACTTACTAACAACCAAGGTCAGCCAACTTTATTTTTTGCCCCATGAAGGGTTTGAAACAGAGGATTGCACCTCTGGGGAGCAGCAGACTACAGAGCTGACACAAAGATGACCAACAGAGTATTCCACCCCAGCTGCATCATGCTCAGTGTAAAAGCTGAGGGAGCAAAGGGATCAGTCCTCTTTCTTCAATGGCCAGCATCTGAGGATCTGTTCATCTGCATCAATCCTAATTGGCGCGTTCCTGAATCCAGCTCCCGAGTTCACCTCCCATCTGTTGCTACGTCCAATCTGAGACTTTTCCCATGTCTGCTTGTGACTTGATCATCATTCCGGGAGCTCTGTACAGTCTTCTGTATATATTTCATTTTATTACTGTTATTAGTATTTTTTAATGTATTTTTAAAACTCTTAAGTCTCTTTCTCTCTCTCCCTTCTCTCCTTGGAAAGAGCAGTAGCAAAGAGCACCGGTTGTCCATTTCAGTGGCCGATCCATCCCAAACCATGACACCACATCTGTGCTTGCAGGAGAGACGACCCTCAGCTGAACACTGAACCCCTAGGACACTTCAGCTGCAAGCCCGTGTAAACCACTACAAAATGATAGCAAAAAAAGCCTTTACAAAGGGACAGCAACAGGCCACTGGTGAGAAGCCCAGCCCTGGCACAGGCCTGGCATGATGACCAAGGCTCGCCCTGCTCCCGGGCGCTGCTGTGGTAACGCGCTGTCGCCGCAGATCATGGAGCCCAGCCTGGCGCTACCGGGACTGCGATGGGGCCTGTCAGACGGGCCGCCCCAAGGCCTTTCCCACCACCTCAGCAACGTCCCCGCCACAGAAGGGGAAAAAGAAACCAAACTCCTGACGGTTGCGAGCTCGCGGTGGCACTTATACCCGCCCCGCCCATCACTCCACTCCCTCCACCCAATCAGAGCGCAGCGCCCCTCCGTCGCAGCGAATGGGAGGGCGGCTCTTCTTCTCCCGCTTCGTGACGACACGCCGTTGACCATCTCCAGAGGTCGCGTGATCCGGGAAGGCGGTGAGGGAGCTCGCCCCCTGCCCTCGGCGAAGCGCGCCGCTATTGGCTGCGCCGAGGAGCCGGCGGCGCTCTCATTGGCTGCCGACTATAGGCGGCCGGGGAGCCGGGGCCGGCTGGCAGCGCTGCCGGCGGGGGAGCGGAGGAGGCAGTGAGTGCGGGGAGCCGGGGCCGGAGCCGGGGCCGGCAGCGGGGGGCTGGCGGCCGTCACGGACCTGCCACCAGTCGGGCAGCTCCGGGCGAGGCCTGGCGCCGCAGGGGAGGCAGGTGGCCTATGCTCCCCATCTCCCCCCGTCGCGCTGAGGGGCCCTGAGGGCCGCCCGCTGTCCCTTGAACCAAGGCGGGGGGGAAACTGGGGGTGGGTTCTGACAGCCGCCCGCTGTCACCCAGACGGCAGGACGTGTGTGTGTGTGTGTGTGTGTAGAGGGGAGGCGGTGGTGGCGGCGGTTTCGGTTGTTGGCGTCCCTCATGAGTTGTCCCGCTCTGATGCCTCCTTCTGTGCCGGTGTGACAGGCACCTTGAGGGCGGAGGGGAGCCGACCGATGGATCTCCTGCCCGATTCGGCCCCCCTGGCCACCAAGCTGCGGAACACCTTGATCCGGTACCACAGCATCGCGGACAGCGAGTGGCGGGTTGCCAAGAAAACTGTGAGTGCTCCGGGACGGGGTGTTGGGGAGGGGAGGGGGGCGCTCCTGCCTGCCCTTCTGTCTCAAGGAAGCCGAGGTCACCTCTGTGTTGGGGGCGGGGGGGTGAAAGATCTTCTGCCGTAAAATACGTGTGTGAAACGTCTGGCAAATTCTTGCAGGACTTCCATATGAAAGTGAAACTATCCCTCTGGGACAGTACATCTTTGGGTAACAGAAGGTGTTTTTCCTTCGGTTGCAGGACATGACTCTGTCATTCCTTCTACCCATTTTCAGGGAAGTATCTCTTAGAAGAACCCTATGTGTGTAGGACTATAGGCTTTTCTTAAAGCAAAATGTGAAATAATGTTAGTACTAGCGGTGTTGCAAGATGCTCACTTTCAACAAACCAGCCGCAGCTGGCAGGTAGGGCCTGCTGGCCTCTGGAATCTCTCTTGTCTATAATGCTTGAACCTGTCATGCTTTGGCTTAATATCTTCCTCTTAAAAAGAGAGATCATTCTCAATTCTTTCGGTTATATTGCTTCATGTTTCCATTGCTCTCAAACCCACACATTATCATTGTTTCCTTCCTTCTTGCTTTACCCAAGCAGTTTGTCATACCCTTCTTTTGAGCTGCTTGGCTTTTGTCAGTCCTACTTTATTAAGCTAAATAGACTTTGCTGGTGCCTCAGTTCTAGGCTGGGTGGATATTTTTTTTTTATCCTGTCCTATGTAGGAGGTAGAAGGGTATTTTGGTATCTCAGTGTAGCAATGTGGTAGGACTAGTGTGGTAAATACCTTATCTTTCCTCTTTACAATGACTTATAATGGCTTGGGTGGGTCTTTTATTTTTTTCCTGTCTGTGTGGGCAGACATTGGTACAAGAGAGTCAAGTGTAATATCCAAGCCTTTCACTCTTGCAAAACACCTACACCGTCTCTGGTCTGCTAAATCTAAGTCTTATTCTTGTATTATTTTCTGTTAGGAAGTTACCTGAATCTCACTGTTTTGGATCATGTTACTCCTTAGATTTGACCCCTGTAAAATTTCCAGTTTTACTTCCTTCCTGCCTTGCTTGTGTTTTGGTGCTGTGCTGTGTAAAAGAAATTCAGAGCTTTAGCTACCTGCCAGAGAGATCTGTTTTTCCCCTAAACACCTTAAACATTTCTGGATGCAGTGCTTACGCTACTGTTCTTAGGACATTTGGTCCTTTTGTGCTTATATAACTATGATTCCAAATAAAAAGGAGCCATACGGTACTCTCTTTAACACTAAAATTCAGAGATTTTGTAGAGGTTAGATTTTTAGTAGTTAGATGAAAGTCAGAAGATACTGTTTTCTTAATTTTCTCTGGCTAACTTTAAAATGAATGGACTACTGCTTGCCCGACACTTCTAGTGAGGCATCTAGGAGAGAAGGGTAACAAGCTTTCTTGTCTGCCTCTGTCAGCACCTCCTGCACACACATCTGGCCTGTTCATGTGTTACAGGAGTACAAACAGAAGCTGTGTGGTCTTCCTTTCTGACTAGTGTCCAGATAATGGCTTTCCAGTTGCTTTTTAATTGAAAAGCTTTATCTAGTAATGTGATTATACTATTCTGTATGTTTGCATAATAAACTACTTGTCCTGCCAAGCTCCATTTCTGTGCAGATTTCTTGCATTTTACACCAAAAAAGGCAATTGACAGGTTTTATTTTATTTTTTTGTTCTAAAGAATGAAAAGTTATGAATAAAAGATATCTGAAATATCTGCTTCTGTTATTAAGAAAAGTATACAAAAGTGAGCACTTTGGAGTGAATCATAATCAATAGTGAAGTGGTTTGGTTTTCTTCAGAAAAATTGAAGAATTTTCTTGATACCTTATATTTGTATGTAAGTGATAATCATATCTTCCATTTTCTTTCAGAAAGATGCAACTGTGTGGCGTAAACCATCAGAGGAATTCAGTGGATACCTGTAAGTCTCTCAGCAGAGCAGACACATTTTTAAGGTTCCACAGATGTGTTTTGTAGACATTAGAAATGAATATTGTGGGTTTCACACAGATCTGTGGATTCAGCTGCACAGGTTCTGCAGAGGAGAAGCTATGAGGATCATCTAGCCTGCCTATACCATTTCCTTTTAGTGTTATATTTCGATGCTTTAGTGTTGCATGGTGTCTAGAACAATAAACGGTGAAAACTGTGGAACACACCACAAAACTCTTATTGACTGAAGTGGGCAACAACATATGCTCAGACTTTTTAGAAAGAAGATCTGCAAGCCATAGAATCAAGTCCAGGTTCAGTAGTCCAAAGTGTTATTGGGTGACAACACAATCAGAGTAACTATGCTACTGCAGTAGAGTAAAATATCAAGCATGTATTTGCCGGGAAGATGCGTGACATAAAGACCTTTCCTGTATGAGTTTCTGTCACTGGGTTCTGTTGGCACCTGTAGGCTTAGGTAGAGAAATAGTTACCAGAGAACAACACCCTGAGGAAAAGTTGTGTGAGAAGGTAGCATTTGAAAGAATCTCAAAGACTGATAGGCTCTGTGAAATTTAAGTCCTGTTGACTCCGCAAGAGCTGATGACTCCAGACACCATGAGTGTGCAGGGCCATGGGCGCACTTGGTATCAACAAGTTGTGCAACTTGAACCTCTGCCATGAGGGCAGTGGCTGCCATAATGCCGATGAAGACTCCAGGGTTGTGTAAAGACCTGGTGAAATAAAGGACACTTTGAAGAACTGTCAAAACACCTACCCGCTGGCATGTTCACGTGGTCCTTTAGTTCTGAGTGTGCAGCTCAGATTGGCTCCAGCCAGGTAGTTATCAGTGCACACGGGTGAATTGCGCAAGTGAATAGATGAACCTGTTGTTTGACATCATATTAATAAGAACACCTTAACGCATAAGAAGTGTTTTGAAAATAATGGTCCTGGTGGAGTCTTCCCCTTCAGGAGCTGGCAAGTAAACAGTATCTCTAGTGTCTACTAAAAATATCTGATAACAGTTGAATGTTCTGTAATGTCTTATACCAAATTATTTCATTTGGTATTCCTGTATACCACCAAAGCGTAACATAGTTTCTCATTCACTTGGTTTTACTACTTCTATTTTGTGAAAAATGTTTTTCCGTTGTATTCCTGCTCTCCTTTCTTTTTACTTTTAGCTTTACATGTCTCTTACTTGCTTGCCCAGCAAGAAAAGCAAAATAACAAGTTGTTTCATGAAATAAACATCATGATTTTTATCCGAGGAAGGAGTTTGCCATTTGCAAAATACTGATTGCCAGTATTTTGTTTCTCAGGACAAAGTTTCTCAGAATAACATTTATTGTAGAGAAGAACGGATGCACAGATTGGTCGTTTTCTGTGCTGTTTTTCTGACACAGTTGTCCACTGACCTTAACTCCGGGTACCAAGGTATTATAGTAAATGTACTGTTGCTAATTAATGGAATATTTATAAAGAATTTCTCACTTTTAAATGTAAACATATGTTTCTCTAGCTACAAAGCTCAAGGAGTGGTGGAAGATGTTACTAACAGAATAGTGGATCATATTCGCCCTGGACCTTATCGCTTAGACTGGGACAGCTTAATGACTTCAATGGACATCATGGAAACGTTTGAAGAGGTGAAAACTTGTTTGGATTCTTAAGGGAAATGTGGATGGGTGCTTACATTAATTTAACAGTATAACAGCAGTAAAATACTGATATTTTTCTGCATGTGCATGGGATATTGTGCATATATGTGGTGGATGACCTCCGATGACGCCTTCTGGCTGCACAATCCTATTCTGAAGCTTGAACTTGGCCTTCCATCAATGCTAAAAATAAAGGAGTAAAACTTGATTGGTCACAATTTTCTAGGACCTGGGAGCCCTGGTAGCTTCTGCTAATATTCACATATGGAGAGTTACAGACTGATATTTTGTATTCCAAAGCCTTTTCGTACAACTTTCTTTCTTCTGTTCCACAACAAACAAAATTGTGGGTATTAATAATCCACACATACAGAAGCTGCAACCTCTCCCTCTTCCCGAAAGGGACGTCGCTGTGTGGCACGGCTTTGTGCTAGGAGCCAAAATAGTTCACACTGAGGGGCAGGACTTGCTGAAGAAAGGTGGATTTGAAGTTGATTACAGAAGAGCTGATCACATTCCTTTGGTTACTGGGGACTTCAAAACCTTGTGGGCATCTGGCTTGAACATGGATTGTCTTTTGCTCTGGCTCTTAAGCAAGATTTTTATGGCAGGGTCTTTTTGCTAATTATTCCCTAGAATTTATGCACACTCTATTGTCTTGTAAGATAGGCTTTATTTTTAAGAATTATTTGCATTCTGTTTTATTATTCACTTGGTGGATTAAAAGTACTTGACAGAACATCTTAGTACTGAGAGAAGCCTTTTGCATTTATTAATGGTCTTTTCAAATTTCCTAAGTAATTTTTAAGCCACTTATAGCTTTCAGTTCCTAGGCATGACACAGTTCTCTGGTTTTAGTCAGCATGGTTTAAAGGTGCCAGAGATTCTCTGCCCTTCCAGATCTCAGTTGCAGACTGCAAGTCCTCACAAACTTCCAGCATTAAGACTGAAAATGATGCAGCCATTCAGACCTCACTGAAGTTGTTTGAAAAGTGTAGCTGACAGGGGCTTTTGTGACCTTTGTGGAAAAGGCTAGCTGCCCGTAACCATAAGTTTCCCTGAATTCGTTATACTAAGATGCTTTTGTTTTCCTTCTCTTGTTTTGTCACTCAACAAGAACTGCTGTGTGATGCGCTACACCACTGCTGGCCAGCTCTGGAACATCATAGCACCAAGGGAGTTTGTTGATTTCTCTTACACTACAAGCTATGAAGATGGGCTTCTATCATGTGGTAAGGCACCACTTAACCTCTGCTTAATTCTTGTTTTGCAACAGCTTATTTTGCTATTTGGCTTAAGATTTTGTTCAAATTAGTTTAGTTCTGCAATAAGCATTTGAAAATGGTCTAAGATCGTCTCCAGCAAGTATTTCAAATTTTACAGATTTAAAGACGTATACAAGTTACTGATTTACCCATGAGCCATCCCAGTGTGCCAAGTTTCACTTACGCCAGCTGTGTGACAGGAGTGGTAGAGAGTTGAGTGCTCTGAGTCATCTCTTAGAGCAAAATTGGTGGAGTAACAACTTGCTAGTAAATGGAAGGAATATCTTTTTAATATCAGCATTTCTGCATCAAGCTCTGCTTGTCTGATGTAGAGTTTGGATGAAGAGCAGACAACTTTCATCCATGAAAGTACACAGAAACTTGAAGTGTGTCTTAAATTCCCCAGCTTGTACATTTTAAATTTACTGTATTTTTATTTTTTTAACTGTCTCAAATTGATTTCCTGTTTTTGTTTGTTTTCCTTGGCAGGTATAAGCCTAGATTATGGAGAGGTGAGACCTAACTTTGTCCGTGGGTTCAATCACCCTTGCGGTTGGTTTTGTGTCCCTCTTAAGGACTATCCCAGCCACAGTCTTTTGACAGGTTATATTCAGACTGAACTGCGAGGGATGCTACCACAGTCTGCAGTAGACACTGCCATGTCTAGTACCCTGGCCAATTTCTACTCCGACCTCAAAAAGGCACTGAAAACAGACAAACAGTGACTTGAAAGCCCGTGCATTTCTTGCAATCAAATTATATTGTTTAGCTTAGCATAGGTTAGCTACTCAGTTAAGAGGTGAGTAACATTGTTCCTGAATGAGCCTTTATGTTGAAGGATCCAAATGACTTTACCAAGTACTTTTTGGTGTGATATTTAGCGTACATTCCTAATTCATGGTGTGAGATTCTGTTTCCTGCTCAGCATTCTGCAGCTTTGTGAGGAGTGGTCTGAATCTATTAACTCCTGGCCTCCTCAGTAGAAAGCACAAGATATGCCTGTGGACTTGAGAAGTGCATCATGAAGTCAGCTCTCGCCACCAGTGTTAAGAGAGAGTGCTCAGGATTTTTCTGGTGCAGATCGCTGTATAGGCAGCATCACATTGAAGATGTAATTTTGTAATATATCTATTTTTATATTTACTTAAAATTTTTGATTTATTTAGTTTGTACAGGTGCACCTGTAATTTGTTTTTTAATAACTGCTTTAATTTATCATAGGGATATTACATAGCTAAGCTGTTATATGATACTGTTCATAAGAAAGCTTTTTGCTCTTGTTAGCAAATATAAGTATTCATTATTGGCATTTCCTCAATGTGGTAACTGTAACTTAATTAAACTGTTGTATATAACAGTCTCAGTGCATAGATAAAGAAATGCCCTTACAGCTGATCCAAAGCTCATTTAAGTCATCAGGTGTCTTTCCATAGTTTTTAGTGGGCTTTTAGTCATGCAATTGTCAAAATAGCAAACCTCCAATGGATCTTCTGTGATTTTCTGCACTTCTAAAGAATTTTTTACTTAAATTTGCATGTAATTGTATGTAGGTTGGGGTATTTTTGGCTTCTTTAACTGCAAATCCTGGAATTACTAAAGCAACAGAAAGAGTAACTTGCTTCAAATATATTGGTGTAGCCACAACAACAGACTGCCAGTGTGCTGGAACTGCACACTAGAGTGTTCTGTGGTAATTCTACTAGATAGATCTCTGCAATAAATTAAATTAACATCTTGAAACGTGAGCAGCTGAAATCCTAAACTCAAGATGCACAATTGCCTATATCTAATGGAGGGTCAAATTTTTAATTTAGCTACCTAGGGGTGCTGACAGGTATATAGCAGGGGCTATCAAAAGATTACTGTCTGTGCTGCTTGGAACCTGAATTCTGTTTAAAAGCTGCCATTAAGCTTTTAATGTTGGCATGCATCATTTGCTCAAATGAGATAATAATTGTCTTTTTGCTTTACCAGTGCTCCTAGAGGCAAGTTTAGCTGTGTAGTGGTTAGGGAAAGTACCTTGGAGCCCTAAAATTTTGGGGCTAGTTGTATACATCCAATCCAAGAACTGGTAGTGAACTCTCAGGAAAAAAAAAAAAAAATTGGATTAAAATAGTTCTCCTGCAGTATTGTCTCTTTTGACACTGGTCACTGCAACTCTGGACAGTGAGAACTTTTCTTTCTCATTGCTCAAGCAAAAAGGTAGAAAAAACATGATACCAAATACAGTGAGGGGTCTTCCATCGTGCTTCATGTATTAAGGCATTTAATGCTGTTTAAGACTGTTTAAAAAGTCTTCAAAAAAAACTAAGCCTTTGCTGTCTTCATGGGCAGAAAATGTCAACTCCCATTTTGGGTTTTGTGTATTCCTCAGTTCCCTCTAAAGTCCACTCTTCCCATCTTTTCTGTCTTCTTTGTTTCCCCTGCAGTACTGGAAGTTCACAAGGTGATTTTTCACCACCGAGGACACTCAGAAAGTGGTGTCAGCAAACATGCTTTTTCTTAAATGCTAAGGTTCAATCCTTTCTAGTACTGGTACAGAGGCAAGTTTGAAAGCCCTAGTAATACTGCTCTGTGGGATGAATGCTGACATGATTATAGAGGAAGCTGTGTGAAGTGTACCCTATTTATTCTTCCCAGTTATAAAGACTACATGTATAGTGAATCTGCATATTCATGTCTTCTTTTTTTAAAACTGCTGGGACTAATTGAGGGGTTGTGATACAGATGCATTTAGAGAAAAATATTCCATTGCTCTGTAAAAAGCCCAGTTTAAATCTACACTGAGGCACTTCAGTGCTGGAGAAATGGGTTAAAAGGAGTGCAAGACACTTACAGGATGATTGTACAACACGACAGCAGAAGGGTTAAGAGGTCCCTGTTCTAAATACCCATTATAAGGGCTTTAACACCTCTAGAGTATCTATCCTTATTTAATGTTCAGTGAAATGGCTTTTTATGGTTTCAGTGAAGATAGGCCGATGAAGCACAGAGCAGCTGAAGAAAGAAGAACTTGTGTTTAAATGGAAGAAAATTGCTAGTTTATTTTTAAGTATGGTGAAGTTTTTAGGTTCTGCAGGTTTCCTTTTTGTCAGCAGACTTGTTTTCAGTAACAGGCCTAGAAATGGAAAGATTTTGTGGATGAGAGCAAAGTTTCTGAAAACAAAGTATTTTGCATTATGGCAATTTATTCCTAAAACACTGATTAAACTGGCTTTGTGTGTTGCTTCTGCCAGTTATCCTGAACATTCAGATAGAGGGTAGAGACTACCACAGACAGAGAATGGAGGCAGATTTTATTTTTAAATCAATACAAGAGCATAGTGCAATTCTCCAGTTTTCAGATGAGCAGAATTCATGGAAGGTGCTAACAGATTTCAAGGATTTAATTTGGGGAATCTCACACTTCTAAAAATTTTTGTGATTTAGGAGTGCAGTGATTGACAATGTATGCTGATTGTGCTGCTGAAGCAATGCATAGCTGATACCTCTACAGTCATTATGCCAAGCAGTTCAGCTGTAGAGTCATCCAGAACTGGAAGAAGGATGTCCAGTTTCATAGTGTCTTGTATTTATTTGGAACAAAAACCTACTATCTTTTATATATGTAAGGATGTAACCCACAAAATCGAGTGCTTTCGCAATCAGAACCTAATTTCCCACCATGGCATTGTTTTCCTCCTAAATTAGTGGACAATCTAGATGGAGCCAGGACAGTAAAAACAGGAAAGCAGTTGAAAGGACAAAGTGCAGGAGCCCAATTGTTTTGCTTATTAGCAGGTAGTGGGAGACAAAGTAAATGACCTAGTATAGATTTCTACCATCTTCACAGCGGCAGAATTTCTGCAGGTTTATGTTTGTACTTGAGGGCCAGTACTTGAGTTTAAGAGTGTTTCAGTTAAAGTGGAATATAGATGTCTGACAGCAACTCTGAATGAGATACCCAAGAATAGTAGAGACCTGTTTTTGCTAGGGAAATAGCATGTATATAGACACATCAAAATTATTTTTATATGACTAGTATTTTTTTTATTTGAAAAAATACTTTTTCAGGGCTTTAGGCAATATGGCAGTCTAATCTTTTGCACTTTAACTAGGTTCTGTGTGCGTGGATAGGAAAGCTGGCTAAAGATAAGACAATTTTCATGTTTTGCTTCTGTTCTTCATCTAAAACCTCCAGCATTAAACCTTGCCTGTAGTTGTGCTCCTTATTTTACATATGCAGATGAGAAAGACTGGGCTAAGTTCAATTTGGGGGCAGTCTAACGTACTCTCCTACAGCCTGCTGGGAAGTGGAGCAGTACTTCAGATAGATGCTCTAGGAACCGCACAAGTCCTGGTTTCAAATCTAATGAATTTATAACCATGAAACATGATGATTTTATAAAATGTGAGAAGATTGTAAAATTCCTCCAACAATCATGAATAACCAGAGCTGTTTCATGGTGTAAGCTGGTGATTCAGCCCAAGAGGCTCACTGCTGTAGAAGTAGCCATAATTCTAATGAAACCAGTCAAGTTCTGCCTATGTTCAGAAAGTCAAAGTCAGTCAATCTTAACAGTGGTTTTAACTGATTATGTTCAGCACTTCAGAAATTGTATTTCTATTTTGATTGCAATTGCAGAATAAATTAAAACATGGATTTCAACAGACTCATGATGTGGCTTTTTCAATACTTGTGCAGGTGGATGTAGCATTCCTTTATTTTGCGGGGAGTTAAGTCTGATGATGTCATTCATCTTCAGCTGCATGGTGTTTCTAATGCTATTGATTGCATTATAATTATTGCATTATTGCAAATCTCTAATGCTGTCAATTCGTCTCCTTAAATTCGAAAGCCAAAAGGCCTGTCTTTACTTGGGAAATTGATTTAGGCCGAGGAAGATGCACAACTCAGATCTCTGCTAAACTAGAATCTCTTGAAAACCGTACAAATAGGCAAAAAAAATAGGATTTTTTTAAAGCTTAAATTCTAAGTGTATATATATGTACACACATACATATAGTAATGATCCCATGATTGCTATGGAAGAACTTTATTATTTTGTCCTAGTATTACTTACCTTTTAGCATGTTTAAGAAGTGGTTTCCTAACCATCAAAATTAAGTTAATCCAAAGCATATGAACATGTAGCACCTTGAAAAAGACATGTAGATGTACATTAGAGTTATAAAGCATGCTGCAACATGTATTTTGACATGTATTTAATTAGCAAGTGCAGAAATGAAGAAAATGCCTGGACCTTACATAGAAACTTTCCTTGTTTCTTTTACTAGACCTGCATGCAGGCGGGAGAGTTCTACAGCATTTGACTGCGGAGAAAAGAGTTGAGTTCTCATCCTTTGATGAGAAAAGGAACTGTGACTGCTGAGATACAGCACGTTCATGTAGGGCATTTATCATGTCATCCTCTGCAAAGTCAGATAGGAATAGGTATAGAGGCCACTTGGGATCCTCGGGGAATGATTAAGAACATTAATTAGCATTATTTAAAAAAAATACTGATGTTTAAGCCCCTTTATGGGTGAAAGAGGATTTGAAGAACAAGAGGTGGGAGAAATAATAATAAACGTATGCTAGAGATTAAAAGTTCTCTGGGAAGGAATATATCCAGAAGTCCTAGACCGTGGTTTAAACCTTGCAATACATTCTGCTTTTCCCGGCCCTCACTGAGCTGTGCTGAGCTGTGCTCAGTTTTACAGTAAAGGTAGGGACTGATTATGGTGGGGTTACCAATCCTTGGAATGTGCCACTAGCAGGGAGAGAACAGGCACCACATGACTGGAGACATCTGTGCACGTTTCACAGCTGACCCACACAGTAGAAGATGTCATGTCTGGGTTAAAGTACCCCAAATCCTAAGATGTTATCCAGAACTGTCACTTCCAAAGTGGGTTTTCTTTAAAACTTCTCTATCAGTGAGGTGAGTCAGTATGACGTTTCCTCCACACAGGCAAGGTATGTGGAGCTATTAAAAGACCAGTTCCTGCCCAAAGCATAATCAGAAACTGACCATGCTCAGACCTTCTGTGGGCCGGTTTGGCTGTGTCCTGGGGTTCCTGACAGAAAGCGTGTCCTGGGCTCTGTCCCTGCGGCTGTGGACCCACCAGCCAGCACAGACCCAGGTTATGACCCAGGAGAGGAAACTACTATCCCAAGTAAAATTCCCTGACTTTGCCAGGATATTAGTCAAAGCTGAGTGCTTTAATTTTGGTTACAATCAGACAGCATTATGGCTAGTGTGCTGCTGTTACTGATTCCAGCTCCGAGGCTCACTGGGGATGCAGAGCAATGCTCAAGGGGGTGCGTCTGAGCACTTGCAAACATGAATACTTTGCTGTTTGGGTGCCGTATGACCCCTCCTCATCCGTATGGCTAACAGGATTTTGAGCTTCTCACAAGGTGGAGGAAGAGGGAAAGAAATCGCGGCATGCCTGTTCACTGGAGCACGAGGAATGTCCCTGCAAAGCAGCATCTCTAACATGTACAGGAGTACACATGGAGCCCCTGTGTGCACAGCCATCTCTGCCGAATTTCATGGCCTCCCTCTCCCAGCCAATCAGCGTAATTTACAAGACACAATTAAAACATGAACTTCTGTCTGTACAGCAAGACAGCTCATTAGAGTTGAGATGCTGGGAGCTTCCCAAGAGCAGCAGGAACAGCAGTCTCCACCAGAAGGTGGTTGTACATCAGGGAGTTGGTGACCCCAGCCCCGTGCTGCTCCACACATGCTCCCTGGATGTGGGATAACCTTACCCAGCTAATGATGGCAGAGGAGCCTGCTGGCAACTGCCAGGCAGTTCAGCCATAACACCACCTGCTTGGGCTTCCTTGTGTCTGGCAGTGCCACAAAAAGTTCTTATGTGAACACCCTTCTTGCTTGGAATGATCCTCCAGCAGCAATGATAAGTAGTTTGATTGTTTTAAGAAAATCCTGTAATAGCTCGAATAACCAAAAAATGGGGTAACCCTTCTGCAGGCATGCTGTGCCAGAAGCCTGTTTGATGGCCCACAGCTCAGGGATCCCAGCATTTTTCCCCATACAAGATTATCTATATTACCCTCTCTTTCTTCTTTGTGTTAGCTCCAATAGATAGCACTTTAAATGATATTTTACTGGTGCTCATTGCCCTTTTACCAGGATCATAAGGAACCTGGTGCAAAACAGCAGGCAAGGTGAAGAATCAAGTTTTGTATATGCTTGGCAGGGGCAAAACATCTTTCTGTTCTTTGTGCCTCCTGAGCATCTGTGGAAGAGAAATTGAGGAACCTTGATGCCCAACACACATTCTAGCTGCTACACACCTCTTGCCTGAGGCAACAGAAGTATGATAATGAAGAAAAAAGAAATGAGGAAGAGGCCTTTCATGTTGTTTTTTTTTTTTTAAATGTCAAACAAAAGTATAGAGAATTCACCATGCATGTAAAAAGCTCAAATCATTTCCCAAACCATCTGCATCCTTGGATATTTCAGACAAAATGTTACTTCCATATGTATAACACATTGAAGGAAAAAGGTGTTTTAACTGCTCAGGAGGATATCAGAACTATAAAAACCCAGAGCTTTATAAAGAAGCAAACTTTACCAGGCATCTGGAAGAATACAGATTTTTGTTAGTTGTGAGGCAGGATGGTTTTGTTTAACTCCAACTATCCTCACTTATGGACAGTCCCTCTGACTAGTTCTGTCAGGTTACAAAATTGTCAGTTCTGTCTTATGCCCCATTTTCTTGTTTGTCTCAGGCTCACTATAAAACCAGTGTAATGTTATGCTCTAACACAAGATTTCACACCACTGTTTGATGCACTGTTGTGTCCAAAGCACAAAAATCCTGAGGTCCGAGGGGGAACTCAAAGTCCATAGGACCCAGCTCCTACACAGGGCTCTCTTTTGAATTCCCACTGCCCTTTTCCACTCTGTTATGGAGATGGGAAGAGGATGATTTCATGAAACTGTAGTAAGAACTTAAGCCTTGCCTCATCTTCGGTGAAGATTGAGCAGCATTCATGGAAGTACCCAATTCGACAGTTTTTCTGGAGCACTACTACCATGTGGAATATCTCGGAAAGCGTATCTTCATTTATTTCTTGCGTTCCCCATGGGTTTTGAAAAGTCATCTGCCACAAAGGGGTATGAAGGGACTTTGCATTCAAGCAGTCTGTAAGCCTGAGGAGTTGTAGCTGGCAGGAATAACAAGCTGCACCAGTACAGGACAGGGGCCAGCTGGCCAAGCAGCCATTCTGCAAACCCATGGCAGTTGTGACCCAGGCAAACAAATCAGGAGGGAACACCACTGAGCGTGCTAAGTGACAGATATGGAAACAGAGCAGAGAAACAACAAATAATCCTTCCTGCACCTCAGTCTTGCCAAAGGCCTCCACTCAGATACCACATGCAGCTTTGGGCTTTTGGCTACCATAGTTCAAGACAGAGAGTGTTCAATTACAGGCAAAAAACCTGTATGCAAGCAAGAAGAGCAATGAAAGACCTAGGGTGTGTTTGACCTGTGGGGAAAGACTTGCTGCTGAGAGAGGAGGATGCTGGATAAAGGAGCATTTTAATAACCTTTGGATTCATAAGAAATGGTTGCAGATCACCATGACAGACAAACTGTTAACTGCAACAAAAACTGCAGAACTTTATAAAATACTTTCCAGTTATAAGAGTAGCAAAAGGATTTGATAGACAGCACAAGGAAGTGGCAGGGTCTTCATTGTTGTAGGTATTTAAAACAAATGAGGCAAGCAACCATCTGGCATCAACGTTTCCAGGGCACTGGCATAGCCTGGACAGCCTTTCCAGCCCCTAGTTCTCTACTCCACCACTAATAAAAGATTTAGCTTGTTATCCAACTGCTAAGGTTTTGAGGGAAGAGGAGAAGAGGAAATGCTATGCTGAGTTGGAATTCATTTAAGTCTGTGCTATATAAACAGATAGTACCCATCATTACATCTCCCTATAATGATGACTATTGTTCCTTTGTTCCTTACCCTATGTTGAGCTTTAGCTGCCAGCAAATAATAGATGTAAGCATTTCTAGATTTACTAGTTTATTTAGCATCGGATCAGTCATGCAAGCCACTTATTAAAAATAGACTTCCCACCATTAAAGCATATTCTCATGGCTTATCAGCATTTCCATGCAAGCACATAAACAGGTACATTGGTCCCAAATACAATACACTGAAACAACAAAACTGCCATTTTTTTCTGGTTCCAATTTCTCTCTGGTTCTTTTGCACAGTATCAGAAAAGTTACTACACAAACAGGCTTACTCGGAAGTAAAAGTGTACAGTTAAACAAGCAGTCCATAAACTTCTATTTAGTTGCTAACATCTTTGCTAGCACAAGCAAACAGTGTTGACAGTAGAGGATTCTTACACATTAAGGAGTAAAAGAAGGAGTCAGGTACGCAGGACATGGAGCTAATTCGAGAAAGTCTAGTAGATACATGACGTTTTTGATTGTTGTTATTAAGAGTTCAGCCACCATTGCTTTGAGATCAATGAGCTTCTCTAACAGGCTTATAAAATACTTTGTGTTACAAGTCAATAGCACCATTTGTCTGTTTGTCTTGGAAGCATCAGCACTTACCCTAACCATGCAGCATATACTCCTCTTGAGTCAACAGAAGCATAAAACTTCCTACTTATGGTCTGGTCCTTATCCAGCCTCAAAGCCAAGAGCCACCAGGAGCCTCCAAACAAAGCCCGAGCTCGGCACAAGCCCTTAATGTATCACATTTCTTCAGGTTAAAACCAGCTTAAGCTGATGAGCTCCTTACTGTGGGTCTGGAGCAGCCAGCCAGACTCTGCTTGGTGCATCCCAAGCTTGCAAGGGTATGGTGGTACAGATTCTTGTGACTAATGAACTGCTTCCTCCAGGTGAAACAGACTCAGTGACTCTTCCTCTCTTCTCCCACTCCCTTGGGGATAAGCCACCCTTGCTGTTCTGAAAGATTGTCCTTTTTATCTTAGTCTTAGGGAGTAGAGTTCATCCTCTACTTCTCCATCTTTCCTTCTCCCTCAGCACCTAGTAACTTCAGAGTTAAATTTCTCACAAGCAGAGGTCTCTCGACACTATGTATTCTGAAAAAAAAAATCAAACCCAAACCCAAAACAACCAAACCCCAAAACAATGTCTTTTATGGAACATTAAATGAAATTTCTGCTATTTAATTAGCATTAACATGACTTCTCATGGGCATGTGGTGTGAAGAAGGAAGTGGTTCCTGTTGTGCATAATAGCATGAAGACACAGCTGGGATTAGCTCTCAGCAGCTAGTAGTTTAATTGTTCCTGTTTCTAATTGCTTTCAGCAAAAAAAATCTCCTAGTTAGTAATTATTGTTTCACTGCAGCCAAGATGGTAAAGATTTGATCAGAACAAACAAGGCACACACCACTATGTTGAGGGCAGTAGGTTGGTGGTGGCACCAGCCTGGGATCCTCTGCAGGGCCCAATGGGTCACTGTCATTCCCAAGGAAAATACTTCTCAGGGAGGACCCTGCTGCAGCAGGATTTAGAATATCCTTCAAAGATATTTTTTTTCAATATGCATACCATCCATTTGCTTGGTTTAATGAAATGTTTCTTGCCAAACCCCCATTTGCCATTAAAGACCACTCCAGGCCCCATAGCAAGCTGAAGAAGAGACTGGGAGCCATATGAATAGTATAAACAAAAGAGCTGTGATGTCCTACAAACAAAAAGTGGGGTCAGTGGTGATGTTTTTCTACCTAGAGAAGGCTGGCGCTGGATACATATGCCCTACTTTCAGAAGCATGGCTAACGATGATGCCTGGAAAATAACAGAAATCAAAGAACCTGAGACCTTGGAGGAAACACTTATGGCCAATTTCCACCTTATTCCTTGTATGGAGAACACTAAGAAGGAGCTCTCTCTGGTGTACTCTGTAGCAAAATCCTCTGGTGTTTTTGTGGTCTGTGTTTATCACTTGACGTAGAGATTGGTGGTGGTGGTTGTGCTCCTTCATGTAAAGTCTGCATTTGTAAGTAACACAGTCATGCCTGGGATCTGTTTTTTCCTAGATGCCCTGGTTCTTGCAGGTATAGTAGCTACAGTTTCTCACAGTGCAATGCAGCTATTTGGAGCTAA
Organism: Scolopax mira; assembly: GCA_004320125.1. Classification (NCBI taxonomy): domain Eukaryota; kingdom Metazoa; phylum Chordata; class Aves; order Charadriiformes; family Scolopacidae; genus Scolopax; species Scolopax mira. The sequence goes on from BJBW01000884.1 coordinate 36,577, forward strand.
CATTTGCAAGGTTTTGTGGTTAATGTTTGTACAAACTGTATCTTAATCTGCAAGATATCCTCACACGGGTGCCTGTATTGCTGTGACCAGGCCAATTGTTTTAAATGGGCCTAATCATTTTGCTTAACTTCAAGAAGTGTAAGATGGAGCTTAACAGCAATGTCTCAGGTACATGGCTCTCAAACAGCCATGGGTCTTTGCACTTTAGTCTTCATATACCCTGTTTGGTTAGTTAAGTATGGAAATTTGACCACTGGACCTTTGCAAAACCTACAGATCCTCTGGCTTGTCCGGGGCGGGGGGAAGAGAGAGAATTCCTAAGGCAAGATTAAATGAACTCATCACAACCTCATCACAACTAATGTGGTGCCCAACACGACTGCTTTGGCAGGGGTTGGAAGCCAGCCTCCCTTGGGGCTGCAGTGTGAAGGAGACACAGATGAACTTTGTGGAAAATTAATTTAAATTTCCTAGGTTAATGAAAAAGTTTTCTTTTGGGAAGAGTAGCTCAAAAGGACATGGCAGATGACACCAAGGTCTGCCATGATAAAACAGACCTCTACACACAGCTCTGTGGATGAATAAATACGATTCAGTGGCTATCAGCTATCAGTGGACTACAGCTGGCTATTGTCTCTGGGATAGATCACATGTCAGATGCAGCTGTATATCATACCCAATCAGTTGCCTCAGCTTTTGAGTTACCAGAAAAACTGCCTAAACTCTACCTCATGATAATTTCAATTAGGAGAGCCATCCCAGATCCACCCAATTTGGAGATAACAGTTACAGTCTTTTTTTTTCTTTGATACAACTTTCCCTGTGTGTACATAGGCAGATAAAACGATTGGCCCCAGTTTTGTATTATAAAGTAAATAATTATTTAGAGTTCCTGGCAACAAATGAGACCAAGGTGTAAGGTCCTGGTCCAATTGGTCTGGGAATGGTTGTGAACTGACTTCACTGTTTCTTCTGCCAACACTGTAAGTGGCAATGCTGCTTAAAATATGGTACAATATATATCAACCAGTATTAGGTAAACAGTATTAAGAAGGTCATTGGTCATAGCATACATGATATTTTTCAGAGTTCCTAAGCCTGATGTCCTTCTTTTGATTGACCACACTCCCATGGAAGGAAAAAGATGCTGTTGATGAAGGAGCTTCCAACTGCTGTGGAGCAGAACCTGGCTGGTGCTGTTCTTGTGTCCCTTTGCTCTGAAACCCTCACCCTAAGGGTCAGCAGCTCATACAGCAATGCATCTACAGCATCCCAGGCACCTCCATCTTCTATCAGGAAACTAACTCAAGCAGATGAATTCTTTTTCTAGTTCTGTCTGGCATTTGTTGCACAGCACTGGGTGATTTATGTCATCCAGATACAGGCTCTTGAGAAAGGAAACAGAAGGTGCCAGAAAACAGCATGAGTCTAGGAAATTGGGAGGGAAAGGAGAAACACCTCTCCCTGGGTAGTAACTAATGACAAATCCCACCAAGGGTGGCTCATGGAGGAACGTACTTATACTTGACCAGTAAGACCCAGACTCTTCTGGGAGCACATGCAACTCCCAACATGCAAATGAGCATGACCAAAACCATCTAACAGACCCAAGGGCAACAGCAGGTTTGTCCAGGCAGTGCAGCCAAAACCTGCCAAGCGTCAGATGGCTCTTCTCCCACTGACTGGCAGCTGACAGCTCTTTCTGGGTGCCTCACGCAGTCCAGGGGCAGGAAAAAAGATGAAGCATAAAAGGGAAGAAAAACACAAGCCGTTTGGCCATGAATGCATTTTAACACTTGCTCTTGAAACCACAGTTTCAAATGGAAAAAAAAAAAAAAAAGAAAGAAAAGATCCCTTTATTTTAAGCTTTGCTCTTTATGTATCATGGTATAATGCTCTAAAATGCTGCAACTTCTCAGGCGGCCAGAAAAAAACTTAGTTGTTACTATGGGAGGAGCTCTGTGCTACTTAAAAGAAGTGAAGACATGCTGTTTAAAAATGCCTTGGCCACCAAGCATCTTCCTGATATACAGGTTAGGGGTTAGATTGTCAGTTCTCAGTCACATGTGCTGTGGATGGACCATCGCCTGGCAGGGGCTTCTGGTGCAGTTTAGGGCAGTTCTCACCCACCACAAAACGCTGTGCTTTTCGTGCTGCCACCCCACGTTGGCCCACGTCCTGGGCCTGTGAAAGGAGGAGGGCACAGAAGCACTCTTTTTCCAGCTTTGTCTTTGTATGAAGGAGCCAGAGCTGGGGAAAATTCTGTACCACTGTATTTATTATAATCTTTCATACCTTGATTTCCATTACTCTGAATTCTATCCAGAGGTGATCCATGTATACAAGAATGTTAAACATTATGGTTTCAGTTCCAGCTGAGTAATGCTGGAACATGGCAAAAGATGGCTTAAAATTACTGCGACTGTTGATGCAGACTTGATTCTTAGAGACTGTTCAGCAGCCTCTGCCTCTCTTTTCACATATTTATATATTTGTGTGCGTGTGTACATGTATTTTTTTTTAATATATATATAATTTTACTGATAAGTTCAGAATTGTGCCACTTTGACAATTCCATTCTGTTCCTGCTTCTGTACTACACCTATCCCCAAAATACCTGAATGCATTCCAATAATGACTAAGTTCATGATTGTGTGCATGTTTTCTGTTCCACTCTGGAGAGGTAGAAGAGCATGTGATGTAGGGGTTGGGTTTTTTTTGGTTTTGCTGGCTTTTTAGTTATATGCATGTACTTCATTCCATCCTTATAAGTTAAAGGATTCAGTCTCCAAGGGATGCTGTCTATATTTGCACTGACTCTCCAGTGATCTTCACTGAATTACACTGGCCAGAAGTTTTACCTCCCAGACATAAAGCAACATTTTGCTTATGTTGAGAATCTAGAGTATTGTCCGTAAAGGTTTATACATCTTCTGGAATTCAGATCCTTACATTATAGATATAACTAGACTATGTAATTATTTTATTCTTTTTTTTCTTTTCTTCCTTCCTTACAATTTTATTTTCTTCTTATTTTGCAATGCAGCTGATGGTTTTTGTTGCAATACGCTGCATGGTATTGTACAGGGGCTTATCAGGGACAGTAAATTTCTTTATACAAAAGCAGAATTAACTCTCACTGTTGTGGTTGTATGTTCTAACTAAAATTACTCTGAAGGGAGGAAAGGACATTCTTTGAGCTGTTACTGTTTTATAAAGTAACTTTAAGGGTGTTCTGATCTGTCTCTTTGTTTACCTTTGGTATCTCCAGGCCTTGCTCGTGTCCCTGTCATTGTGCTCTAGGTCTAACTGTGCATCTTGCTTGGTTACCTTCATTCCTGCTTCTCTCCCGTATAAGAAGATATTTTTTGTTACCTGAACGCCATAAGCTACCCGCTCATAACCTGAGCAGCAACAAAAACTGAGCTCCTCAGCAGGCCAAGTGCACAGCCCCTGCACAAGCCAGGGGGCAAAGCAGACAACGTGCAGGACACCGCTGGGGCTCCTCCACCCTACACCTTCATTTGCCACTCTGAAAAAAAAAAAAAAAGAAACCTCGGGAGCTGCACTGCAGGGCTCTGCGGAACGGCATGCCTCAGGATGTGTGCGGGAGCTGAGGGACAGTCACCAACCGCTATTTGGAAATGGGTGTTTATGCTCCAGGGTCCTCCTGCGTTGGCTGCTTAGCAGATACTGCTACCCCTGCGCTAAGCCGGACACTGACAGCTCCCAGCATCTTCTTCCCTCTCCCGCTGCCCGCCTGCTGACAACCTGGTGTCGCTCTCGCTTCCTCCATGGCTGCCAGCTGCGTCCGTGTTTCACTTGCAGCATGAGGCCTAGGAGAGGGATCTTTATCTGGCAATTGCCCCACAGCCTCCTCCGGCCTGGGACTCCTGGCTGTTCCGAGCCCCTTCCAAAAACATTTTGGTTGCCGCTTTTATCCCGCTCTAGCACCACACAGCTTTTCAGTGAGCTTCGCTTTATTCACCAAGGCATGGGGTCCTTGCAAAGGGGATGCTGGGCAGTTTCTGTCCCTCTTCTCCGGGTGCCCGACAGCCTGCTGGCCTTCGGGGACAGAGCCCTTAGTACCCTTCTTCCAAAGCACATGCTGCTGTCACAAATTTTTGCCTGGATGCTCTTCACGTTCAAAAGTTTGATGATGATGTGTGTGTCTTTACAGCATGCTTGCCCAACACAAAGTGCAAGCTTCAGCCAACAAACCAGCCACCAGCCTCATGCAGTGTCGTCTACCCTGTCACCTGCAAAGTCACAAGCGAAAGTGTTCGAAATGACCGGAAATCTGCTGTGTTTTGGGGTGAATCTCTCTGAACTTGCAAGAAACCCCGTTGCTGTGCAAAGGCAGGACATTGTTAGCCATTTAACAGCCATCAGATCCTCAGCCTAGCTCTTACATATTAGACTTTCATTGGCAAATACTACAATCTGCCTGTAAGTAAAATTTTGCTAAGTTCAAATATTTCAAAACGATGGCAAGGTTCGCCTTTTTGTAGGTGAAGGATTTTGCTAATCTGTTGAACATTTTAGAAACTTAAAACTTAGGATTTCAACAGAAAAGACCATCAGGACTTTTCCTGTTGGATGTGGAACTGGTCCACCTTCATTAATTTTCATGTGTGTTCGTATATTTCAGCCATGGTAAGACACTGGTCTTCTACTCCCAAGTCTGAATGGCACTGGCAGTGGCATTAGGATGAAATTTTTCAGAAAATTCAGAAAATTTCAGAAAAACAATTCACTTAACATTCCTTTCTTCACTTACATACATACACCCTAGTGCTGCTCTTCCTTCTGTATAGTACTGTCAGACATAAGCCAGACACACTACTTTAATGAGTCACCTACTGATGATTTGTTTATCATACACACCCTGGTTGTTTCATTCTGAGCATAATAAAGAAAAGTAAGCTAAACTGCAGCCCCAGAGCTTTTATGCACAAGACAGAGCTGCCTCTGAGATCGTGCTGTCATAGAGAGGTCTATGCATGGTTGCATGGCATCAGTTCATGATATGCTATGGTATAATTTAGCAAGGGATAACTTTAGCAATCAGCTGGGACTACTTTTCAGCTCAACAAACACCGTGCCTCAGATGAGGATATTTCTGCTCAAGCACTCGTAGATGCACAATGACTGTGCAGCCAGCTCCACTCCTGCAGATTAGAGGCAAGTACCCCAAGTGCAGGAGGAAAGGTTACAGAAATCCAGCCTCTTCCTTCCAACCTCCCCACTGACCGAACTCAGATGTCTTCACCACTGCAACCGGGGAGAGATCTGTGGCTGAGAAATGCATCTGTCCTGCAGTCCCCTCGCAGGAGATAAGAAAGGTAGGAAAAAAGTGAGAAGGTGAATGTACTTATCACCTTCCCCGAAGTGATCAGTCCCACTGTACTTGTTTTCAAGGGAAAGTCTTCAAAAGTATCTTGTTGACCTGTTCACAGCTGCCATGCCCCCAGCAGCTGTTTCAGCTGACCTCAAAGTGTGTCACCTGGGAAAAGGATGGGTGCATGTACGTTAAATTTCAACCGCGCTTAATTAGCAAACCTTTTTGTACAAGTTCAAAGAGTTGTAAGAAACAGATAAAAAAAATCTCAAGTACAGTACATTCATTAGCATGCATTCTCTCCTAGGAAAGACAGTATCTTTAATCTTCCTTTTTATATTAATCTAGATTACATTTTATTTATCAAACCTACCATATGAATAACATTGCATTACCTTTTAATTTCACCAGAAAATGTAGCTACTGAATGTTTTATTAATGACTTGTTTTTTCAGTAGCTGCTGTATTTTTCAAGGCAAGTTGTGCAAGGCCTAACTTAACATGAAAACAACTAAAGCAATAGAGTAATACTGAGTGTAGTAGGGTCCTAGGTAACTATCAGTATTAAAAAGTTTAACAAACACAAATGACATTGTTGTACATCAGGTTCTTTTTGCCATTGCTGTAATATATCGATAACATTACGAAATTCACGTGCTATCAAAGTGATAACAAACAAATGTAAACGGTCAGACACACTGATGCATGTAAGTTTTTCAATTCCTATCAACTACGTTCAACGAAAAAATCAAGACAGGTGAAGAGCCTGATCCTACTTTTGCAAGCTGGTCCATGCACACAGCTTTTAACTTAAGACACAGGAGCTCTGAGTGGATGCAAGGTCTGTGCTGGTGGATGACTTTGCAGGAGCGGTCCTTTGTTAGGAAAATCTGGACTAATTACTCTGACAAGTGGAAACTGGTTAGTCATATGGTTAAACTACCCGGGAAGCAACTAGATTATACTATTTGCTCCCAGACCTTGTATAAGAGTGTTTCCCCAGAGCAAAATCATTAAGTTGTGGAATAGCTTCCTTCAAGCATTTACAAATTGTATAATTGCAGACTATTCCCTTAGGCCCTATAAAAACATCTTCTAGCTGCACAGTTTAGAAATTAATGAATAAATATAATGGTATTTCAAAAATTTGCATCTACTCTAACCCTCTTCTAGTCTATTGTTTTGTTTTGCTAACACTTTACTAGAGAATGAAATGGCAGAAATCTGAGTGATTTTGGTTGTCATTAAAATGCTGTATATAAACAGGAAAATTCAGAATAAGGCATTCTCAACACAAGCTTGAGGAACGTACATTTTCATGCCTAGTGGAACTAACATTTCAATTTCTTCCCAGAAGTAGTGGAATGTTTTTTGCATATAAATCCCCAAATACTTTTTGAATTTTACAGATAAAAAGCATTATTTCATACATCAGTTTTAAAAGCATTGTCTTGGTAGTTCCTTCCATTTCGTCTGCTGCAGCACTATGAATCTGGAAGGAATCAGTTCAAAGAAACTCACGACATACAGAAGACACCTACTTCCATAAAACCAAACTAAATAGTATTTCTGTTTTAAATGCCATCTAGAAACACTGGATAGATGTATATAAAGCATACGCATTATGTTAGGTAGTTATTTATCCCCATGTTTTCACCTGCCGGTATTACTGCAAATAACACTGTTTCCATGACATGCCTTATGGAACAGTTTACTATTTTCATAAGCAGTCACATGCATTGAAGGTAGGATCACCAGCCAGTGCATTTGGCACCCCAAAGCAGAACCAGAGAGGCCAAGCTTACGAATCTCTCTTGCTGAATGACAAGTTAGCTGGTGTATGAAATGACGTATCTCAGCTGAAACAAGGAAGCACATTGACCTAAGACATTTCTTCTGGAGTTGCTTCTGCTTCCTGAGTGGGTTTCTCTTCGGGTTTGCCATCATGGACGGGAGATGGGTTACGGCTGGGCTTGTTGCTGTCGTGGGCGCTGTGACCGCTGGCGCTGCCGAGGCGAGTTGATGCCACCACAGCTTTTACTGCAGCCTGAGAAAGAGAGGATCAAGCAAAGATTCCTTAAAGGACAGGGTCTATCAGCACTGCAGCCTTAGCATTGTCCCGTGAGGGAACAGAATCACGTTTAGTCTTCCTGGCAATGTCACATTCAGATACCTGCCTGGGCCTGGACAGATTTAGACAGCCACCTGAAATACTGGACTGAACTTTAAAACTGTTGCTTGGTTACAGGTTGGCCAGCATGAATAGAATATTTTTTTCAGCTGTGCATGCTACACTATTTTTTTTCTTTAGAAACTACTTCAGATCTCTCATGTTGAAGATAGATGGCAAAAAGAAAGCTATCTTTTGTCATAATTTTTATCACTGATTATTCCATTAAAAGTTCACAAAAGGAAGCAATATGTATCACTATTGGACTATTGCTTATGCCATGCACAATGGTGCAGAACACACAGGCAACTTCTTATGTATATATATAAATACACATTGGGCATAGGCTCTCACATCACATAAAATGTCACAAAATGAAGACATGCATCAGGAACATTATCTTAGGCGTTGCCTTGAAGAGTTCTATTGCAACAAGGGCACATTTCTGGCTCATGGAGAGCCTGCCATCCACCAGGACTCCCAGGACTACTCCTCTGTAGTACTTTCCAGAAGATCCATCCCTAACGTATATTGGTGCCTGGGGTTCTTCCTCCCCAGGTGCAGGACCTTACATTTGCCCTTGTTGAAAAAAAGTATAAAGATACTTTTAATGTAATTGACTCTCACTACCCATGTGGATATTTATGAAACAAATTCACAATCTGTGAGAAAACAAATTATGACTGGGAGCTATTTAGAGTTATTATATAGAGTTAGAGTATAAAAATATGTCTTTATGTAAAGAAAGCTTGCTGCTGGATTTGTATGCTGGCAAAAAGTGGGTAATTTTATATTATTCTTACTAACAAAACAACAACTAAAGCATGTATTCACTATTTGCTTTTTTCTGCTCTGTTCTTATTTTTTGAACAAGAATTTTCTAAAAATTTATGGTTCATTTTATACATATATGTATAAAATACATATATGTATATACACACATATATGTGTAAAGCTATTAACTCTTCAATAACTGCTAACTCCGGTTAATTCTCTTAAAAATTGGAGATTTGGTCATTTAATGGAAAAGCAATGAAAGAAAAAAACTTATAAAAAGTAACAGTTTTTAAATAAGGAAGTATAAATGATTTGCTATAGGGATCTAAATAAACTGGGCTTACAAAAAACATCTTCTTGTTGATCAAAGGTGTACAAATATAAAGATAAGCAAAATAAAAACATTTCTTCATGACCTCCTGGGCAGGAAATCTAACAGCTCACTCAGAAATAATGAAATTTATGACTCTGTTCATGCTCTGAAGTAATTTTGATATAACAACATGATGTGGCATTTTCAGTGAACAGTGATCAGTGAACAGTGATCCTGCTCTAAGGCTACAGAAATCTTTCTGAACAGAACAATGTTAACAGATGTGTTTAGTCAGTTCTGCGTAGGTTCTGCATGACTGTGAATTATATCTGTAGTATCTGAGACCTTTCTAAATGACAAAACTTTTTTCTTTGCCCTATGGAGATTTTCTGTCACAGTTCCCTAAAAATACTGAAAGAAATGAGCAAAACCAAAGGGTCATTGTTTGTGAATTTGGTTTTGCATGGGGGCTTTTTACTCTTATTCCCCAGGGCTACAAGAGCAGCTTCTCTATAGCTCTTGGTAATAATTAAGCCAACACAAATCTTTAGCAACTGAAGAAGGAATCAGAAGAGAAGAAAGTTTCCCAATGTTACGTCAGTTAGATGCCCAGCTGCCTGCTATTTGCTCTATTTCCCTGCTTCTTCCCACAGTAGGTATGGAGACTAGGTAGTAAAGGAGCATACTGGTGACTTAAAACCTATAGTTATTTTCAGCACAGGTCCCTCCTGCACTCCTGTCTTGCAGCATTTAATTTCTAGATAAAGAATGGTATGCACGTTTATTCTCAAGGGTACTTGGAAAGGCAAGTTTTGGGCATGGTAATCTCAAGCCACCCATTTTATGGAACTACATGTCTGAAATGCTGACTCTAAATCCTACAGAAGTATGGCTTAAGCTCCTGCTTTTTATTGATAGGTATAGAAACTGAGTCTGGCTTATAGATCAAAATATGCTATAGTAAATTAAATATCTTCTAGATTTACGGATGTTCATGAAGAAACTACTCAGAATTTTGTTCTTTCTGGTCAGTACTTTATGGATGTGCAAGTAGTACAGGCCAGACAGGTAAACGGAAGGAAGGAAGGAAGGAAGGAAGGAAGGAAGGAAGGAAGGAAGGAAGGAAGGGAGGGAGGGAGGGAGGGAGGAAAAGAAGGAATTTTTAAAAGCTGTGTAAATTCTCAGCAGCTCTGTCTGTGCAGACAGTCTTCTATCAGCCTCATGCATTTTTATTTGTCTGGCTAAATTAGCTTCAGCTTTTTAATTTTCACCAGTCATCTTAAATAAAAAGCTTCCATACCACTATGAAATGTTGTCCTGAAAAGTGTCCAAGGCTTCTGTAAGGCTACCCATTTAATTGCATGTTTTTGTGGCCAAAACAGAGGCTATGTCCAGAGACTTGCCTTAAGTTTACGCCGGGCATTGAACTCTTGAAGTTTCTTTTGTGCATTGTCCATATGTGCAAAGTTTGCTGCCTTCCCTGTGACCCACGGGTGCTGCAAAGCCTGCAGAGTGGTGAGGCGTTTCTTGGGGTCTAAAACAATCAACTTTTTAACCTGCGTCACAAGGAAGAAATAGAGAAGACTGTTAACCTTATTCTTCATTTACATTTATTGAGCTTTGCATTTCGGGTTTCTGCTCTTGGTTTGGGAATCATCCTAGTGAAACACATTCTAAGAAATCAACAAGAATTTGCACTCAGGTCTTTGCATGTATAGTTTTTTATCCAGCATCTCTTGCTCCTCCATAAATAACACCTGGATGAGACAACTACTAATGGGGAACGGAGGATGAGAAGAAGCCACTGGTCACCAACATTTGTAATAGCAGCATGTACCAATGCAGCTGGCCTGTATCTGCCATAGGCTGTTCTTTGTCTGAATTGTCACTGTAAGAGATTCTTGCCAGCCAGGCAGTTTTCTTCACAGTATCCCCACTTTTGGATTTGGATAAAGTTTAAACTGGATTAGAATCTTTAAATTCTAGAGTATGCAAATGATGGCAGATTTGTACCACACAGTCACTGTCAGGTATCTCACAAATGCTACGTTTCTTTCTGTCACCATAAAACTTCATGTACACATGAACTAAGTCCTGTACAAGTGTTTCCTCTTAGCCCACTCTGAATCCAATGCTGTTCATGCCTTTCTTTCTGTTATGGAGACCAGGGAAGCTGCATCTCTCCAAACACAACAGTAGGACATTTTTGGGAACAGAGCACTGCAGACTGGAGGTGGTACAAACTGCTGGGTACAAAATGTGTCCAGTCAAGCTGGATTTCATGGGTTTTGCTGTATGTCTGGACAAGTGGTAGTTTAAAAGAGAAAAAAAAATCAAAAAGAAGGATGAGGTCAGACTAAAGGAGTACACAGATGGTACTCAGCAGAGTCACACTTATGCGATCCTTCTGATTGCACACCCTTGTGGAGCAGAGTGTGAATGATGGCACAGGGCTCCACCACTGCCTTGGGCCCAAGTGTGAGGGGAGGACTCGCTGTAGGGCTCTCTGAAATTTCCCTACAAAGAGCTATTAAAGAAATATGGTGCCCTGAAGTGGGTGCAGGAGAACAGGAATTGTGATGAATACCTGCTGTGCATCTGCAGAACAGGTCAAGTTAAACAAATCATTTCAACTGAACCCAGAACTGCCCACAGCAGGCTTTTGAGAGCCATGGGCTTTATCCTGATTTACAACTTGCCATATATTCAAACTTGAGACTCTGAGCTTTACTGTAGCAAAATGGCAGAGGCCAGTTTGGACCACAGCTCTTTGTAGACAATAAATGAGCAGCTTTGCTGCAGGGTGCTGCTTATCTGGGTTTTGACAACACAAGGCAGCAAATGTGGGGTTTTTTTGACCTCAGAAAAACTTTGTATCTAATACAACAACAAAAATCACTTGGAAATTCTACTGTCCTTCCATTTGTGGCATTCTGAAGTACTTTAGAAACACTAATTATGCAGCATTTTATGGAACAGTTTGTATAAGTAATATGGAACTGAGCATTTGTGTCTTCAGTGCTGATGAAATACTGAATTTTGCAAGTTATTGTTGACTAAAAATGAAACACAAGCATAACTATATTTGCAGATCAGTATCTCTTGGATCCAATTTACTTCATCCAGTAATAAAATAATATAGTGCAGACAGCATGCCAGCCCTTGCTAATGGACCGTATTTAAAAGTAATGAGTCTTTCTACTACTAAGAAAAAGCTTAAATGGGCAGAAAAAGGCTGTCAGCAAAAGCAGGAGGAGAGGCCTCCCTCCTTTTTATATTCTTCTCCAAAGTTCAGGCTTGAAAACTGCACAAAATATAGGGCTTGTTTCTACGTTCCTGGTAGAGGAATGATGAAACAGCTCAACAGAAATGAATATAATGAAAGGCAGGCACACGTGAACACTGTGACAGTGGCCAACAATCTGTGTCTTAGTTCACAGAAGAACCTGAACATCCATGGTTTTGAGTGCAAAATTACAGCACTGGCCTAATAGGGGATATCTAATAGCACCATAATATACCAGAGATAGTAAGAAGAAAAGCAATGAACCATATAAACAATTAATTAATCAATTATTCTGCCCCCACCCCAACATGGACTCTCTTTCTTAATGGAAGTGACACTAGCCAAATACATATCAGCAACGATACTCCAGTCTCGTTTTTGCTTTACTTACTAAATCCTTGGCATTCAGAGAGACATCATCCCACCAGGGGGACACAAAGTCATATTCACAGTTCAGGATTCTCTTAAACATGTACTGATCTCCCCTTTCATCATAAAATGGTTCAAAGCCACAAAGTCTGCAAGGACAAAAAAGAAAGACATTATCAAAGATTAATTAGTTTGGGGTTGTTTGTCTTTCCCTACTTTGTGCCTTGTACAGCACTTTGGGAAACCAGGTCTGGATGTACTTATGCGCTCCTAATTCTACAGAGCAGAGCAAAATGTACTGATAAGTATTCATAAACACTGGGAAAGGCTGATCAAATTGTAAAGTTTCCATTTGTCTGTATCAATACAGGGACTTACCACAAGAGTAGCCATGCAATATTGGTACCTATTTACCTTGTACATGCCAAGAAATATTTTCTAGCACCACTTTGCTCTGCTGATCTCAGGCTGAAGTCCCTTGGACTACTTAGTTATTCCTCAATCTGAAACCTTTGCTCATCCCTGCTCTCTTGCTGTAAGTCTCCTCCAGCCACATATCTTTTTGAAGTGGGTGCAAACACCATTCAGTGTGGGCACACCACGGAGCTGCAAATCAACGTAATGATGTCTTCTATTTTAATTGCCAATTCTTTGCTAGCACTTTCTGACCTTGGATCTGCTTTTTTCGATTATTTACAAGAACAGTATTAATATGTTCATTGACGTATTATTAGAATCCCTGTACCTCTTTCCTGAGAAATAGGCATCAGCTGAGGAACCACATTTTACCTGTGAAGTTACAAGTTTTTGTATTTCCAATAACCTACATATTATCAAGAAATTTTGTAATCTCACTAATGACTGCATTTATGAATATATTGAATAACACAGATCTCAACACAGATCCACACTGCTGGTCCTGGAGAAAGCAAACTCATAGAAGTGCTTTCCGTTTAGATAATGCCCTTTTTTGTTGCTACACTGCACTTCAATCATGTTTGCACACATAATCAGATGTTTTAAAGTGAATTTCCTATTTAACCAGTAAGTATTCTGAGCTAATCAGAAAGTCTATCAGCTACTCTGCCTCCAGAAAATGCAACAAGCGATGAGATGATGACAGAAAAACGACAGCAGACCATAAAGAACAAGACAGCACACAAATCTAGAAAATGTAACCTTACATTTTAAATTGTTTTTCTGTTTTGAAACCAAATCAATGTGCTTACTGTCCTGAAAAAGGAGACAGAAGTTTAAGTTCGAAATGTAGTTTGGGGAGTGGTGTTCAGTGGTGGTAGCCTTGCCCACCACCACTTCTGAGCTTGCTTCAGGTTGGCTCCAATCCCCATGGAGGACCTTTGCAGAGCAGGGTTGTTGGGCCACTAAATGTTTCATCCAAAACTGGCTTTTGGATACCAGGGCACTGATGACATATAGTGAGACCATGCTTAGGGCTTGCTGTGACAGCGCTGGAAGTGATTATCTATTTACTCTTGAAAACATTTCCATTGTAAACTCACTATCATCACCTAATGTTCTCTTATAAACAATTTCTATGGATATGCTTCTACCTAAAAAAAACACAACTATGTCCATTTCAGCAGACAGATTTTTCACTACATGCCAAATAAGATGAATAAAACTAGAGGTGTGATTTCAAATTAGATAAACCAGGGTAAGACGCAGCATGGCTGCTCTTGATTTCTTTTTATTATAAAATTTCATTTTATTATGGTGATCCATTTAAAATTAACTACCTACCAAATAAAGAAAAAAATCAGCATAAACAGCTTCAAAAACACTTAGAAATGACCAGGCAGCCTTTTGAGCCTTTTAAATAAGTTAGGAAAAAAACACCTATAATTAAATCTATGCAATTTTGACTACAGGCAAAGCCTCTATATATGTTGACCACTATCTGCATCTCATAGTTGCAGTAGCATCTCTAACCTGCTGCAGGAATACAAAAGGAGTCCTAGAAGGGAAAAGAAAATGGCACAAACATATAAAATCCTCCCTATCTTTAATGCGCATGTGTAAAATCCCATTTTCTTCACACAACAAGCATCTTGCAAGTATTGTATACAACTATACAAGCCAGCTTAGCATAGATGTTGCCAAGAGAATAAATGAGGTTATTTATTCACCCATAAAGAGGAGTGTCAATACACCAGGTACAATTTCCTTTACTCTCTAATCTTTTGAAAGATTCCATTGACCCAATAAAATAATTACAATGCTTACCAGTTGAATTAGGACTAGCCATATTAAGATGCAGACACAAGTGCCTACCTCTAGATACAATCGTTTGAAAATTTTGAATTTTGGTCTATATTTGCAACTTCACCTGTTTAAAATAGGTATGGCTAGCTTCACCACATCCCCTCGTTAATGGTGTCTCTGGTTATTTTGTAGGAAATGGAAGACTTCAACATGAACCATTTAACCCATTGGACTAATCTGCACCCAGAGACTAGGTCTGTTCCCTGCCGTTCATATTAATAGCACGATTCCACACAGACTTTGCTGCTGATCAGGAAGAACTGATGTATTTATGACATATATAACCTGATTGTTTTGCCATGCTTCTCTAGGATCTGACTTACTTAAATAAGATTAGGAATATCATAACTAAAGTTCAGAATCTTGTGTTTTCAAATGCCACAGCTCATAATGTCATAAAAACCTGCAGGTGCTCACAAACAAACTGCTCCATGGCACTGTCTGCACTTACAGGATATAGGTGATAATCCCCAGAGACCACATGTCCACCTCAGGGCCATAGGCACATCCCCGTAGTATCTCTGGTGCTGCAAATGATAAAACACTTGTCAATAAGATGAAAGTTGAATGCAAAAATAAGTCACAAAGTCAGTTGAAACTCAGTGCACATTCGTAAAAAGTTAGGGCATGCTCCTTTAAGCCTTTAATTAGACAAATGAGGCAAATGATTCCCTTCACTAAGTATAAGGCAACAGAAGTTGTGTCCCAGCACAGCCAGAATAAAATGAAAAGTGGACTTTGGGTTCAACTGGAGCAGCAACATGACAAAGCAGGTGGCACTTTTACTTCAGTATTTTACTTACTTACTTGGTATTTTATTTGGCCTTTATTTTTGGCATTTTGTTTTAATTGCAAGGAAAGACAAGAACAATCCAGATAACTGCTTTTCCTGCTGTGCAGAGGAGGTGGAAAGGCCAGGCAGCCTTGGGGGACTCCGGAGTCAACCTCTGGCCGAGCAGCTGGACAGACACACCTCTAGGAAAGCTGAGCAGATCACTGTATCCCTCAGACAGCATCTCTTGTTGCTGTCTGTGATTAAAAATGTTCAGGCTTGCCGAAGCTACACACACCCTTAACCTCCCCATGAATTTGGAATAAATAATTAGAAAGACACCTCTGAGCTCTTCTTCTCAGCAGCCATTGTATCTGTATTAAAACCCATCAGATGTAGGGGATGGCAGCAGAGCCCCGGAGCACACTGGCTCTGTGATGCACGTGGGATGGCTGCCACATTTCTGGGTCACAGGGGACCTGCAGTGCCTACAGACATCAATGCTGCAGCACCTCCCCATCTCCTCACCTGCCCGCATTACACTCTCACAGCCATGAGCAGCAGGGAAAAGAAGGGCTGGGGTTTCCCTAAATGTATGACAGCTTCCTGCTCAGCCCTAAGCCCTGGTTGCCCTCTGGACTGACCCAGGCTGCTAGCATGCTCCTGCTTTGTGGGTGGTGGGAGACCAGTGAGAGGTCTTCATTGGGAGGGCTAGCTCTCCTCAGCAATGCACTGCCACAAACCAAGGGAGCAATGCTCCCCCAAGCACGAATTTAATCAGAATATATGCAGCTCCCTGGTGGCCTCCAGGTAGCTGGCTCGGACTTCTTCAACTAACCTGGAGGATTTACCATGTAGGGAACACATCCAGCATTTTTGCAAAGTATTAATATAGAAGGCAAAGGACATCAGTCACTGTGTTTGCTACATGCCTCTCGTACAGCTGGCAGCTGGGCAAACGCTTGCCAATCTAAGCACAGGCTTTCCCTGCCTCCTTATTCTTTGTCTAGGCAAGCTGATGAAGAGAGAAGTGCTATTAGATATTAGCACAGGTCAACCTGTAGCTAACAGGACAGCCTACAGGCAAAGCAGCCAGTGGCCTCAGAGACATAGACAGAGGCAGACCAAAAAAAGAGACGTTAATCACTCTTCTTCCTGACACGTTTGTTAATGCCATGTGTGAGGTTCTGAAGTAAATAGGACAGTTTTTCTGTTTAATGGCCAGTATGCTTCCTCTTGTAGGGAATACAATGTTTCTTGGGATGTCTTCTTGCTCAGGAGAAGGGCAGAAGGCACTTTCTGCCCTTCTTTCTCTTTTCTCCTCCTTCCACCTCAGTATTGTAAAATGCCCACAGAGGACCAAAGATTTGCATATACCGGTCTGCCTTGCTATCTGGACTGTGATTACACAGTTACACTTCTTGTAAGTAAGATTTATGAATATTGCTTTTGGTGAATGAATTTGGATGATGCATTGCTGCTGGTTACAGCTGTTGGCTGTAACAGACTGATCTTGAATCATTGCTCTGTCCCAGCTTATTTTTATATGCTACTGTCAGAAATCACTTATGCCCTTCTTGTTAAGTTCACTGAAAGCACAATGTCTCAGACTTAACACCCAGCAAACTAAGTTCTTTGTTACCATCTTCTTGCTTTCAGTCCTCTGCATCACTTTGTGTGTCCCAGGGCATGGTATTGATATGTCTTAATGCCAAAGTATCCAGACTCCAGTATGGTTTTTGTTACTGTGTCCTTCCTGGAGAGGCTGCTCATAGCTGGGTGGTCAGAATGTGGGAGTTGGCATCTTATGACTATCAATTATTCAGAATTTAATTTGGCATTTCAACAGTGTTCCTCCTGGATTTCCTCCACTTCTGTAAAGTGATGCTTGAATATTTTCCAGGCACCAGGAATTCTGCATGCTCAGTTAACCCAGGTCATAAACCAAGGATTTCAGGTCCACGTCTATAGGAACAAAGCTCCTTTCTTCTCAGCTTAGACATTCAGCCTCAACCTTCCCCACCAAGTCATCCCTATGCTGAGGGCTCTTCTATGGGATTATATATTTATAGTATACAAAGACAGGCATATAAAGGGCTAGATACTAAATACAGTTTTATGGCTTTTCTAGTATAACTGTCACAAGAGAAGACAACCAGAACATTAATAGCTAATACATGAAGTACAGTTTTATGACACTAAGTAGACTGGAATTCAGTGCTATTCTAAAGCCTACTTGGCACACGTTTGTGAGCTTGGTGGAGAATGTCATACCAGGTAATGAACATGACCTGAATTGCATTATCACCTGTGCTATGAGGTAACAGAGTAGTCATATGGTCTTCTCCTATGTCCTCTTTCCTTTGCTTCTACAGTTATAAAAGCAAACGCCAAGTCTTTCGTTTCCACATGGCTTGGCTCAGCTCTGTTTACAACTACCCAAAATGTGTACCTGCCAGCAGACTGCTAGCAACTCGCAGCCTCTTATAGAAGCCCATTCAGCATCTACAGTTCAGCAAGAATGGCAGAAATAAGTTTATCCACAAGATCACACTGGCTGATGGAGGTGGGCACCCACCAGGGGAAGCCCAGCAGACTTAAAACTGGTGTTAATGAGATCAGCAGCCTCCGTGGCATTTAGCTGGTTTACTGACATGGAAGTGCCTTGCAATGAAGGGCGAGCAGCTGCAATCCTCTCTTGCTGGAGGGGCACCTTAATTTGCTTCTTTGTTCAAGGTCTCACCTCGGATGCTGTGTTCAGTTTTGGGCCCATCACTACAAGACAGACATTAAGATTCTGGAACAAGTCCAAAGAAGAGCAATTAAACTGGTGAGGGGGTCTAGAGAACAAGTCTTAATGAGGAGTAGCTGAGGGAGCTGGGGTTGTTCAGCCTGAAAAGAAGGAAGCTGAGGGGAGAAGACCTTCTCGCTGTCTACGCTACCTGAGAAGAGGCTGAAGTGAGATGGGTGTCCATCTCTTCTCCCAAGTAACAGGTGACAGGACAAGAGGAAATGGCCTCAAGTTATGCCAGGGGAGGTTTAGATTGGATATGAGGAACACTTCACCAAAAGGATTATCAAACATTGGAAAAGGCTGCCCAGGGAAGTGGTGGAATCACCGTTCCTGGAGATAATTTAAAAGACATGTAGATGTGGTGCTTAGGGACGGGGTTTAGTGGTGGTTTTGTCATTATGTTGATGGTCATACTCAATGATCTTAAAGGTCCCTCCCAACCTAGATGATTCTATGATTCTGTGACCTCTGACCTGGGGATGCTGCTGCTGAGGAAAAGTCTGCTGTGTGCGGGATGGCCAGGCTGGGCATGACCCCTCCTGCAGAGCCAAATGCTCCAGCCCTGTGAGGGGACAGCCACTTAGGCTCCCCAGCATTCTTTAAAGCATTTTTTTTCAAGATCAGCTGCATGCTTGCTTCCTCCCTACTGCAGTGGGTTATGTGCTAGAACTCTGTTTTTAGATTGTGGACTTTTTGCGGGTTGGTTTTAGTTATATCGTCTTTGGGTTATTGATATCTGACATATAGCACAACTACGGCATTCTTTGCCAGATGCTACGCGAATGGCAATTGTAGTGTTTACTCTCTGACCCACTTATTTTCTACCTAAAGCAATGGAGAAAAAACACACATTCCTAATTATTCATGAACTGTTACCGGTATGGTTTTTTTTTTGCTTGCTTATCAAAACCTCACTCTCCTACATGGCAGTGAGGGAATATATTTTTACCTAAATGCAAGTCAATGGAAATTTCTTTTAATTTGAAGTACGAGTGGTGGTTTTCTTGCATCCAGATTAGAATACGTTATTAAAAGCTACAAGGCTGAGAAGCATGAACTAGCTGTGATTTTGGAAAAAACAGAAACATCTTAGAACAGGACAACTGAGATGGAACAGTTTCTAATCTTTGTGCACATCTTTCACAGTTAAAAAAAATAGAATGTGTCTTTACAAGCTACAAAAAATATAAACCCAACATTAAGTCTATAATTTCCTGATTTCTAAATTACTAAAGGAATTAAAATTACCATTCCTGTGTAGTACAGTGCTAACCTCAGGAGTCAGATGTTTGCTTGAAGTATTGTGAATGCACAGGTCAATTAGTCAAATTAGCAGTGGTTCATGCTGACTCACGGTCTCTTGGTAAAACTGAAGCAAGTCTATGAGTTCATTCTTATTTTGTTTAGAAGAAGAGATGATTAGTTGAAAGTGCCAAAGCCCTTTTACTGCTAAAAGAGATGACTAGATCTACACCAGTTGCCCCAATTGACAAGATCTCCCACAAAGTGCTCCTTGATATTGCGCTCATAATTTTGTTATACAGGTCCCACTCCAGAGCAGATCAGAAGGGTCTGAGTGAACCCTGCATTTAAAACCATGTATTTGCTGATTTTTTGGGGGGTTTCAGAGATTAATTTAAAGAATAATTTGATTTCATCTATGTTTTAAAAAAATTAAGCTAAACTCATTGTAAGCAATATTCAGATATTCATAATTGTCACTGTATAAATTTTTAGTGTTTTCCATTACACCTTTCATAGTCAAAATTTCTGCTGTCCAACATTATTTTAATAATAAGTATTTTTACAATGGTCAGACTCATTTCCATGCAAGCAACAATCTTGTACCATAACATATGTTTTGATTAATAAGCTTCAGTGCTACAGAATATGAGTTTAGAACAACTTAACCCAGTGACAGTTCTCACTTTTTGTTTTTCAGGGGCTTTTTGAATGTTGATTTTAGGAAAAAGCATTTCACCTTGGAAAGAGAAAATGTAACATCTTTACATTAAGTGCAGTACACTAAATAAGAAAGCAACGTACCACAGTACCCTGGAGTTCCACAAACTGTCTTCATGGTCACCTGATCTTCCACAATCTTGGAAAGTCCGAAGTCAGCTGTTAAGATTATTTAGAATATTAATGTTTTTACTTCCTCGTAAAAATAACTTTTTTAAAACATTGTATATGTAATTAAATGAACTTTTATGCACTACAGGAACTATCATTTTCAAAGATGAGGATCAATTTAAAGAATCTACCCAGACTGCAATCCAGAAGCAAAATCCGTCTATACAAATGGGTATTTCTAGCTCTTCGTTGACAGAAATGGTGCGTGTGCTTTATGTTGAAGACTGCATGATGCCAAAACAATGGAATGCCCAAGGCCATACAAGCAGTGATCCAGAAGTACATTTTAGGTATACATTCAGCTTCTACTCTGTCAGTAACTCAATAAAATTAGCGGAACAATTTTGGGGTAAAAAATTGTGCATGGGCCATTTCTTGGACAAGGGTCAGAGAATCCAGTTCCTGTGAGACAAATCCCAGAAACATTTTGATTCCGAGCTTCTAGGGGTATGGAGGCTGTGTGAGGAGAAGTACTCATCATCTGTATCACAGATTCCACCTTGAATTACTACTCAGACAGCAAGAGCCTTCATGATGTTACACGTCACACTTGCATGACTCATTTTTTTAAAAGACAAAAACTGAGGTCTTCACAAGTCCTAGTTTTCACTAAGAATAGATTGAGCTTTTTAAAATTGCAATTTAGGTGATGACAGTCTAGCCTTAAAAAGGCAAAATAGAAGTATTTTTGGTTTGTTATAGTGAATATAAAAGGAAATGTTTTTCAAGAGCAAGATAAAAATAGTTCATATTTTATTCTAGAAATGCATAGTTCAGTTCAGTTGTCCCTGAATGGTTGTAATTCACATATCATGATTTATCTGAACAGAAATATCTTTACTTTTATAAACACTGCCACTCATTGTAAATCAGATCTCAATTTAAACAAGGTAATAATCTTAATCAGAAGAAGAATCACAGCATTTAGGAAAGTACTTCAGAAGCTCCTATACCACCCTGCCCATCAAACCAAAGCAACTGGGTCCTGCATTAAACTATCATGTTACTGTTGTTTAGAGCCCTTACGGGAAAGAGAAGAACTAGGATAAAATATAAAGTAAGATACCAATCATTCTGCTATGCAAGACTTTCCTACTTTCCTTCAAATTTGAATTAAATTGCTTGAGGTAGTTTGTAGAAATCTGCCTTCTGAAACACATGATGAACATTGGCCTGATGAACATGGCAACATCCACTCCTTGCATACTCCTATGCTCGCACGCTCCCTAATAAGGGACCACAAAGTATTTCCAAACTGGTTGCCTACATGTCAGGACTGTTGCACAGAGCTCCTCTTTGCTCAAGCGAAAACCGGGAATACCCAGCATTTTTGGAGGTCATGCCCTTTGCAAGTGGCCGCTATTCGCAACAGAACTGGCATAATACATCCCCATTCAGAAGAGCCTGGTCTCACCTTGTTCCTCCTCATCTCCTCATGGTGCTGATCAAACTTCAGATATCTTTGCAATCTTTTCAAAGATCATTCTTCTTATCCCTCAAATCTGCCTTCAAAACAGAAGTCAGCCTTGCTCACTTTGCTTTCTACTGCTTATCTGCACATTTGTACTTTTGTGATGATGAATCTTTTCTCTTAAAATACTAGTTTAACAAAAAAAAAGAGACACAGAAGCAGTGCATACAGCTGTATGCTGGTCTCATGATCCTTCTTGTTCCTCCTGAGCACTTTATCTCTGCCATGTTCTGCACAATTTTGATTAGAATTTCTCTAAGCAACCATCTAGTTTTGTATTTGTTTTAAAATCACCATTCACAGCTGTACTGCTGAAGAAGTAACATGCTATTTGCTTGAGTATGAGCACTAGTCTCACATGGTGAGACATATATTTTGAAAACATCAGTCAGCACATACTACTGGTGAAAAGGAGATAGGGAAGTATACATTTAACGGTGCTCACCGATTTTTAGTGGTGCATCTGGTGCTGGCGTTGCATAGAGTAGATTTTCTGGCTTCAAGTCACGATGCACAATCCCATTTGCATGCAGGTACTAGAAAAAAAAAAGTCAGAACATTTTAGATGTTATGGTGAAGCATGAGTTAATATCTTCCTAACAATCTATAGCAGCAGAATAATAATTTGCTATGAGTATGACACACATTTACTCAACTAATTTTCAGCAGCTTTTTTTTTCTGCAAAACTTCTCAGCAGAGGATCCTTGGATGCATACTGTAATCTGAATAGGAAACTACATTTTGGGAAGACAAAGATAGCATCACATCCATTTGAGAAGAAAAACATCTCTGAAAGTATTATTGACTTGTTAAATACAGTGGCGTCTTCTAGGAAGTAATCTAATAGATGTTGAGATATCAAAGTCTGTCTCAGAGGAAGATAGTTTCTGCAAATTATAAAATTCTTAGAGATAAGAAAATGGCCGTACAACTATTAAATAGACACCTTTGAGTAGGATGATGTAAGTATGATGAGTAGTAAGATGTACTAAGTGTCCTGGGCCAACCATAAAATCTTGAGGTCCCTGGAGCAGAATTCTCAAGGTTTTTAAAACCACCCAATTGTAGAGTCTCAAAAATCCTTCCATCTTGCTCAAGCACGTGCAGTATATGTGAATTCACTCACCACTGAATTCCTTTGAAGATGCTATCTCTGCCTTGCACTAATGGAAAGAAGAATTTTTGGAATAAATGTCTGCCTCTTACACCACTACAGACAGACATAAAAAAATATACAGAATGATAGAATAATCTGGGTTGGAAGGGATCTTTAAAGGTCATCACCCCCCTGGAATGAACAGGAACATCTTCAACTAGATCAGGTTGCTCAGAGCTCCGTCCAACCTGACTTGGAACATGTCCAGCAATGGGGCATCTACCACCTCTCTCTTGGCAACCCATTCTAGTGTTTCACCACCCTCATTGTGAAAAATTTATTTCTCATATCTAAATCTACCCTCTTTCAGTTTAAAACCATCAACCCTTGTCCTATGACAACAGCCCTTACTCAAAAGTCTGTCCCCATCTTCCTTAGAAGCTTTCTTAAGTCCTGAAAGACCACAATAAGGTCTCTTCCCTTCTCCAGGCTAAACAATCCCACCTCTCTCAGTCTGTCTTCACAGCAGAGGTGCTCCATCCCTCTGATATTCCTCATGGCCTTCCTCAGGACCTGCTCAAACAGGTCCATGTCTTTCTTGTGCTGAGGGCTCCAGAGCATACAATATACTGATAGACAAAAAAATTCTGTATTTCTCGTTGATAAAACATGCAGCAGGAATCTCTTAAGTCTTGGAAGAGAAATGCTTAAGGGCAGAATCACATTATCTTATTTGCAAGTCTCCTGGTCTACATTTTAGTAGCATTTCTGTCAGCTGTGCTCTCACTATTAAAAAAACCCCACTGTGCACTGTTATGCAGCAAATGACAAATGGTTGTAGAAAGCACAGCTACAGTGTGCACCTGAGTTAGCATCTGAGAAGAGTTCTTGACCGTGTATCTCATTGGAAGTTTAGTTTGTATAAGCTGCCAGTGATTAAGTAACATTAAGTAAGAATTCACTGCTCTTTCCTTGGGAGTTGTTTTAGTGACACTGAGTGCTTTTTGAGTATGTGCTCCTTACAGTGCAATAAATGCTTTGCTTGACTTTCTCTAAAATCCTAAAGTTGCAGTATTTGCCATAATGTGGCTTGTGGAGATCAGCCAAAGACTCTCATCTACTTTACTTCACAGTGAAATCTAACTGCTTGTGCCAGCTGCGTTTTCTACAATGAGCAAGCTAATCAGTTATCCAAGGCAGAAGAAGGCAACAACACATGGAAACTGATGGATTGTAGACCACTACATCCTTTAATGAGGTCATATATGCCACCCTGGGTAAAAATATATCTTTATCTGCCAGCGAAGACATAACTGTGGCAAAGATGCTCGCACAGCATAGCACTGGTGAGTTTGACATGCAGAGGTAATGGCGGCACATGGGGAGCGCAACAAAAGCAGAGAGCTGGAGCGACAGAAGGAGATGTCTGAGACGATCTGTGCTCATGTCCTGCAAATCAGTTTATCTGACTCTGTGAGAAGGATCAGACATTTCACCATTTTTCAGTGGAAAGCAGACACTTCTGATTCATTCTTACAGAAAATATTTGATCAAATTTGTGAAATGTTCCAGCAAAGTCTGCAGTCTTTTAGCAGGTCCTTTTACTCACATACCCATTATCTTAAAAACATTTAATGGTGTAAGTCTGTAAACATCGTAATATTCTTCTCTTCCAAGAATCACATTTGGGGAAGGATGGAGATTCGGGAAAAACCTGTGGAGAACCTGTTCAACTTTTACTGCCTTTTAAGACATAAAGTGAGAGTGGCTCATAGGGTTCCTTCTCAGACATAGCAAGAACCATAATCAATGACATCTGTTACCCATGCTTGTGCCTCAAGACTGGCTGCATTTTTAACAGATTTGTCAAGACTGGCTGCATTTTTAACAGATTTGTATTGAACTTGCAGTGTGAACTCCTTTTTTGTTATGAACTCACAAGACCCACATAGGAAAATTTCCCTCCTCTTCCCAGCCCGCCATTTGCGGAAACTCACAGGATGGGGGACCCAACATACATGCTTTGCCTCAATAACCTAAGTCTTTCAAAGACTGTCACTGCAATCGTCTGAGCTCTCTCCCCTCCTCTCAACACCCACAGCTACTAATACCTCTCCACCACACCTCCCCTATCTTCCCAGCATCTCCTAGCCCACCCATGGTACCTGTGGTTCACATAGATCCTGTCATGGTTGCTACAACCTCTAATCTCAGTCCCTGCTGCTCTGTCACTGTTTCTCTTGTTTGACTTCATATTTGGGCATGAGATGATGCATGTGGTGCATGCAGCTGGGGCTGCCTCAAGTTAAACCCAAGTCATTTAACAGACCTCCTGGTGGAATCTTGTATCTTCAAGACCTATCCACCTGTCAAACTTTGTTTAAGTTTGCCAAGAGTCTTGCTGTGAAGAACAGACAAAAGGGCAAAATGGACAAAAAACCTCTGTGTTTTCACTGTTGTGTTTACACTGAAGTACCAGCTAGCCTCTGAGAGGACTTCTGGAAAAAGTACCAGACAGGTACTCCAGACAGGTTACTGAAGGTCTGATGGAACGGGTTCAGAGGACGGCCACAAAAGTGATTAGGGGGTTGGAGCACCTCTGCTCCGAGGACAGGCTGAGGGAGCTGGGGTTGTTCAGCCTGGAGAAGAGAAGGCTCTGGGGAGATCTAATAACAGCCTTCCAGTACCTGAGGGGGGCCTATAGGAAACCTGGGGAGAGCCTGTTCACAAAGGCCGGCAATGACAGAACGAGGGCTAATGGCTTTAAACTGGAGAAGAACAGATTTAGATTAGAAATTAGGAATAAGTTCTTTACTATGAGGGTGGTGGAGCACTGGAACAGGTTCCCCAGGGAGGTGGTTGAGGCCCTTTCCCTGGAGACATTCAAGGTGAGGCTGGACGAGGCCCCGGGCAACCTGGTCTAGTTGGAGGTGTCCCTGTGACTGCAGGGGGGCTGGACTAGATGACCTTTGAAGGTCCCTTCTGGCCCAGAATCTTCTATGATTCCAGCACATACAGTGACCTCCTGTCCTCCAGCATGAGCCACCTGTCATTCACTGAGCATGTTTCCTGCTCCACAACCTCTACGAACGGGATCTTTCAAGATTGCCCATTTTCAGCATTGCTCCCTTACTTGTTAAATACCCTGGGACTTGTTTGCAAATTTTCACCAGTCCCCATGTAGCACAATTCCTCCTGATACTGATGATTACTTAGTAATTACATTGTCTTGTACAGACATGAACAGTACTCTGAGTTAAACGACCTTGATTTAGAAATGGATTTAGTTAAATTGGCATAATCCACTTTGTATAACACTTATTCCAATTTATATAAGCTCTATAATCTTTACTTTATTTCTCACATATTGATTTTAGTAAGCGTCGTGTTCCTTTGGAGGCAGTGCCTCTGCAACCTAAATTCAAAGACTCTCCAAGTTTGGAATACAGCTTTGGGCATTGCATACTCTCATTGTAAAACAGACACCCTGTGCTCTACTATTTATATGCTATGTCTCTTAATGGCTAAATGATGCGAGTAAATGAGAAGATCACAGCCCAGGTAATAAGCCAGAGCAAGCATACTGGCTCATTTTATGATCAAGACATTGCTGAATTACATCACTTTCCCCACCTATAAGATATGGATTAGACTTGAAAAACATTTGAATTCTATGGATGGATTTTAGATGCACAGTGCTATATAACAGTTTAACATAGCATGCACAAAAAATGTGATCATGACATGATACTCTTAGAGTAGCTAAAATGTCCTGTATCCACTTCTGATTTTCAGCAGACAATGCTAACCACTAAAAGAAAATAAGGCATGGCAGTTCTCTGATTGCAGCTTTGCTAATTTGTGTTGGTGAAATAAGATGGATACAGAAAATTTATACATACATCAAAATTCTGTATTTCCATGGGAACATTACACGGATATATTTAGCTTTGGTTATGTCCTGTAACATCTATGTACTAAAATGTAATATTTACTTGTAGAATAACAGCACTTCATCAGGTCTGATGAGATGTAGATACAAGAGAAGCCTCCACAGGATCTCAAAGCAAGGCCCATGGAAGAAGACCTAGAGGAAAGTCTTCTCCATGTATAGCGGTTTCATCTGAGCAGCTGGCCAATGGCACAGGGAAGGGAAATTATGCTTTCTCATGAATCTTCTCCTCTGATTATATTTTTTTTGAACACCACATCAAGGCAGGTGCTATAAACAAGGACAGAATTGATTTTAAGGAACATAGAGCTATTCCATTTAGCATAAGAGAATGAACAAGAAAAAAAGAAATGGAAATGACAGAGACACTGAGCAGTATGTATTAAATTAGGGAATTTAAATACAAATGAATAGAGAAAAAATATACTTGTGCATCCTATGATAATGCCACTTTTTCAATTGCTGAGGCCAATGAGATGTATTTGGGCCAGGTGGGCGAATCGGATGTGCTTCAGGCACAGTGGGGTACTACATTGTTAGTATAGACCATCTCAAATAATCAGGAAGAAATGTATTCTAGCAAAATTGAGTGTAACAGTCTTATTACTCTTTGGTAAATGTTGAGGACAGACTCAGCATGACATTGAGGTGAGAATAATATGCAGGCCCTTTTCTGAAAGACTTACTAGTTAACATAAAGGCAGCCTTCAACTTGGCCTTTATTCCCATGGTACACAACCGCAACTCAAGACTGAACAATTGCTGTGACTCTAATTGTGACTGCAGCAGCATGGTTTCTTTCTATTTTTTTTTAACCTTCTTTCTAATTGCTGTATGAGAGTTCCCTTTGGTCTTTGTTTTATTGTTTTATCCTTTAATAATTCAGGCTCCTATCTAACTTGAAAGATTTTATGACAAAAGGAAAAATGAAGATTGCCTAAAACTCTGGCCTTTTTCCTTAATTTTATTTATGGTACCTATTACACGGTACTGTAAAAAAGTAGGGCTGAAATGAACCTGAATCATCTACTCCTCTCTTTGCTCCTTGGTAGCATCAATTACATCTATAATAGTTGTTTCTCCAATTTATGCTTAAAGACCTCTGATATTAGAGATACCACAATTTCCCCAAGCAACTTATTACCAGGTTCTGCTACCTTTACCATTAGAAAGCACTTCCCTGTGAGTATCCAGGATCTTATCAGGGGCAGATGATTACTTTCTTACATACCGTAGAGGTAGAAAGCAGATTATTCTGGTTTTTGCAGCACCCTTTTGAGTACTTGCTATCATGCACACAATAATTCTTCTCTCTAAGACTAAATGACTTCAGTTTACCCAGTCTTTTCTTACACACTCTCTTTTCCAAATCTGTGATGATTCTTGTCATGCTTTTCTTGTCAGGCTCTATCAATTTGCAGAAAAGTTCTTCAACTTGTTGAAAATGCAGAAATGTATTCCAGTTGTGGCCTAACAAACTTTACAGGATTTGTCTTTTTGCCCACTCCTGTTTGCCTTTTGATCCAGTGTAACTTTCAGGTCCTATCTGTTTTGTTCCCATTCTCATGTTTATACTGTAGACTATTCAAGTTCATCTACAATTTGTGCTTGACAGTAGAGAAAGGACATTGAATTTCACCAGTTATTTTATTTCTAATCCTGCTCTCCAATATACTTGCAGTTTTTCCCAATTTTATGTTGTCCAAATTTTTCATAAATGTACCTTCTATTCCATCATCTGAGATTGTTAACAAAAACAGTAAAAAGCAGACCACAGAATATTTTTCCTGAACCTCTACTCTTGATCTTTAGATAAACTGCTAGACATTTTTTCACTACAGACAACCAGTCTCCATCCAGTTTAAAATAATATCATTGTAACCACTTTTCCCTAATTTATTGCAAGACTGTGAAGTGAGACAATTACCAAAAGCTTTACTCATGTTAAGTATACATCGTACCTTCTGCTCCTCCCCTACTAACAATGGTTCTTACCCTGCTTGAGAAGAAATCAGACTGATTTGTCCTGCCTTGATCTTGACCAAAATCTGCCTCGCTGGTGACCTCCCTGCTTTATTATCTCCCAGGTGCCTCATATTACTTTGCTTCATTATTTACTGCACATTTTTTCTGGGCACTGGAGTTAAGGCAGTTGGTCTGTAATTCCTCCCTTCTTCCCCTTGAATAAAGTACTACATACACCTGCTTTTCTGCCCAGCCTCCATCAGAAGTGAGTGTTGCCTCTTAAATCTGCTTCAGACTTAAAAAGCTTGCTCTTCAAAGACTGTACTATGAAGGTCACCGGGTGCAGCCAATTAAAAAGATCTAAATGATTTGAATACTCTCTGACTTAGCCTTTTCATACTCTAGGCTTACGTTTTACTGCTCAGTTACTGCTGTTAATTGTGGTAGACACCTAGTTATAGCCGAATTTTTACTGAAAATTAGTGGAAAAAAAAAGAAGACAAAACCACTGCTGCCTTTTGCTTGACATCTTTCAGTAGGTCTCCTTCACCTGGGCTTCTTCTTATGAAGATGACTGATTTTGCGACCTTCTTATTTCATGCTAGATGCATCTCATTTTCTGCCCTGATCTTTCTTAGATTGCGTTCAAACTCCTGATCTTCTTCCAATTCAGGCTTAAACAACTTGGCCTTATTTCTGCATTCTATATACTTCATACCTGTGTTTAACTCCAGGATGTGCTGTCCCTGAGCGGTACCTTCGCTCAAGCTGACTGATGAGATACCAGCTCACCCTTTGACCCCATCACTGTGTTCCGAGGGTCCTGCACTCTATCCGGCAGCAAAACCACTGCACCTGCTGGCAGCATTACAAGTTTCCTTCCATCAGCAAGTAAGGGAAAAGCCTTAAGTCACCTTTGTTTCCACTTGTGAAAGTGACTGTGAGCTGCGCAACCTCTGGGTTTCATGATGTCTCCTCATTAACCAGGGTACTTTGATGTCAACTGGATCCCAACTCTGGACACGATCTCCAGCATTGAATGAACAGAGGCTGCACAGCAGAGACTGCTCCAGCAGCAGCGAGTGTCCTCGTGACTGCTGTTTGTGATAACTCCTTTGTGAACCTGTCTTGTTCACCAGCCCCTGCTCTGGCTTACAGACCCTCCCGTCACATATGAACTCAGATCCTTCATAAAGTTGCAATAAAATAAATGGTTAAGAGAACTCCACTTAATAAATGCACCTCTTGTTCATGACTGGCCCATGAACAGCTGCCCTCCTGGGCAGTGCTGCTTTGGTAGGGTAGCAGACACTGCCTCTCGGTTAGTGCCGAACGCTCTGGATCGAGGATCTCAAGCCCCTTTTTCTCCTCATACAAGATGATGGTTTTTTGTCTGCACTGGCTTAGTAGTGGGGAGAAACTTCGGGTCTGACGTGGCCAGTGCAGTGGTTTCACGATACGGATTTCTGTCCAGGATGCCTAAAATATGACTGCCACATTCATGAGTACCAGATTCATTAATGTTTTTTAAGGGAAAATGTCTATCAGTTTTATTATTGCACAGAAAATATTTAGGACTGTCACACTGAATTTATTACAAAATCAAGCCTGCAGGGTCCTCAAGAGAGAACCAAAGCCATACACCCCAACTCAGTGGTGGACTTCTTCAGCCATAAATGCAGTCTGTACATCCTTAAGAAGCTGAAAAGAGCATGGTTTTTTCTCCCTTTTCAGGAACGTCTAGACTTGTAATTAAGGTCTATCTGTCGCCCTTACAAAAGTGTGTCATTGCATAATGAAAGTTACTGCACAGTAATTTAGTTTGATTAAGCTATATACTGTTGAATAGAGATGTGGTTAATTTATAAAGTTTCTCAAGTAGTTAAGACAAAGTTTTAACACACCTTTAATAATCTAACAGGACGAAGGAAAAAAACATACATTCCTCTTTTCTCTGGCTAGGAAGATAAGTGAGCTCACCTGATGTATTTAGAATGGCAAAGCTAGTCTCCATATAATTTGTGTCTAAAATAATCATTCATCACCAATCTTACAGAATACAGAGAGATAAATATGCATCATTCAATGTGGAGTCATACACTCCATTTTGGTGTAGACTTCAGAAAACAAGACACAGGCAGCTTGTGGGATTCAAGAGTACTAGAAAACTTCATAGTTAGTGAGCGCCTACGCCCTGTTATAATCTGCATGTATCATCTGATTTATAATTAACACTTCCAGTTGCACAAAAATTAGCGTTTGAGACGAGGATATCAGATGTGACCTGGAGTTACTGCAGTCTTATCCTCGAGGAAATGATGCAGTTCCTTTGCACCTCAGGTTCAACATCTTTAAAACTGTTGTGACACGTATGCTGTGTTTTAGATGTCTGAGTGACAAACGCAAAAAGGGAACAGGGATAATAATTAATCTATTGCTGAAACTGTGTTGTCCCCAGTGAAGTCCATATAAAATTCCGCTACTTCAGCTGATTCAGAATTGATTTAAAAGCACAGTAGTACAGCTAGTATGAAAAGCCTGTTTCTGTGCTTCCATTTATCTCTCAGGCAGCACATAACCTGGAATGCAGAACAGGACCTGAAATCCTATATCCTATGCTTTGGGAGTTGCATAGTTTGATTTCTGATGATTATGGAAAGGTGCATTTATTTGAGTTGGTTGCTTACAGTATAAACAATTTGTTTTACAAAGAAAACAAAAATTGAAATTATTTTGGAAAAGTAGGGACTGTTTTGAAGCATATGTGAGAATTCTTGCTTAAAGAGCTTTAAAAAACCGACACTTTGTTATTAGTGCCAGAACCCAGCTTCACAGGAATCCACAAACTTCCAGTAATAAAAGTATGAAATCAAGTTATATACATAGCATAATCTTCCTTCTTCCACTATTCCCTTACTACAGTCACATTGGTTTTGGGATCCAGTGAACAGAATACTGTTTTATCATTGCAGAAGACAAACATAACATTGATTTCTTTTTCTGGATACATTTAATCAAGTTTTGGATTTCTATATCTGGGTAAGAACAAAATGAAGCCTTAGAAAGGCACCAAATAATGAAAGTTTATCCAAACATCTTGCAGAAAGCCTATTGTTTGTACTTGTCTTGCTTTTACTGGTTGTTCTGGGAAATTGAACTACGCCATTATGTCTGCTACTTGATACACTGACTTCCAAACATTTTCATAAAACTTCAATTAGTTTAGTTAAACTCATTTAACAGAATATTGTTTTAGTGGAACAAAGAATATTTGCCCTTGTACTTTGCGTAAGTGTGCATTAACACAAGTAATTTATGATTTCAGATAATAAATCTGAAGCATGAAGAGATGCATCAGCATAAATGCATAAATTCAAATCTGTTTATGTTCTTTGCTGGTCTACTATATTAAAAGTTTTGAGATAGCTTAGAAGGGAAGTTCTAAATTAAACAATTAGGTTATATAAAGTTTTAACTGCAATCTCCACAACTATTTTCTTTTACATTTGGAAGCAGTTTTATCTTTTGAATATTCCTGCTTTTATAAGAGTGAAGCAGCCTTACGGATGACGACACTACACCAGGTGTGATCACAGCAAATCATGTACAGTCATTTCTGTACAATCTGACATATGTAGGGGAGGCTAACGCACACACCTTCCTACACAAATCCCAAATGAGCGGGCTTTGTGCAGAGAGCTAACTGTTTGCAGTGGCATGAAATTCTCCTCTTATTCTGTAAGTGGGACACAGCATCCGAGAAGGAAGAAAGGCTTTGCTACAGTGGCTTCTTCTTAAAGACATCCAGAAGAGCCACCCACTTGCAGACTATCTGAATTCAGCAAAGAATTAACAGGCATTAACAATGTTCCTCATGTAGCCTCTCTGTTTAAACTTTCTTTTTTCTGCATACCTGGGGTGCAGGAGATGAAGACGATGCTTCTCTTCCTGCAATTGCCCAGATCCCTTGGGCAGGGGAACCTTCCCGCAGCAGTCACCAGACCCACCAGCCACCTGCTGCATCCCTGCCCTCTGCCTGGTTGCATAATGAAAAAGTGAAGGATATATGTTTTGGGGGGTAAAACTCAGTCATTTGTGATGAAATGATATTAGATGCAGGCTAGTGTCACCAAATTGCAGTGGGCAGAACTTCCTTAGCATGTGTCACTTGATCTCTCAGAGCTGCTGAGGTGCAGTGCCCCCTTTTTTTTCCCCTGTCCAAAAAGGGATGCAAAAAAAAAATTGCAGAAAAGCTAAAAAAACCCATAAATGGCCTCCTCCCTAGAATAAAAGCCAAAACCTAGCAATCCTCCCTTTGGTACTAGCACCCATTTCCTCTGTAGTTTTGAAGATCCACAGAACCTTCACTTACAGTACCTCTTACAACCCTCTGAAGTGTGCTGGGGTTTTACTGTTTGTACAGTTGTCTGAAGACAAAAAGCATTACATGCACATCAAATAGCTACCATTTTGTTGTACTCACTCCCTGTCTTCAGCATTTTTTACTTAATTGACCACAGTCACCTTATAAACAAATAAGAACAAGTTTTTAATTAACTTCAAAATATGAAAAATATCTAAAAAGTATTACACATGCAATTATTTTAAGACCAAGATAAAGTAGAATTAAAAGCTTCACAAATCCACTATATGTGCCTTTGTAAATTAATGCCACTAAAGCAAATTTAAAAGGAAACAACGTGGAATTTTGCAAAATCAGGCTTCTTCCTGTAAGCCAATGGCATAAATCTGCAGAAGGTATTTGATCAACCTTCCATCCCTGTATAGAATACAAACTTCAGCAACATCACTGTAATTCTAGCAAATCTAAAAAAAAAGAAGATTCTGTATTCTGAGTCAGTTACTGAAAAGCAAGTGTTGTTTTTGGAAGTCAGTAATATCTTTGGTTTTGCATTAGGAAATTATAAAGATACAAATGAAAAAAGACAATCTAGAATAGATCTAAAGCTGCTGTCATTGACACCTGGTGCCATCTCAGACCCCAATAACCTCCAGCAACAGAAAGCCATTTAGACGATGTAAAACTATTCCTGGAAATGTTGGGTTTCACTAACCACAAAGATTTGCTAACCACTGCTCTAGTACACCTGTAAAGGAGCCATAATATAATGCCCTAATTAGCTGCATGTGCAGCTACAGTAATAAATTTTAGTTTTCTTGCAATAATTTAATTTTTTGCATTCTAATCGAAGCACTACATTTCAAGGCTATTGATTAAATTCTCTCACTTTTTAGAGGGATATTTCACAAAATAAGGTAGGTTAAAGTCTATACTACTTGCTTTTGAAGCATAAGGTGGTTTTGTTCTGCCTGAACAGTACAGTTACACTACTGCACTAACCCATGACACAGAGTGTTTGTTCCTGGGTGCTAAAACTCAACTGTCTACACTGTTCAAATTTTAAGAACAGCCCTGGGTAAGTTAACACTGACCAAAATGACTCCCTGCTAGACATTTTGGGTTCTTCCCACCAGGCAACCTGAAACTGAACACTTGGTTCTAAAGATTGGCACAATTTAATGGTGTGGATATTGGCTGTTGCGAGCCAGTTGGCATTGCTGACAGAAAGTGACCCCAGCTAATTTACTAGCATGCTCAGAGAGCTCATAATTAAAGTAGTGGGGTGGTAGTAAGTCCAGACTGCAGGAATTGTGTATCAAGGGCACACATGACCACAGCAGGCCACTGAAAGCCTCACATGTGTGTTTTGGGAGGGTGACACTTAAAATTGTTTCAAAGGTGAGATTTCAGGCTAATAAACCAATGAAGGAGTATGACATTTCTCTTGCCCATCTGCGAAACTCTCTTCCTGAACTAAACATATAAAAAGTCTAACATTTTAAAGACATCATTGTATATAATGAAAACTTGGATTTCTGGAATTTATGCATAAATTGCATACAGGTGCTGTTTTAGGTTAATTATACTGCTTTCCTTGAATTGTGAAGCTTGGCCTACATGTAATAGCATCACTTTCGAAGCTTCATATGGATCTTACATTTAAGAAAGGACTGCCTAGACCATTTGTTTAAAAAAAAATAAAAATTTACTTTTCTTACAGCCTTTTTTTCGAAACATA
This sequence comes from Scolopax mira, assembly GCA_004320125.1. Taxonomy (NCBI): domain Eukaryota; kingdom Metazoa; phylum Chordata; class Aves; order Charadriiformes; family Scolopacidae; genus Scolopax; species Scolopax mira. Next base: position 71,401 of record BJBW01000884.1, read on the forward strand.
ACTCTAAACAGCACAGCCCTGATGTTCTACACACACAGAAGTGTTTCCATGTGTTTATCTGCTAGAGGTGAGCCTCCACCCCTGCCATGCAAAGGCCCATCTCAGTCTTCCATGTGCCTTTCTATCACACCACAGCAAACCTGGTCTGATCCCAGCCTCACAGCACAATGGTACGTGCATTCTCCTATTCTGAAGTGAGGAAGGAAAACAATATATTGTTTCTGGCGGCGACACCATACCTCAGGAACCTCCTCACTTGAGGTTCACCTTGCAGGCTACATCTGCCAACTCTCCTGCCCTCTCATGCTTTTGTGACAAAAAATTTATGTTCAAAACCAGCAAAAAAGTCTACTGTAACTCTGCCACGGTCACTCAGTGTCCTTTTCATCTGAAAAAAAAAAAAAAAAAAGGATCCCCCAAACCAGCTAGAATTCATAACATCCATTTCCATTCTAGGTTTCCAAGCCTGAATTTGTCTCCAGGTGATGACATAAGAACAAACACTTTTGTTATACACGACAAGATATCAGCAATATTGTGAAGAAATAATATATTTTAAAAATTTGAAACTGTAAGAACGAGCTACGCCTGCAAGAACCTAACTGTAAGGAGTTAAAAAATTCTCATCTACTGGAAAGTGGAGGAGGTCAGGATGATTAGGCTGTGGATATCTCTATTATGTAGGTGACTGCTTCCTTTGAAAAGCTATCTCAGACTGCATATTAATATAATTATGAGTTTTCTGTAAGAGAATATTACATGGTTTGTGCAGGATCTTGAATGCAAAAGAACAATTCACATTCTGCTGGGAAATGTGACGACCTTATCAAGGAACCTGACGTTTGTTTTTTGAATGACTGGAATTCTAAAATACCCTGTGCCCCTGGAGAAACAGTGAATTGTAAACCTGAATTTTGTCACCAGCTCCTCTGTTTTCAGCGAGATCAGCAACTGATCGAAATGGAATATTTAATTTTTGTCTAACAAAGAAACCTCCCTGTGGATTTGATGCTCTAGTCCAGATCTTTAAGCCACATTGCTGATTTTTAAAACTCAGCACATTATTAATGCCTAATATATAGGAAGCTAGAAATTATACTTTATAAGATCCACTAATACATGAGGACACAGTAAGAAATTTCATTTTCATTACTTTTTGTCAGTGAAAATTTTTCAGAATCCTGTTTCCACACATATTTTTCCTAGTTTCTACATGGACCTATCTTAATTCAAAATTCTTCAGAGTGCAATGATAACATGTGATAGTCATTGCATTTAATTCCACAGTTTTAAAACAGAAGACCTTAAATCTCTCTGAGAGTCTCAGAGAGTTACTCTTTCTGAGAGTGAACTGATCAAGGCTATGGAGATAACTTGATTTATGATGGTAGTGCAGTACAAAAACCAAACCTAGCACACACGCTTTGATTTCTTTGAAGGTGACAGAAACATTTTCACTGATTTCATAGGATTCATTGCAGTTTGTCATGTGTGGCTGTTGGGTTTTCTGGATGTAAGTCCTAATTGGAAATTACTATTTACCAGTGGCCTGAAGACAAACACCTGAGATAATTTTGCACCCCAGGCCCTCTGCCATCAGCAGCTTTTTTGACTGCAGAACCTGGTGGCAATATACTTTTCCTTTTGTATTTTAATTTAGGATTGTGCTCTTTATATTGCATCCAAGAGACTTAAAAATTAGGGGAAGGATTAAATTAATTTCCATGCTAAAAAATAGCCACAGGATAATTAGAAATCTGTCTGGTCCACCGTTTGATCTTTATTCATTGGTCTGGCAATCATTATGAGATATAAAATGTATTTCTTGTTACAGATTAAATTCCAGATTGAGGGGATGATGTTATTAAAATCTTGGTTATAAATTCTTTTACTTTTATTTCAGTAAATAGAATTAAAGCAGGTAACGAGAAACAAGAATGTCAACTGGGATGAAAAACTTTTTATCTCACAGCTCTGAATCTAAAATTACAAATGCATTAAAACGAACAAGCTATTTTGGCCTCAGGTAAGTAAACAGCTAAATTCCTATTGATCAGACTGAGAAAACAATCTGACTGAAGAACTATGAAGGGTCTGATTGAAAATTATTTTCCCTCTTAATACCCTAGCTTTCACCACCTCACTTTTTATAGTGCCATCATTTCTGGGTGTTTCTAATCATAGAGGCTTCTGGCTTGCTGTGACCTGAATTATGAATGTGCAATATATTGAAGAAACATACAATTAAAAATTCAAAGCCTTTCACTATTTTGTATAGTATAAATGAGCAAAAGGAGCCCAAGGAAGGCCCCTTTAGCCTTTGCAGTTTATATGTTGGAACAGATCTGCTAGAGTAAAAAGTGCTAATGGAAGGTAAATCAATGTTAATTTTAACATATTTCAGAACATGGCGTGCCACTCCTACCTCTGATGAACCTCTTATCATCAAACCACAACTGCACTGGACACAACAGAAGATGTGCATGTAAACACTGATGCTGAAGGACAAAGCAATGCATTGCCTATGGACTATTTACAGAGCATAAAATCCTTGCCTTCAGAGCTTTTGACAACCTAAGCTTCATGCAACAATCACAGACATGAAGATGTCTGGGTTTCAGTAAGGTATCTGATATTACTTCAGATCAATTACTGGTTTAGCTGATGGTCACTCTGAAGGGAGTGGAGATTAGTTGGAGAAATGCAAAATCTGCAAGAAATTTAATCCAAGGTCAAAGCAGGTAAAGCGCTTGCAGGAGGGAGAGGAAAGTACCTGGTGTGGGGAAACCTCTTGTGGAGAACCAGGGATCAACAGAGAGTGGAGAGGCTGCTGTGTGATGAGATGATGCCAAACTCGCCATGTTCAGCAATGCAAAGTAAAGGTTAGAAGAAGGATTTGACCGCTACAGTTACATCACACTAAACACCAGGCAGGGTGGAAGGAAGGCCCTTATGCTGAGGGATTCTTGGCACGAATTAGAAAAAAAAAAACAACCATAAACTAGCTATGAACGTCTTTAGGCTAAAAATGAGAAAAGGTTCCTTACTGTGAAAGCTGCAAGTATTCAGGGCAACCTTCCAAGAAGTGTGGGGAGGTCAAAACATGAACTGCTTCTAAGGTGATGTTCAGTACAGTTATAAAGAAGAATGAGGATACAGCTCCTGTAAGGGCAGTGACTGAAGCAGAGAGCTAAGAAAATATGTCTTATTCGAGTTTGTGACCCTGCAAAGAGAAACTCCTTCATCTTCCTTCAGTAGAGTTTGTGTGAATTGTCAGACCCAGCCAGACATGTCTCTCAAAGCAGTCACCAGGGAAAACCACCCAATTTCCTATTCAATCTCAGGGATTCGGTGCTGGGTGGGTACCTCTGGTCCCTGCCAGTGGTGTAGACAGCCTGGTATCCAGACCCCTGCTTGGGGGACTCAGCAGGCAGCAACCTGCTTGAGCCCAGATGCCTATCCTCCTCCTCTTCCTCTTCTTCCTCCTCCTCCCCATAGTGCCCTCTGCTCCCCTGTCCACAACAGCCTGGCTGCCTGTACCGTGTTGCTTCCACTGCCCTGGGCATTACGTGGGCACCCAGCAGTGACTGCAATGGACAAGCTGAGGCAAGGATGGGGACATGAAACAGTGCAGAAGGATGGGAGGCAGAGCGCTGCACTCTGGATATTAGGATGTTGCTGCAGCTTTTCTCTGAAAAGCATCTCTGAAATGAAAAAAACTTTTTTTCCACTTTAAAAGCTTCTTTTAGAGCGCATTAGGTATTTTTCTTTCTCCCCTTTGTACGTTATAGCTTTTTGGATGCTTTTATACTCGCAGTTTCTAGTGGCTTCCATGGGTTGTGCTGCTTGGCAACAATAGGATTTGATGCATGGTGAATCTCACCCCATGCATCAAATCCTACTTCTTAGGTAAGAGCGGGCTGCAAGCACTTGTGCAGTGGGACTGGAGGAGGACACTTGGTCTGGAAGAAGGAAGGCGAAAAGAGAAACAATGAGCCAGGAGGAGGACGTTGTTCTACCAATGAACTGGAAATGACAACTGCATCCTTATTTAAATATTGATCTCAATTCAGTGCTTCCCAGGGTGAGCATCTTACTGCGAGATGGTCTCTGCTCAGCCAAGCCAACAGTATACAAAATGCTGCAAACCAGTAAGTGGAAATGACTTCCCTGTCTGCAGAGTGCTGCACTGGAAGAATTTCAGATGAGGAATGTCTTTTGTCAGGCATGAACAGCTCAGGCTGCAAGACTCTTAAGAGCATGTCAAGGGGGAATGATTTAAGGGGCTGCTAGCTCCAGTTCAAGGGGGAATGTGGAGCAGAGAGATCTTGAAGCTCTGAGGAAGTGATAAAAATGAAAGTTACTGCTGAAAATGATGTCTTTCAATCTGTGAGGCTCAGAGAAAAATGACAAACATATGTTTCACTCAGACTTTTGGCAAACACCAAAGATAGCAGTGCAGACTATGAGGCTGACCTTCTGCATGGTCTCATCTATGACCAGGTTTCTAGTTGTTTTTTTTTTGCTTATGCTTTTAATTTTGGATAATTAACATTCTTCAATTTAGTCCTCATAATTCATCTGACAGATTGCCTATAATCTGTCTTTGCTTCTATTGTTGCTATTTTTATTTTTTTAACTGTTTTTCAGGTACCTTTTTAAATTTTCTCTCCCGCTCTTCATCCTGTAGGGATAAATAGTCAAGCCATTTGTATTTTCTTGCTCATCTGTGACCTGCCCCTCTTCTCTACTATCACATTGACTCTGTTTTAGCCTGTCCACCTCTTTCTGCTCAGGTCTCTCACACTCCTTGCACTGCTCCTGTTACCCAGATACTCTTACCAAGATCTGTATTAAGCATCAGCTTCCAACCACCTTGAACACAGGTGCATACATTGAATCTGAGATTAGAGTTCTCCTAGAATAGTTGAAATCAGGTTCACAGGAAGAAATTTATTAACCCTGAAGCCCATGTCCTTATGAGCAGAGATTAAACATATGGGCTTATTTAGCTTAACAAAAGTTGCAGGTTTGGAGAGGAAACAACTGCTGTTTCTCAAGACAGCATACAAACATCTAGAACGGAGAAGATGGACGGAGGAATGAAAACACACAGTTGCTCCCTAATCACTGGGATGAGAACAGGTTGCCAACAGGAGATCAGAAGCAAAAAGCTGACTTATCTATGACTCTGGTTCATCACTCTCTGAGAACATATATATCTACAATGGCAACACCACAAATGAAAACTAGAACTATGGAGAAGATGGAAACAAAACACTGAGCTTCAGATTTGAGCATTGTCCCCAGGCTCCAAAAGGGAGCACCCCTACAAAGTCAGGGATGCTTTTTTCCCAAGCTGTGGAGTCAACAAGGCCAAACTTAATGTTTGCTCCACTGTCTTCAGTGAAGCATTGATGATTCACATAGATGGGTGATCTTATCACAGCAAAATGTGTGCTTTTATGTAATGGAAGCCTATGTGTCAGCAGGGGCAAGTATTTTTTTTTCCCTCTGATAAATCAGTGAACAGAAAGTTTGGGGCTTCAGGTTCATAGTTACATGCAGTCAGCATTCAGTTTCTGTGAGCTTGCGGAGATGCAAGTTAGACAAATAGGATTAAACAAACACAGAAGAGTTTCAGATAAACCAGTGCTGTTTCCAAACAGGGAAACAGACACTATCAGGCACACCGTCAAATGAAAGATTTAGCAGGAATAATTCAAAAATACAGCACCGATGACAATGCCACTTTTTCCACCATTAAAGTGACATCTACTGTAGTTACCTCTTTGGCGAACTTAATTATCTTAACTGCTACTCTGTTTAAGCTACCTTATCCTAGGTTTTGGAAGCTTTTATCACAGAATTGTAACAGTATGCATATAAACTCTGGGAAAAAGCCAATTATTTTCCACAGAGATGAATACTCCAGAACCTACTGAGAGCAGCCAATGTTAAGTTACAAACTATCACATTACATGGATGACATTACGTATGTAAATATATACCAGCACAGAGTACACAAACTGAGTTAAACCAGGTGCATTTTTCTTAGAAGAAAACTTGTGCATTTAACCTGTTACATGTTGGTGCAAAATTAAGAATGCTCATCACGCTGATACCCCTTCCACGTGGAGCTGTGCACCTGGAGCACAAGCTCCTGATACAGGATTACATTTTAGCTGCTCTCTGCTGATGTGCCCCTTTAAAACAAAACAAAACAAAACAAAAACAAACAAAAAAAACCCCAAAACTCTGAAAAAGAAATGTAGAAAGAGTTTACTTGCTTTCAGTGGCTGCTGAAATGGCATATACATTTGTATTTCCCTATTCAAAGCATCTTCCTTCCCTTTGCATAACTCTTTGTGAAACCCAGAGGGATTGATTCTGGAGGTATGATTATCCACTGTGATCTAAGTGTGCCACAATGAGTTAAGAAACTCCCTAGGAAAAACTGTAGTTTTAGGAAGATCTTGCAAGAAACAAAGTATTCTAAAATTCTGGACAGGAGCTGAAATCTGTAGTCTAAAGGGCTTCAGTCTTGGAGGCAGCTCTACTGGCTTCAGCCAAAGCCTATCAGTATACGACACTTGAGGCTATATATATTACATCTTAAAGACTGAATATATTTCTCTCTGTAATGCACACTAGAATATGTGAATCTATGATGTCTCAGTCCTTTCCTCAAGACAAGCTACTTCTTTTCAGGAGAAATGCCAAACCCAAAGTACTAAAAAAACAAATACTAAAAAGAGGTTTTAATTTTAGCAGCCAAGAAGAACTACTTTTTCTAAATGGCTGCAACCCATTTGTATTTATTTTTCCAGCCATATCTGAAAGCACCATTTTCTTTGTTTTAAGAATATTGTCTTCTCAAGGCAAATCCTGTGTAAAAAACTGGTTGAAGGCAGACATACATAAGAATTCAAATTAACATTCAGTCTTACTGAGTTGCCTTTTAAAATACTCCCTCTTCTGACCTTCACTAGATGGAGAAAGACAGAAGCTCACACAGCCTGTGGTCAAAAAAACGCCCTTAATTCTACCAGTTAAGGCCAAAACGAGTTAAAACCCCTAACAACATGGAAGGCATTATCAGCCTTGCAGAGTTGGGGTTTTTTTATTATTTTTTCTGTCTGTGAAGATGAAAGTTTGAAGATCTCTTTTCTTCTTTTCTATTAACCAACAGGGGACAACTGAGGCTCCAAAAAACCATCACTGCCCCAAGCAAAGCAGCATGTTTGGCTGCTGCTGCTGCTCTCAAAACTTTGACCCTCTTTCTGGAGAGGACAAATCCACCCCGGACAGATGCAGAAGCAGGCAGCAGGACGCTGCAAAGTAAATGCTTGGTGGCACCTCATTTTTGCAACAAGGTGCACATCCTTCTTGTGGAGGGATCTACTTTCCAGTCTCAGAAAGTATGGCCTCAGCTTTTGTATCCAGATTTGATGATGGGTTTATTCCAGTTTGCCCAGGTCATACCTCACAGCACACCCATTTTCCAACAGTATTTTCCTATGTGTGTTGAAACAGGGTAAGAAAGCCTATGGCATTTAAATGGCATTTAAACAACATTTTAAATAAATGTGTTTTTAATGTAGGCTACATTTATTTAACATGCAGAATGCATTGGTCTGAGCAGACTTACTTCAAATTCAAAATTGAGCGATACTGATGAATCACTTTAAACAATTTCCTGAGTTAATTAAAATGTAAGTTCTGTATACTCAAAATCAGTGTTGATGCCTAAGGAACAGAACCTGATGCCCACTGGCATAATCAACAAAATCTGCAGTTAAATTGATATATTTATTAAACTAAACACATTGCTTATTAGAAGGAACACTGGGGTATTGTTTGTTAGCAATGTTCCCCTGCTCAGAAAATATAAAGAAGACCTATGGTGGATCAGCAGAAAGAGTGGCTAAGCCAAGTTCAAAGTGACTTTCTGTGCGGTTAAAGTGCATTCATTCACAAATATACATTTATCTTTAAATACCTTGACTATGTTACATGTAAGATGAACTCTGCCTATGAAGTGATCATCGGAGCTGCCTGCCTCAGTGTCAGAAAAACTTTTTAGAGAACTCTGAAAATATCTGTGCCCTGGTCAGGCTACGATTAGCAGCAGTATGGAAGGCACTACAGTTTATTCTCAAATCTAACGTGGTTACACCCATTGCAAATCTAAAAGGTACCTGCAGTGGAAGTGAAGCACAACAGGCATACAGCTAGATTCAATTTTGTTCCAGTAGAAAACTTTGCATCCAGAGAGGTGCTCCAAGCTGGGTCTTGGATCTCCCAACATTTTATATGCATGCTTCTTTGCAGTTACTTGCTAGCATCCTAGACAGTGTGAGGAAGGGTCCAGAGTTTTAGGGACTGGAGAGCATTTATGGCTGTCCATCCTACGTTCATTGATCAATCCAAAAGGATGAATGCAGTTGTCCCCTCCTCAGTATTACTGAAGGAATGACAGAAAAGGTCCACATGGCCTCTAATATCCCCAGGTACATTGATGAAGGATTATGTCTGCCCTAGCAGATAACCTCCCAACCCATGTGCAATTCAGAGCTCAGAATATTGATAAAATACAAACTACTTTTTCTAACCAGAAAAAAACTTGTGCACTCCCTCTGAGTACTGCAACGTTAACAGAACAGCATTAAGCTACAGCAGCAGAACAAGAAACACTGTCAAGAACAGCGAAGAACATGTCTGCAGTCCCTGTTGGCAAGGGCACTTGTGTGTATGCAATGCTTTTCACACCATTTTTTAAGGAGTGGGCTTTTCTAGGCACTCCGGTGTCTTAAGGGTCTCACGTTTGAAGGGCTGAAAGGCTCTTTTCATCACCTCTGGCTGCAGACGAGACTTTTCTTCCAAAAGAGGCTGTGTAAGGGATGTTTTTAGCTGATCTTTGGGAAAGGGTTATGAAGAAGGCTTTTCTTTGGTCCTTACAATCGCCAATAGAAGGGCCAGCAGCAAAGCATAAAGAGTTACCTTATTTGGCTGGTGTAATTTCTTTTTACCTTTCCAAAGCTGCATGAAAGGATTTCAGTCAAAGACCCTAGCCAAGCATGCAACATATTGGACACAGCTCTGACCCAAACCCTGACTCTCTGAGGAAGATTGTTAGTGTTTGAAAACAGCAACCTGGTGAATTACTTTCTTTGGCTCAGCTGTGTTCTACTATATTAAAGAATTGAAATTTCCTTGCCTAGATCAAACACATCAACTCTATGATTTTAAACTTATCAATTGAATTGAAAACTGTCAGAAAGCTATGACACAGTTCATGATATTTCACTATTTAGAGACACTGGTCTGTATTTCATGCAGAAAAAATAAAATAAAATTCTAAGAAACAATAGAAAGAAAAGGTTACAACAAGAAAAAAAAGTCCTGGAAGAAAAGTAAGTAGAAGGTAATGTAGTTAGAGATTAATAATTTATTTTTAAAAAGTCACATGCCTATTCTGTGTAACAGTTTAACTACATCATATTGAGTACATCAAACCTGAAGGGTGGTTGCATTTTATGGATCTTTGCTTTCCTAGATGCAGGGCTTTCTGGGGAAGAGTTTTCTAAGTTTACAGATCTAAACCTATCTAAATCCATCCAGCTCTGGTGTTTGTTTCACAGGGAAGCTGGCAGCAGGCCGGGGTGCGGGGAGACACACAGCCCTGGGTGGGACATGTCTTGCACATCTGTGTGGTGGTGGTGGAGACACCAGGAGCAGGGGTCCGCCTGCCAAAGCCGTGCTGCTGCCTGTTGCCTCCACAGCCTGATACGTGATGTGAGCTCACGTGATGTGAGCATGCTTAGAGAACAGGAAAACAGCCCCAACATCTGGTCCGTAGTCTAGATTACTAGGTTACCTGCAACAGACCTTAAAAGAATCCCCAAAAGAGACACACTTTACCAGCTATTTCAATAGTTATTTCTCAACAAATACTCTTGTAGCGATGTTAACCCAACTATATCACTCTTCTGCTTACCTTGCCTGATAATTTGGAAAGTACCTTTATTATGTTATTTAAACATTTTTTCATATCACCAAAACACAGCTGTAAATATCTTTCATGCGTTCCTGAAACAGACACTCAAGGATCTGCTCAGGCACATGCCTGCTTCAGTCTGCTGTCTCCTCCCGAGCATGAGTAGACATGGAGAAAAGGCAGCACGTCTGAAAAAAAAGCAGGTCTATATTCTGACTAAACAGGGCATGCTTTGTAAGCCCTGCTTTGAAATTTAGCTCAGCAAAGTGGCAGCTTGAGCATTTATCTCCACTGGTAACACCTGTGATGACCCAGCCCAGGGCAGCAGCAGTCTCACATGGACACATGTGCAAAAACCTGGAAGGCTGGAAATCGTTATTTTATATTCAAAAGTGACATACTGAAGATGATTGTTGCTGCAAGCTTCAGTGACCACATGAGTATTTAAAGGCAAAATATATAACATTTTGGTTTTGAGTTGGCTTCTCTGTATGTTAACCAAATTTTTCTTCACACTATCCTATTTGATAATTTGCAGTTTAGTACAGACTGGAGCTTTTGGTTTTATTTGCAGACTTACTAATTTCTTTTGACTGTTTGCCCTTCTAGACAACCACACATACAAAATTATTGCAGGGAGTTATGCTTGCACAGAAAACCAGAAAAATCATTCAAAATAGTAAGGCTCTCTCTTATTTGTTAGGAGTATTTTGTCTAAAATGATGCTGTTCTAATCAACAAAACTCAGCTAATATTCATCCTTCTGATTTACCAATGGATAGGTGAACAGCAGAATCCGTAATTTACAAAATATATACCGCCAAGACTCCCATTTATGAATGAATACTGAATCATTTCCCACCCCTTCAAATGTATTTCAACCTTCTTGGAGAAGACAGACCTCTCTTTTACACTTCTCCCTCATCAGTTTTGTTTTGCCACTGCATCCTTATATTCAAGCAAAGGAACGAGCGCTGGCAAATCGACCCCTCACGACAGATGGGTTACAGGCAACATTAAGAGTTAGGCTGTGTTGCCAGACAGAACTGCAGCCCTTTTTTTCTTTCTCTTATGTGAATGCAGGTTTGCTGCGTTTGAACGGCACACACATGGCTTTCATTACAGATGCACTGAAAGCAGCCTGCTGTGCTACAACACCCAGATGCTCCATCACGAGAGACATCATTTCAAGTGCTGGAGCATGAGCTAACACTCATGTGAGCTACTGCAGCCTGTCCTGACTGCTCCTCTGCTCTCTGCAAAAACCCAGAGCTGAGTATAGACCACATGGCATCACTGTGCTGCATCACTTGGAGAATGGGACTCAGGGAAAACATCCCACGTGGAAGGGAATGACCCTTCCAGCAACTCCTGCAGAGAAGGCAAATATGGACAAACCCCAGCCATGCACATGTGCACCGGCATCCGCACTGGCAGGGAAATGGCAGGAACCTCCTTGCACACCTGAAGCAGAAGCAGCAGATGAGTGGTGGAGGCACCTCCCTGAGGGGACATCGGTGGCTCTCACCAAGCGACTGTCAGCTCACATCAGGTGGGGAGCCGCGGCATATTGGCTGCCTGCAGCACTGAACCAGCACTTGTCGGCTTGTTGGTCCTCACAACTTTGGATTTCCAATGAGAAATGAAGTCAGACAGAGGCGTCAGAAGCAAAAGCAAGGACTGAAATGAAGACAGTGGGGAAGGGCATCCCTGTTTCCACAAATCTGCTCGTCAGGACATTGGCAGCATCATATTTATGCCTTCTAGCCTTTCTTTTTTTGAGGAAGGAGATTTAAGGAGCCTGACTGCTCACTCCCACTAATAATTTTTCAGCCAATTGACTAATTTCAAGTACATTTTACAGGAAACGAACACATTTGAGACTTTACCAACCACCTCTCTCCCTAGGTTGGAAAAATTAATCAGCCAGGAAAAGAAAAGAGATCTTTTTAGTCCTGTCACCAAGGCAAACACTACAAGACAAGTGCTCATGTAGTGCTCAAATTAAAGACAATTCAATGAAGTGTGCTTGCAGGAAGAGAGAACTCTTATTTGTGAGAGATGTTGAGCTGTTAAAAGTTTCTAGTTTGTGAGTTTGTTCAATTATTCATCCTTTCAATCATACACACGTGCAAACTTCTAGGGTGTTGTATCTGCACAGAAAACTACGTTGAAGTTTTTTGTTAGCAACAATGTCCCATGATACATCTTATCACATCATAATGGAGTCATATTAAAACTCGATTTTTAAATGAAGGACATAACTTTAAGGCTTTAAAACTGAGAGAGTTTTTTATTGCATGCCTTTCAAAGTTCTTTATAGCAACATAAAAGCATGCATAAATGTGTCACATAGAAAGACACAAGAACATCAGTGAAGCAGGCACAGGCAGATGGAAGAAAAAGGGACCGACTTGGAGACCTGATGATTTATGATACCTAGCCCTATAATTGCTAAACCTTGCACACTAACATGAAATCCAGAATTATCAAATTTTATTACCATAAAGTATGATAATACTTTAAAGATGGGGAACCACAACGGTACGATGAGGTAATTTTAAAACCCAAGCAATAAAAGATATGTTTGTTTACTTCCTAACTGACAGCATACTGATTTTCTGCTATTGCTGCTTCTCAGATGGACTCAGCTGAGCAGGGCATTTATAAAAACACAGCCCAATAATGAAATACACCGTTTGCTTACACTCCAGCTGCTGCCCATCATTACTACTGTACAATGACTTGTGTCAGAAAATCCACCAACACATCCAGCACTATTCAAATTTCTCCGTGCCTGGAAATTGAACTACCATTGGCTGTGCACCACTTAATCCTTTTGGCACGATGTAATAAATCTAGAAGGCCTATGCTGAAAAAGCCCCTGATCACTGACTAACTGAATCAAGGAGACACCCTGGTTCTTATATATATCCTCTCTCATTATTTCTTGCTTATGAAGTAATCAGCACTATCATGCACTCCAAATCCACTGGAGTAATAAGCAAGAAGTGGCACTGACTCCTGAAAACATTAACTTCATTATTCAGTTCTACTAGAGTTTGGATCTTCAGACACAGACACAGGAGTCTATGAAAACCTCATCTGAAAAGAAGGGTGTGCACATAATTTAAAGCCAAGACAATCACTAGTTTTGCTGATAGTTATTGAGAAACATTAAAAACAGAAGAGTTCAGAAAGCAACTTGCACATGCCAGCAAACTTGTATGAGAACATCATGTAAAACTGGTCACACAGGGACTTAAAAAGGAAAGAGTTAATGTAAATGGAGAAAAACAGACTCATTACAAGTTCCAAAATATCCACAACTGCTGGCATTTCAGGGGATCATTAAGGATTCTCAAGGGAATAAGTAAGGAAACTTGTTTCAGGGCCACAGAAATGGAGACAATTCTCTGAAACAACGACTGATAAATTATTACACAGCCTGTTTAAGAGTGATCAATGTCTGTTAATCTTAGCTCATGCCACCCCTTGGCACATCAGGAATCTCCTCTAAAGAGAGCAGAAATTCTCTTAGCATTTCTTCAAACCACAACCAAGGAGATTTGGGTAAGTTTCTGTATTGCTAACGAAAAAAATGTAATTTTGTAAATAGCCTTTTTTGCTGAGAGCCTGCTATCTAGTCAGTCCAGCACTATGAAAATGGAGACTAAAAATTGCACCGTGCTGTAAGAGTACTATTGAGCAATTTTGTTGCAAATGTCTTTTTTTTTTTTTTTTTTTTTTACAGGTTCACTTGCAATTTGTTCTGAACAATCAATGTATTTTTAAGTTTGCCATGATTACTGAGGAAGGAACATCAGAACATCAAGACACAGGGAGACAACCCTGTCCTTGCTTAGGTCTGTAGGCACAGCAGGCTTGGGAGACACAGAAAACCACAGCCCTGTGGGTGGGGAGAGCTGAAAAAAGGGGCCTCCCTAGGCTTCAGCAAATCTTTTTGGGGACAAAGAAGTAACTCCTGCAGAGGTACCTTGGGAAAGCAACTTCCTGCCTGGTAGCACACTGCAGGGCCCAGCGCTGCTCCTGTCCTCTGGCTGGTGCCTGTGTAGGGGACACGGGGAGGCTTGTACAGAGATGTGCTCAGGCCCTTCTCACTACACGGAATTCTCTAGAAGTTATTGACCCTCTGTATGTTTCCTCAAACCTTAGAAAAGTTGTAGGGAGTTTAATGTAACATTTAACCAGATGCCTTTTAGCCCTTAGCAAAACAATTTGGTATCTGTGCCCACAGCTACCACTTTATCAAGGCTGCATGGTTTGCATGAACAGCAGTAGTTACTCGTGATGCTCCTGCAGCACCAGTTAGTGTTTCTCCTCTATCTATTCAGTGTTCTACTTTGATTCTTGCCCTAGGGCAAGACATCCTCAGACTCCATTGGGATTTGCCATGAATACTTCCTGATCCTCTCCATAGCATCCAATTGCTAGTTTTTTACTCTTTCGACACAGTGTGCAAAGCTGTCAGGACCTTTAGGAGCTTCTCCAGCCCAGAAGCTTCAAGGCCTTGCCAGGTGCCTATAGTGACATGTATATTTTGTAGATATAGATTGTACACCTTTTACATTCCACAGGAACAGGTATTTGGATGGCAAGGCCCTTCATGACAGTTTGTACAACACATGCGATAAAAATTTTAATAAAAAAGGAGTATTATCAGGATAAAGTTTGAGATAAGGGCAGCTTTTTCCTTTGCTTGTGCTCTCTTAATTGCTAACAGTGTGCTCACTAGCATACAGAAGAGAAGTGGGTGGCTGTCTAAAGCCAAGACTCAGACCATGTGTTGGCACAGAGCTCAGTCCCTGTGCCAGGCCATTCCCCCTCCAGATGGGGTGGCCCAGCCATCACCAAACGATTCCCCAAAGATTAGTTAATCAAGCAGACAGACACAGCCTTTGCACTGGGTCAGCCCTCTCCTCACATAGTATTTTCAACAACCCATCCTGTAAATGGAGGTGCAGGCACATTGTCCATCTGCCTGAGATAAACTGGGAAGAGGTTGAATCCTCACGTCCCTCATCAGTTCTTAGACAACAACTTCCCTGTAAATTTCAGTCTCCTGGAATAAGAATCAGCTGCAGGCGTTGGCTTAAGAACAGCAGCATTTGGCACTGTGTTCTTAGTTACAACAACAGCTAACTAATAATTTCCAAATACTTTTCAAAATTAATACTGTAGTAACTTGTTTCCAAAATTGCTGAAGGACAAGTGAAGGACACTGTACTTAGATGAAAGCAAAATTTAAGATGATAACAACTTAGCAAATATGACTGTGACTTTTTGCTGCCCTGGACATTAACTGTAATACAGTAGATCTGCAGCATGATCATTAGTGCTTATTCCACTTCCTCTATTAGAGATAATAGCAAATACAATACCATCATTTCCTTACTGCTGATGGCAGCATTGCCAGACTCTTTTGACTGTAAATCTTCTTTTCTCTGTGTACTGCAAAAGGAGCTTTGTGTTCAGCTTTCTCCAAAAATGTTTCTGACAAAATAATTCTGAATCATGGTACTGATAAATCAGACTGGTGACATAACAAAACACACTCTATTTCCCTTCCAACAATTTAAATGCATCATTAACAGGAAAAATTAGTTTTAAATCTGGTCACAACAAACACAAAAAATAAACGAATGGAAGCTAGCAAAATGATGAATCTACTCATTCAAAATCATCCTCTAAACAGATTATCCTATGTATGAAACCATTATTTAATGTTGCTTCAGAAATAGCACATTTAGGACACAAATGCAATCCTCTCCCAGGCAGTGGCAGCACTTCAATAGGTTTCCTATGTAACTTGACAGTTTACCTACTTGCTTATTTTTCTTGACAGCAATGTGCTAGAAAGGTCTCCCTGGGACACTCACGAATCCCTTGTTAAAAAGTTGTCATCAAATGGAAGAAAAGGCCGAGATGATTTCCTGGCTTCCATGGGGTCATGTCTGTATGTGATGTTGTTAAATCATCCCTCCCAGAGAAGATTCACCTTCAAGCCTCACAAATAAATTTTGAAGAAATAAACATTTTGTTTATGACCGGAATTGTCAATTGTCATTATGACCGGAATACATCAAATGGTAATTATTTTTTTAATTAAAAAACCCCAACAACAATGCCTTTGGATGCATACTGTCACTTCTCCTACAAGCCACAAAGTTGCATGCCATGTCTGTGGCAATGCTTGCAGCTCACATTCAAAGGAATAACGTTTATAATTGTCCTGCAAAACAAACCTTGATACCAGCCCAACCAGTGGTCCCACCTGCCTTCACTGACAGCAATTATAAGAAGGTATATGCACGCAAATCAAAAGGATCTCCTATTATTTCATTCCTGCTCTCTGTCTGACACCCTGCCTTGATATAAAGGGTTTATTATGCATATGAGGCATGTTTATTTACTGAAGTCCTTTCAAGAAACATTGTTAGAGCATCTTTATTTTGCAACCTAGTGCAATCACTATTAAATAGTGTTTGTGCCATTTCAAGAGGCTACACGCAAGATCACATCAGCCAGTATATGGTTCTTATTATGGAGACCAATCTCCATATTTTTTCTTGTGCTGTGATTTGCCTATGAACATATAAATATAACTGTGATTTGTATACTAGGTAAGCTGCTTTGAAGTTAAAAATAATGCAGTACAAAAGAAAGCAATTCTGTCCTGTTGTGTTTTTAAATGAGTAAGGAAGTCAGAAACATACGTGTGGATACAGGGGAGAGAGGAAATCCAGCGTGTTGCATGTGACAATGGCAGGCAGCCCAGTGGAGAAACCCCTTTTGGGCACAGCCTTGATGGGAAGCAGAGACAGATTCAAGGGCTTCAAAACTGGCCATCAGGCCTGATGTGGAAGCTGATAGCTCTCCTTCCCCTCTGCCTCTGCCTCCGACAGCTTGTAGAATAATTGGGACGTCACAAATTAACATGTATGACATTGATTTTCACATACTTTCCCTATAAAATATAACTATGCAACAATGCAGTTACGCCCTTGGGTATCGGGAAACCATCTGGGTGAAGCAAAGGTCTTTATTGTTTCCTAGCTCAGAGAGATTTTAAGCTCTATATTAATTTATATTTTCAGAAAACAAGCTATCTTTCAATTAAGCAAAAGAAAATATCAAAGAATACTAATAATTTCAAAGCTTTAACAGATGAGAGAGCCCAATTTGTAATTAGAGCTTTACATCTATTTTAGTAAATTTATTTGAATAAAAAGCGGATCTCTCAGTATAATTTTCAAATTGCTCTTAGATTTATGTATGGCATGCTTGCATATCATGCACAAATGTGCAAATCTCTTATCCACTTAAGCATAATTCCAGCTAGGCATTTAACTGGAAATGGATACAAGCACATATCTGATTTCTGCACAGCTCTGCAGAGCCTCACATGCTCAATTTGTGCAATGCCTACTGCCATAAGCCATGCAGATGTTCTTAGCATTACATTTTTGACATTAGCAATTTGTAAGCAAAGACAATATCTTACAAAACCCCAATTTTTTAAGCATGCTGCTCAAGTGGTCATAGCTGAAGAAACTGCCTACAGAAAATAATGAAACATGATGAATGAGTGCACAAGCAACTCCTGATCTTCAAAATATTTATCATCTAACCTAGTTCTTACAATTAAAAATTCAGAACGCTCCTGTATTTCTCTGCCAATGACTACATATCAAGAAGGTGACTTTTTTTTTTTTTTAATCTGTGAATAAAGTGCAAAGTACCAATAAAAGATGTGAATAAAAGGAGAGGACTTGGAAAATGTTGGATGCTTTGTTACTTCAGGCCACACTTACGAAGTGACAAGAATTTTTAGCTGGTACTAGACATCTTGCTGGATTTCTTTACAGGGATGGCTCCACTATCCTCCATTTCTGTTGGCCAGTTCAGTTCTGTGCAATATTCCAGAATTTGTTTTTGTAATTCTCGCTTTCAACGTCACTTTCACATTTGAGCGATTTACGTGTAACTAATAGGAACAAACTCTGCGTATGTCCAGATGTTTCAATGTCCTCACTCATTAGCATTTTCTAAAAATTGAACTGTCTTAATATTAATAAAAAATTAACTTTTTAAAGCACGGTTTTGAGAAATGCAGCAGAACTTGAATATACAGCAATTTGAATTTTATGTTACTTTGCTACAGTTATCTTTCAAATACAAATTCATTTGCCCATATAAAGTCACTGTTATGAAATTACTATCATTTCTTTGATGAAGAGCACTCAGCAGTGTCTACACTGCAGCTACCACAAGCCATCCCTGCAAATCTGGTGGAGACTGTGGCTGGTCACACAGAAGAGTACATTTTCCTCTTCATTCTTCTCAACAAGCCAAGAGAAAATATTGCCCAGTTGCAAATGGTAGAAAGGGCGGGGGTTTTTTGGTTTGATTTTATTTTACTCTTCAAGGTGACAGGACACTGAAGGAGGTCAGCTCTATTTAGAACACATTCTTCTCCTTTTCATGTGGTCCAGGGAAGTTCAAAGACTTTTGTCTCCCAGTCCTCTTCCTGAGAACAGGAGGACTATCTGAAATACCAGCAGCAAACACTAATAGCTGCTATAAGAAGCCCAGAATCATGTACAGCTTTTTACCTGTTCTTCACATACCACAGTTTTAGGACACTAGACAGACGGCTAGTGAGTGCACTGAAGAAGTTTTGGGGACAAAAGGACATCAGAGAGCAAAGACAACTGTTGGATAAAGTTATGCTGCTAGGAGTTTTTCACTCACAGTTGCTGAACTGAGAGCAAACTAGCAGGCAAAGATGAAGATCATGTTACTAAAAAAATAGTCAGGAGACAAGGTATCCCTTAGAGCCCCAGTGAAGACTCTATGCGACAATAAGGTATTTCAAAAATCACATCTTGGCAGTTCTCCACCTGCAGCCCACTTGACATGTCTGATGTGCAGAACCACTCAACACATTATATGACAAAGTGTGAAACAAACAATAAACAACAACACATACAGAAAGATAACCTGGCAAGCAAAATGATGTATCCTCACAATTAGTTTTCCAGGATATTATACCTGATAATTATACATTCATTGTGTATGAGAAGCTCAACATGAGCTGGCAGTGCAGAGAGCCAGCCGTGTCCTGGGCTGCACCAAGAGAAGTGTGGCCAGCAGGTCTTGGGAGGTGATTCTACCCTTCCACTCTGCACTCGTGAGACCCCACCTGGTGTACTGTCTCCAGCTTTGGAGTCCTCAACACAGGAAGGACACGGAGCTGTTGGAATGGGTCCAGCTGAGGGCCATGAGGATGATCAGAGGGATGGAGCACCTCTGCTATGAAGACATGCTGAGAGAGCTGGGGTTGTTCCAGGTGTTCAGCCTGGAGAAGAGAAGGCTCCGGGGAGACCTTATAATGGCCTTTCAATATCTGAAGGAAGCCTATAGGAGAGCCGGAGAGGGACTCTTTACCAGGAAGTGTAGTGGCAGGACAAGGGGCAATGGTTTTAAATTGGAAGAGGGGAGATTTAGATTAAACACCAGAAAGAAATTCGTTACAGTGAGGGTGGTGGAGGCACTGGAACAGGTTGCCCAGGGAAGTCATGGATGCCCCATCCCTGGAAGTGTTCAAGGCCAGGCTGAATGGGGCTTTGAGCAACCTGCTTTAGTGGGAGGTGTCCCTGCCCACAGCAAGGGTGTTGGAATTCAATAATCTTTAAGGTCCCTTCCAACTCAAATGATTCTATGATTCTACGATTCTATAATCTGATAAGGAAAAGGCACACTAAGGGCTTGGTGTTTCAATTAAAAAGGGGCACCAAGCACCCTAAGATATGCTTTGCTGTAAGAATTTGAATGACCAGGACAGGTCTTCAACCTCTTGAGCCACCGGCACTAATTGCTCTGAACTGCTCCCAGCTCAGGAACATGGCTATCAACATCACATCTCCCTGAAGGTCCAATTCCAGTTTCTGTGAGCGATCCTTAGCTACCAGGCAAGCTTAAAACTAACAGTGCTCCATTCCACTACAGTGACAGGAGATACATGGAGAAATAGCACAAAGAAAGAAAACTGATTCAGTGGCGAGGTTTTCTATGTTGTATTTTTCCCTGCATGAATTACCACAAAAGTAATAAAAAAAATTTTATGCATATTGAAAGTTTTTCTCAGTAAGACAACAAATATAAGCATCCTCATTATACGTTTCCTCAATTAAATTGCAATGGTGTTTTTAAGTGCAGATAGATGCTGTGCCTCTTTTCAGTTCATCTGCCTCTTCTTCCAAAAGGTTGCCATATAAATTTCCCCAAATGAAGAGTGTGTCATAGTTCAAATGTTAAATGGGAACAATCTCTGTGCTTTTCTTACTTGTTCCTGTCAGCGGGTTAGAAGGAGAATGGCTAAGCAGGCCATGCTGCCTGGAAACACAATATGACACCATGATCCTTAGCACAGAATTGTAGCTGGAACAACAAACTCCAACCTGTCTTACAGTATCAAGCATTGGTCCTTTCACTAACACCTGCATATGCAATAAAGACACTGAATCTGGCCTAATGAAATACCACTTTCAAGCAAACATTCTGAAAATGTGTCAACATTTTACATTTCCCCTTCTCCCTCCATTGGAAAAGCAGAGATTTATAGGTTTTGTTAGCTTTAGATCAGAACAACTGCTTCTTCCTAACCATACCCTGAACAATATTTATGCCAGGAACAGACTCAGAACCCACATGGAGAATCGAAAACACTCAGGATTCACCAGGGAATGGGGAGGCATCCAAAGGCAAAATCTTTTGCAAAATCTCTTCAATATCTACATCTATATATAATGCATTAGATTCCTCCTCTTAAATACACAGGTCTTTATCCTGTGTTGTAATCCATGTATATGACCAGTAATGTGCCCTTGTGATCAAGAAGGCCAATGGCATCCTGTGGTGCATCAAGAAGAGTGTGGCCAACAGATCGAGGGAGGTCATCCTGTCCCTCTACTCTGCCCTGGTGAGGCCCCATCAGGAGTACTGTGTCCAGTTCTGGGCTCCCCAGTTCAAGAAGGACAGGGAACTGCTGGAGAGAGTACAGCAAAGGGCTACAAAGATGATTAGGGGACTAGAACATATCTCTTATGTGGAAAGACTGAGGGACCTGGGTCTTTTTTATGTGGAGAAGACAGAGGGGGGTTCTGATCAATGCCTATAAATACTTAAAGGGTGAGGGTCAAGAGGATGAGGCCACTCTTTTTTCAGTGGTGCCCAGTGACAGGACAAAGGAAATGGGAACAAACTAGAACATAAGAAGTTCCATCTAAACAGGAAGAGGAACTTCTTTACTTTAAGGGCACCAGAACAGGATGTCTAGAGAGGTGCTGAAGTCTCCTTCTCTGGAGACATTCAAAATCTACCTGAACATGTTCCTGTGCAACCTGTTCTAGGTGGACCTGCTGTGGCAGGAAGGTTGGACTAGTTGATCTCCAGAGGTCCCTTCCAACATCATATCGTTCTGTGATTCTGTAATACTTAGCTGTCCCTGACATTTTCTTTTGTGGAATTTATTTTCTACAGAATTGAGCCTTAGGTTTCTTTTCTGTTTGTTTCAATGTACTTATTCTTCTTAACAGTGTGCCTTTTTTAGGCCTGGCTAATTGTATATTGATAATATATCAAATTTGCCATGTTCAGAATTTCAGAATTCTGTGACGTTTATACCTTGGTTAAGTTCAGCTCATTACTGGTGGCAAAAACTAAAATCTGTTGGTTGCCGCTTTCTTCAGCAAACACTAACTCAATGGTTGTATAGGAAAAATGAAACCTTTTCTTCATCTTTACCTAATGTCCACTTTTATTTGAATGCCAGAACCCCCCCATATTTTAATAAATTCCTCAGGTTCTCACCCAGTCTTTAAAAGTCTGATTACCTCATTTGGTCTAAACTCTAATTGTTAGAGATACCGTGCCTCGGGGTCTGTAAAATACACTTGCAAGCTGCACATCTGGGGGAGGTTCTTACCTACTATCATACAGCTCATTATTAGACAGATCAAAGTTCACTGAAATGAATAGAATCCTTTAATCTAGATTTTCTCTCTCACACCTGCAAGCAGCTAAGTGCTCTCAGTGTTTGCAATCGCAGCTGAGAATTCAGCATGCTCTCTGTAAATTTAAGCCGACAAGGAACTGAATAGAAGTGTGGGCATACAATGCTGCTTGATGTGGTAGAAAATTGAAATAAAAAAGTGAAAACCAAGGGGGTCCCATGTATGCCTACAGGAAAATGTTTCTATCTAGACAAGATAACGGCCAGTCATAATAAAACAACCTATATAAAAATATGATGAGAAATTACTTCAAGACTATTGGATGAGTTCAAAACTACATATAGAAGGTATGCTAGTAACAACCCTAATTACAAAAGGTAAACTGTTCAAAATAATTTTAAATTTAATGAAAAGACTAATTTAACCCTCAAGCAGAAACCTATCCCTTTGACATTAATGCAGAATTGGCAAGAAGGAACATGGGGTTTTTTTTAGTGACAAATATAAGATTTTGAAAGTACACATTGAAAAAAAAAATCAGTGCCATTTTCTTAAGTTTGATCAGCTAAACAGTAGATGTCCCTTACAGAAAATGCATGTGTGTTTTACTGACCAATATTTCAAGGATTATTTAAATTCCATGACATCGGTAGCTCATTCTGCAAGACAGGAAGAGAGTATCTGGCCTCAGGATCATTCATTAATTACACAAAATAAAAAAACTGCTATCAGAATAAGCATGCAAGAAAATGCCACTGCATACATCTGATCCTCTGAGAAGAAGGGAAAGGAAATTATGTGCCAAGAGAGATTGCCCTTGAATGGATCCTCTCTCAGGAATGAAACTCACTCTTTTCTGCAATGTTGGGGAGCAACAAAACCTCCCTACCTGTTCTGAACAGCAAAAGAGCTAAAAAGATGAGAACTGGTTTGCCCTAGATTTGTACAAGCCTTTTATCTTATGAATGAAACTATCTCCCACCTTGAAGAACAATGGAAGAATAATAAAAAAGGTGGCAATGCAGAAGAGAGAAAAAAAGGTAATTTGTTCCCACAAAGGGCAAATACAGTCACAGACTGGGAACACCAGATAAGATGTAACCTGCACAAAGAACAATCATTGAAACAGGCAAAAAGAATGCCATGGTCTTCAAAACAAGACCAGTTTTGTTACCTTATCTGTTCTTGGGAGGACAGATGTCTGATATATTTATGCTGGATTGTGACCTGGAAGATTAAGACTAATAATATTTGGTAAGCCAGTTACAGTTAGGCTTACAGGTATTCAGATATTACAAGAAACAGATATAACTAGGAGCTTGTAGGATTATTTTTTTAAAAGAGTATTAATCCATTTGCTTTAACAATTTCAAAATAAACTGGACAAAGATACATAGGTGCTTTTAAAAACCCACTCTACACTTTTGATTAAAAGTGTCTCAAAAAAACCCTTTGCTAAAAGAAAACATAATGACTCCTTAAGTTAATGATCCACTGTGAGGACAGATCCATTACTACAGCCTTTAACAAGGAATTTAGAAAACAAGTAGATAGACTAATTCAAGAGAGTTCACCAAAGGGAAGAGTGAATGCTTCTTTGCTTGGAGCAATTTCTAAAAAGTGCAGAGATCAAAATGCCTACCCGGTGCCAGGAGGGTATTCCTTGGCATGGTTTATTGAGGGGATTGTACAATTATTTGGTTTTAAGAATTACCCATGGATATATTTCCTTTTACTCCAGAAATATTACTCTGCTGCACCAGTATTTTCCAGTTTATAACATTAACTCCCGTTTTGTGCACAAATGCCATTCTATCAAGTTTACAGCTCCAATCTACACAGTATTTTAGCTGGGCTGGCAAAGATCTGAAGTTGGGAACTGCCACTTCCGTAGCTTTTCCAGCTTTGGCTTAGATGTTCAGTGTCATCTGTAAGAACAGAAGTCATTATAGTTCATCCTAGCTAGCCATCTAGTATAAGGATCTATAAAAATCCAAATTATTGCATGCTAATATAGAGGTGTCGGCTTCTTAGCTTTCGTCCATCACTGTTCCATTGATTTCAACCTAGCTATTACAAATCATAAAACCTGAAGATCTTCAGCTGGTTCCTGGCTTTTAAAATAAAGAGCTGAAACACCTTCTGAAACATCTTTCAGCAAAACTTAACCACCATTTTTGCAAAAGACTGATAAATAATGTAGCACCATCTTAACTGGGCCACTTCCATTGGAAGAAAAAAAATGGTCATAAAATAATAATCTGACCCAATTTTAATAAGTTTATTCAAATGCATTATGCTGAGCACTAAACTTAGATGTATAATTTAGATTCCTTTCATGAATGACTAGGTAAGCATCAGATCATTCAGAAAGTATCATGAAGTGAACATGATGGTCTTGCAGTATTCCCAGTTACTGCAGTAAACACCACTTCTCACATCTTACTTAGTGTGAACAGGTTTAAAAATAATGCCAGACCATGATTTATAGGGGTTTTCTACAATGGGGTATTTTGTTACCATCCCAGATAAATATGCCCAAATTGGTCTGTTCCTTTTGAGTAACTGTGTAACCGCATTAACTTTTTCTCACCTCCAGATACCTTCCACAGAGCTCAATCATCACCACCAGTCCTTTCCTGAGGACAGATCTTTTGACACTGCATCTCCGTGGATGATCTGTACAGATTCCTGCCTCACCACTACCACCCTTCAAAAGATCCCTTCAGGCTGACCTCTATTTTTTCCTTCTCATTTTTAGTTTGAAAAGTCTGACAGTCTGGAATTACACCCAAAGTCAGTCATGTCCCACAGCAGAAGGCAAAATCTTTAGCACCTATTGCTCCTTAGGCCTTGCTAATATCTTAGTTCCACAAAGTAAAATCATCTCTATGTTTCAATTTGTCTGAGACACTCCAAGTGCCAGCTGAAATGGTAGATGGACTGTTTTTTCTTGCCCAACGTGTCCCCTCTTTTCTGCACTGGAAGTGATCAGTCCTAGCACATAGACTAGGCATTTGACAAAATAATTTCTGAAGTAATTTCCCAGCATGTGATTGCTGGTTTGGTGAACATCTCGTGTGAAATCAGATGGAAGAGCTGCAAGTGACCAAGAAGTACAGATAATGTACAGAAATACAGTATGTAACCACTAGAAGCCTTCGTCTTCTTTTTCAAAAATCTTCATGCCTTTCTCTATGCAATAGAATGTGAAATATAGTTGTACAAAAATTGACATGTTTGAAAACCTTACAAAATATAAAGGAAGAAAGTATATTAGGAATTTCACAAACTGGCACCAAACTTCGTTCTGATCTCTCTCAATATTCCTGTCATTCTGGGTATGTACAGGCAATAAGAGCAGTGAGAATTGGCTTTGGGTTGGATATGTTGTAACCTGCACTATCCACTTTCCCAGCAGTCCATACTTCTTTGCAATGAGCCTTGTTTGTATAAATGCTCCTGCATAGTGGCAAAACCTGTGACAGGTCACCTTCAGGCCAAAAACCTTACACAAATGAAGCATAACCACTTTCATGGCAATATTCCGCAGCAGTCTCTGACTCAAATTCTTCTAACTCTTTACACCAGCTAATATATCCAGTCAATCTAGTATCTTTTTAAGTTGAGAGGAGAAGTAATGCACTCTCTTTCGTTTAAGGTTCCAAATAAATTACTGTGACATACTCCATAAAAAAAATGAATGAGAGACCAAGCAAGTGCCCCTGATTTCAAATTACTTTTGGGGCTAAAATGATCAGTACTGAACTCCACAGGTTTTTTAGATCAGAGGGAGCTTGCACTCCACTATAACAGATGACTTAGGGCATTACATGTATTGCTAACTGTTATTCAAAGTGAATTCTTGCCCTTCAAAGTGCCACTTCCTTAAAAAAAATCAATATAAGATTAATTATAAGAGGGAATTCTTCTAGACTGTCTACAGTGAACTCTGCTTCTTGCACACATAAGTGTTTGTTGAGCCATTACAGGTGAAAGATGAGGTGCTGAGCATATGATGCTAGATAATACTCACAGCAACCGCCTCCAGGATTTGTTTAACAGCGTCAGCAGCATCTCGTTCACTGTAGTAACCCTTTTCCACAATCCTACAGAAAAAGCAACAGGAGAAATGGTGTTCAGGATTATGCATTAATGTGCTGGCAAAAGCTTCTTTTCAAAAAAGAGCTAGAAAACAATCAAATGTAAATCTGACCAGGACTCTGATGTGCCTCCTAAAGAACAGAAAGCGACCCTTTTACAATTTAAGCTACCTTTGATTCCCAGTTAAATGAAAAAGTGGAGACAAAATATCAAGTAGATTACAAGCTCATAATATCTACACATTCAGTTGAAAGGTTTGGGAATTTTCTGAAATTCAGTAAATCTGAATTACTCCCAGATGAAACTAGGTATCCTTTAGGAACTGCTTTTTCCCTTTTTTATACAAACCTAAGCTTCCCGTCCCCCGGAGTTATTTATTTGTTTGTTTGTTTGTTTGTTTGCTTGTTTGTTTATTTAACAAAAGCACTATGCTATTCACACACAGATCTGAATTATCCAAGTGAAAGGGCTGGTGTAAAAATTTACTAGCTTCAAATTATCCCTCAAGTAAAATGGGGAAACACTTCTATTTTTTCTCCTATCAGTAGAAACAAAAGTACTATGCTATTCACACACAGATCTGAATTATCCAAGTGAAAGGGTTGGTGTAAAAATTTACTAGCTTCAAATTATCCCTCAAGTAAAATGGGGAAACACTTCTATTTTTTCTCCCATCAGTAGAAAACTGACGGCTCTGTAGCTAAAGAAACACAGTTTCATTAAAACTAAAACTATAGGTGTTTCTCTTCTTAACGTAAACAGACAGTATGCCATGTTTATTATGTCTAAATGACAAGTTATAGCTTGATTTTATAAATACGCTGACCGTGTCCACCTTATGGTAAATTTAACAATATTTATGAGTTCTGAAGATCAAAAAAAAACCTGGCTGTCTTTCTCCCTTTGCTTTTACATCACTTGAACCTTCTTACAACAAACAAAACCTCTACTTCCTTCTTTAATACTGTTATCTCCCTGGAACCTTACCATGATAACAACATTAAGAAAAAAAATAGTTTTTTGTGTTAGGATAATGTTCTGAAGCGTTGAATTTCAACATGTTGTATGTTATGCTGCCTAGAAACAGCAGCAAGAGTTATTGCAGATTCTGGGTTGGCCTCCCTTAGCCCAGCTGTGCTACCAATGCTCTTTCAGAAGAACACGGCCAGTGGCACAGGGTCTGGGGACTGACTCAGAATTTGCATTGCATTGGAGAACTGCCATTACAGAATAAAACATTACATAAACTCATAGTTCAGTTGAAACAGAGTCATCAAAAGACACAGATTTGCACAATGACATATAAGAAGTTAATAAAAGAAGCATCTATCATTAACACATACTAATGCTCCATTTAAGACATCCAACAGTCTTTTTACTATTATATTTAACTACATAGAGTATTTGTGAAATATAACCATTCTCCCTCAGAGATTTATCTTAAAGGTCAGTTCTTTGACCTGAAGTTTAAATTTTTTACCATATTAATTTTTCAAAACCCAAGAAAATACAGACAGATGCTGTCTAGAAACATGTGGTGCCTATGAGGCATTTTATAAAATTTTCTCCTGCAAACACACAAGCCAGTTTTACAAAACAATGTTCTAAAACCCCCATGAAGCAGGACAGTAGGAAGCCTACAATGTCTGAAGACAAAAGTTGCTGGAAAGATGTTTTGCCTCAGAGTCCAGAAACAGACTCTACTTGTGGCAAGAAGGGTATACCTCTTTCTCCTTATTTCTCCTGTTTTGCAGTATCTTTTAAACCCTTCTCCGAAATAACAGACTCAAATTGAGCTACCCTCAGTGTAACTCCTTACAGCTTTACAAAAGCTGACAGGAAAGGTGTTGACTAATGTACATATGAAAAGCATTATCCCATACTCATTAGAAGATTAGACAGGGTAGGAAACAATGCAAAAAAAATAATCCACCAGACACAGCTGCACTGCAGAAAATAGCCTATACAGGGATACTCCTAACCATCTCCTAAACAACCATTATGTTCAAATACCTAAATCTATTCATGCAGCACCAGTAACAGCAAGCAATTCCTCTCAAGCGGGAGTTCTTCTATTTCACCATGATTTCTTGGATGCATAATTATCTGGCTCTATTTCTAGAAGCCTTTTTTTCTGGCAGCCCTTCAGCTACCATCCCATATTCACTGCTTTATCTTCTCTGCATTTTTGTGCCTCCAGTCCTTCCTCTGCTTTGGTGATCTGCTTAAACCATTAGGGAGAACTTTACTTGAACTTAACACCACAAGGATAAAACAAAGCAAATTTTACCCAATGAGACATTATGTTAGGCTTTTAGCCTCAAGTTGGGGAAAAAGGTTACAAATCAATCATAGATTACACAATAAAATGCTACATTATGCTTGAAAGTAAGATTCTTCCTTAACTATTTCAGGCTGAATCATCCTCCTCTGGTAAATCACATGGCAAGACCCTCTGACCCTCTTGATTGGGTCTTTGTTCCCCCAAATATACTGGTTTGGCTTCCTCCTCCTTTTTAATTCAAATAAAGTATTCATCATCAGCCAGCAGGTTCCCCTCTGGAGCATCCATAAGCAGGAAACAAGAGAAATTGGTGCTCAAGACTGCCTTCTTGAACACTGTGTGGTGTAAAAACTAGCCCACCCTAATTTAGACAACTATATGTTGGTAAGGCCAGGATACTGCTCTCATTATTTATGTTAAACATGCAACAGAAGAAGTGCACAGGCACTGAAGATGAAGCCATTGTGAATTTACGCTTCGCAATCTATAAATGTAATGAAGTGTGGGCTCCATATTTCAGGAGAGCAATAAAAACTAACTATAGAATTATTCTGCAACGCACCTGACTCATCCCCTGATGTTACATGTGAATAACATGCACTGGCAAAGCCAATTACAGCATATGTCACACGCAGTTAACTTCCTATTTTTTTTCAGAAGTCTAGAATCCAGACTTGCTGAGAATACAAATCTAATTCTTAATAATAATCTAGCAAGTAGCAAACCTATTGTTTTTTAACAGCAGTACACGAAAAAGGACATACTTCTTGCTAAAGATGAAAATTTATTTCTAAGGGTGCTCTGCTTTAAAACTAAAACCTGGCTATTAGGCAGTAGGGATGAGTACTGAAAGAAGCTTAGCGTGTAGTTTAGGTCCTGTAACAATGCTGGGGATTATTTGCATATCTATTTTTTCCATCCACCCTGCTACAGTTTACATAATACAAATGGTTGGTGTGCCAGTTTGCTTTATTATAACAACACTCCTACCTGAGACCAATGAAGCTTCTTTACAAGGATTTTTCAATTTCAACCTGCAAATTAACAGTGACTCATTGTCCTTTTTTCCTTAATGGGAAGGAAACCCCCAAACATGTCTTATTTTGTATTATGGAAGCAAACCCAATTATTTATACTTAGTTTACAGAATGATCCTTAAGAAAAGCATGGATGAAGAAAGATTAAACACTCATTGAGAGGACTGAAAGACAGGAACAGCAACAATAAAGAATTAATTAAATACTCCCTTTGATATGTAAATGAAAGAGTCAGGTAGGCCAAAAGAGCAGTGGAGAGAAAAACTGTGAGGAAGACAGCAGGGAATCCAGAAGAAGGGATACAGAAATGCTTGAAGTCAAAGAACAAAAAAGCTTGGAAAAACAATTAATTTGGTGTTGCAAACATCCAAGAAATTCAAGACAGCACTTCAAATCGAAGATGACACTCTAGAGCATGGAAAAATGTGAAGTGGATAAGATTCATATTCTAATCACGTTTGTGTAGAATCCCCTTTTTATGCTTGCATGTATGTATGTATTGAAATACGCTGATTCAGTTGTTTACACTTGTACATCTAACACATGCACATCTAACAGTGTATGTACAGGCCTCCCAAAACACAAACTAGTGTTTAATCTTGTCTTTCCAAGCACATGTGAACATATGTGAGACAAATCTGCCTCTTTCTATAAATAGAAGCAGGGAGGTTCCTTCCCTGCCACCAGAGATGGAGATGCCCCTTGTGAACAGCCCTGTTCACCCTGGTGCCAAGATGCCTCCCTGTCTGCCTGCAGGGCCCACTCACCTGGCAGAGCCCACCCCACTGTGCGACCTGAACCAGAGCTCACGGACGCCCCACCAAAGCTACTGCTAGAAGCTCAGAGGTGGAAAAGCCTTGGGCTGTCAGGTAACAGAGCTACAAAAAGTTTAGTACTGAGCAAAACACACCCTTGGTGTCACACCGCCCAGCAAGCATGTGGAAATGGTATAATGTATTTCTTGTGATGCCTGCTCTCATACACAGCAGGTAGTTGAAATTTGGCAGCTTCCACATGATCGTCAGACACGTGTATTTAATGATTTGCGGTAATCCTTGTCAACTTCCACCCAGCCTTTCCAGCATTTCTGTTCCCTCTGAGTACTGCAAGTTTTCTGGCAACACCAATCCTTTAGTTTTGCAGCTGGTTTGCAGTGTGGCCTCTCTCTACCACAGAAGTGCACCGCTTGCTATGTTGCTTGCAGTGTTTCCATTATGCATGTCTTCATCAGACCAGACCAATTTACACACCAGCAGATGTATAAATTCTTACCAGCATTCACCACATTTCTGCACCCTGCAGTATAATTTTGGAAGACTGTGATCTGGATTTTGGGACATTCTTAGGACCAGGAACTAAGCTTTAATTCACTACATCTGTAGTGGGATGCAGTGGGATACCGCAGTAAAGGGAGGTAGATAGTTGGCACACTTGCTCTGCAGTAACTTTATTACTGGCAGGGAAAAAATAAAAGGAAGAGCACAGTCCTGCTAAACACATTTAATCTGAAAATCAATGAAGAAAGAGATGGGGAATCCCAACGTGTCATTTTAGAATCAATTTTCAGAATAGTATTAAAATTATATTGATATGCAATTTTACAGTTGACTAGAATACACGAATCTGGGGATTAATGACACACACATTAGGCAGCAAGTGGAAACAATCAATCTTCTACAAAAACAAACAAGTGAGCATTTCATCACAGGCGGAAAGGACTAGGCTTCGAGTTTGATTTTCCAATGATTTTCTGGCCCCAAACAGAGGGCCAGATCTTTCAAAATCCAGCAAGAGAAAGAGCAGTGTCACAGCTGCAGTGGTAAGAAAGGAATCAAACCCACCCGGCAACTCGCTGTGAACAAGGAGAGGGCTTGCTCATTGCCAGGGAGT
This sequence comes from Scolopax mira, assembly GCA_004320125.1. NCBI lineage: Eukaryota > Metazoa > Chordata > Aves > Charadriiformes > Scolopacidae > Scolopax > Scolopax mira. Next base: position 102,754 of record BJBW01000884.1, read on the forward strand.
GCTAGACTGGGATAGTCATCAATGGCACACACTTAAATGACTGATGGATTGACTGATTGCATGACACGATTGGTGGTCATGCAAGACTGACAATACCTTAACCTCTCCATCAGTGTGGGCTGCTGCCCGGGCAGTGAGACCTCTCTGCTAAGACACTGAGGAAGGCTTTTATGTCCTTCACCGGGCAGAGCCACTCCAAGCCCTGCACGGTGACAGCTCCTGAAACTTGTCATCCAGAGCGCCAGGAGAAAGACAGAAGAAGAACCACATGGTACAAGAAATGGGTACTTCACCAGCTCCCTGACCCTGATAACAAAGTCTCTTTCTCTTTTGTTTTTCTTGGGTATGGGAATCCAGTTCAATGACTACTCCTGCAACTTTAAACACCAGCTGTTCTCCACCCCAACTCCTTGTGATCAAGAAAATTAGAAGTCTTACCCGCTTTGACTAACTTACTTTTTCCTCCCCCACACTCTAAATGGCCTAGTTCTCCTATTTTTAGCTTTATTTCCCTGCTTCCCTCCCACATGGGCCACCTACAGCCTTGTCTGAAATCTGAACAGGAAACTCCTGGTTTTTGCTTCCCTTACCTCAGATCGGTTTTACGCTAATCAATCAAAACAGTTACTCTAAAATTTGCGGTATCTAGCCATCATTTCATGTTGCTACTATAAATACCATTTCTTCACACCGTGGAGTTCATTGCATTCCTTAGATGAATCTAGGAACATGTCGTGTAGCTTGCAAAAGGCTTGCTAAATCTATTAAGCCATCCAAAACAGTAACATTTTTTATTACTTTATCAGTTTCCAACATCATTTCTCCTTACTTTCTTCATGTTATGTCTGTATTTGCTTTTTAGATAATTCTTTATAAAAATTGCAATATCAAAAAAAGACATCACTGTCCTTAGAATCATTTTCTTTCTGCCTCTAACTGGCTTTTATCCAAAATTCTTGTATCACATCTTACCTGTGTAAGATCATGTACAGCCTGTTTACATCATGTACAGCCTCAGGCAAGACACTGGCCAATATAAATACAAGATCTGTTCCAAAGCCAGTATGTACTAGTAATTTTTTTAAATATTGGGTTCTGCATAATAAATGTTAATTTATCTAAAATTCTCTGGCTGCTGTGGAGATTTTTTCTGTACGTATTAATTCTTATATAATTTCTTATATTTCATTAAAATGAAATTAAAATATTTCTATAAGCAAAAGTGAGACTGAAAATTATCAGAAACAGGAAAAGAAAATGACATCACTCTATTCAACAGCAAAAAGGCTTCCACAAGGAACACTTTCTCAGTGAATGATTCACAGATTTATTAGCTTATGCCTGTAATGAGGTGATTCCAATTCTTTGTTGTTTTGATGCATTTATTAGTTAAAAAGTAAGGCTCTCTAAATATTTATGTATTTTCCATATTGCAACATTTGTAAGTTATAAATATAAAACAAGTAGCTTCGATTCAGTTTGCTGATTCTACCTTATTTCATGACCATTTTCATAGTTCAGTGCAGACTAACTGTAACTGTCACTAGTGACTCAAAATGCCTGCCCATGATCTGAAGGATAATGGAAATACAGAACTGGGTTTGGATCTGACTTCAAGTCAAACAAACTAGACATTTTTTTTCAATACCTTGTTTAGAAATGAAATGCAGCATTGCATTCATTCAGGAAAACTATTTTCCCTCCGTTGTTATTAAGGATGAGGCAGTTTCTGATGAATGTGGCATGCAGGAGAATTTAGAGAAAGATAGAGTATTTCTAACATCTCATACTAGGACTTGTTTTCATCTCTTTAACTTTCTTTCTGCTTCCTACTCAGCGTTTCTATAGCACCCATGGAATGAGAAAAATACCTTGTAGGAAGATCAGAATTAAGACATTATAAGCCTGGGAAAAACAAAATAAATGGCGAAAGTTTCACAAGTAGTAATCAACCAGATGTCTGCAATGCAATTAGTAAGAACAGTTCAGTGCCCACCATTTTCAAAAAGACATGTTAATTTTTTAGGAGCTTAATTTCAGTAGACATTTTTAAAAATAATATCCTTTGTTTCTAGAGGTTGTGAAGCACACTGTGCTCATGAGCTAGCAGCTCAAACTTCTCTCTCAAATGAAAGGGTCAGTGTAACTGATTGTGTGAGGCAACACGAAAAACTGAGTTATTTCAGCATTTCAAAGCCCCTTTCTGGTGGACAACAGGCAAAGAGAAAGATTGCCTGCAGCTTGCAAGGGAGGCAGTGGCCTGGGGAAGGCAAAAGAGCAGCACTGAAGGCACTGGTGAAGCCACCTCGCCAAGAACCAGTGAGGCTTCCGTTGGATTTCTTTGTCTAGCTACGAGCACAACGTTGTAAGAAAATGTGGGACTGTAGAGGAAGTTCAATGGACAGCAACTGAGACATAGAAAATGCAACCGGGGATGAAAGATTGCAGGTACTGCAAAATTCATAGTCTTCTGCAGATCTCCACTGCATGAGAATTAGCTACAAAGGAGGAATTAATCACCTTCTCTACCTGCTAGCATCAAGGCAAACTGATTTTGGACAAATTTGCAGAAAGAAAGTTTTTCCTAATACTGAAGTTGGATCTTATTACCAGGCTGGAGAGCCAGTGGTATAGCCTACAGAAGAAGATTACAGAGGTGTTAAAGAGACAAACCCCAAAATCCTGGATCCCCCACAGACAGTTGATGGTGAACAACCTGGCTGCTCCAGCCCTCCAGCATGCCAAACCACAGCTGTAGTTGCCATGATGTTTTAGACACATTGCCCCTGAGCTCACTCAGGCACATCACTTACTTCCCAGAAAGAGTGAAACAACTAACCATCAAATTCTGAGACTGGGCACTGTTTGCATAGCATATGTTGGGCTTATATCCCTCTATGATACAATCTGCAGGAGTATTCATGTCATTATTTTTCAGTTCAGGATTATTTCAGGTTTGCCTTTTCCAGTTTTCTTTATGCGGCCTTGGCACCTCTTACAGTGTATGGGATACATTCCTTACTCCAGCAGCTAAAGTTTGACATTTAATTGAGAAGTACATTGTCTGAATAGGATATGGCTTTCAGGTTTTCATCAAAAAAACAACTTAATTATCATTTAGGGCAAGTATCTGAGTGCTCTGAATATTTAAGATCGTGGTCCTAAAACATTTTGGTTTCCCTTTATGCTCTTGTCATAATGTACAGAAAAAAACAGCAATGAGAAACAAAATGTACAAAGCATTCATATTCTAAGTGATTTTATGATTTCCAGAAAAGTGTCGAATCAAGGCATAGCAGAAACACCATTATTTTGCGGGTCAGTCAGAGACTTTCTGTATATATATGTAGACTACAGCCATACAGGCTGCAGGTATCTATATGTCAACTTGTCACCTGCACAGAGCTCTTCAAACCTCTCTTAATTTCAAACAAATATGACAGCTAAATTTGTTAATAGTTGAGGAAATCAGCTAAGGCTGGATCAGTTTCCTATTCCATTTAACAGGTCTGTTTCTCCTAGTTTGTCTGGCATCCAGACTACATATGTCTGTACTACAGCAGTGAGGCTGTGGCAGAAAAACAATAATAATCATCATGTCAGAGATGCTCTAATCACAAAAAAATCTTGGTATTAATAATACCTAACAAACACAAGAACTTCACAGGCTCTGATGTGTCCTACCTCCAAAAGGTTTGCCTAGTTCCCAGAGTAGGGATAGCAATATACAGGCTGATCCCAACTTGGACATACCCATGCTAACAATTTCTGCAAAGTCACCTCGAGCAATAATAAAAGAAAACATGAGGACATTTTAAATGCAAACGTTTAAGTGAAAAGCCTTCCACAGCGGAGTTAAGAACCAGACAAGCTTTAATGTCACATCAGTTCAGATTGAGAGTGGCAAGAAGCCAGCCAGCATTATAATTGCACCATCATCATTACTTGAGCCATTTAGGCGTTTATAAAGCTCTAAGTGTGATCCCTCAGAGGCCTGGTGTTTCACCTAATTCTAAGTGCATGCTTGACCACACCATAAGTAGTATCCTATGCACAAACACGTAAAAAAAATAATTTGTATTTCTCATCTTGAAGAGAGTGTTGTAGCCAACAGATACTGACTTACTTAGAGTAATTCAATCGACTGACAGAAAATAAAGCGCTGACCACAAAGAAGTGTAAAGGCATTATTGCAGCTATGTACAGGAAGGAAACACCAAATTACATTGACTACAAATGAGCATTAACACACACTTATTCTTAAATTACTGGTTCTTATCGTTACTGCAGCTGAAATCAAAAGACACTAAACGAGCTATTACGACACCAAGGAGCACTTTTACCAGAGCTAATTTGTGTGATGCCTTCCAATTTCAGAGAATAGGGCGTAGCTGGCATACTCAAGTCAGACCTCTTTGGTTTTTCTGCCGGTCCTGAGTCAGGGGACTGTAACTTGCTCCTATGAAACAGAGTCCAAAGGACTGCTCTGACCCTGTTCAGAAGACAGTCTCCCACCACACAATGAGACTGGAGCTCAGAAACAAATAAAAGATGCTATTCTGCCACTAATTTATAAAAGACCCTAAGAGAAAAATATAATTGAACCGAGCTTAAGAAGAACCATCATTATTCTAAAAGGGAAAAACTATAAAGAAAATTGAAGAGGTAATAATCAAAGGGGTTAACACAAAAAAGTGAGGCCATGGGCTCCTGATATAATAAAATTTTTTAATAGTTGAAAGTTTACTGATTATTAATAAAAATGTGTTAAAAAAACCAAACGGTTTGACAAACAATTTGCCTATATAAATGAGACAAGTCTATTTTTTTTCCCAGGAAATCTACATAAATTGTTGTGGTGTCAATCCATTCTACATTCTCTTATGTTCACTGCATTTAAACTCTTTTTTGCACTGTCATCTTCAATTCATATTAAAATGGTTAATTCCATTTATGTGAGCTCAAACTCAGTCACATCTATCTGAAAGCACCTAGACGGTTAATTCCATCAACTCTGCCTTTAGCTTTCTCCTGTTAAATGGAGAAAAGCTGAAATGTAGAGAAGCTCTCTGATTATAAATCTGCCTTTTAAAAGCACCCACATAAGGTTTATTACTTTCTGTACGTCATCCAAAAACCTAATAAACCCAAATTTCATTATGTCTTTCCATCACTCAATCTTCTCTTGTAAAAGATGTGTCTATGCTCTGAACTATAGCTCTGCAACGCTCTTTGTAACAAGACGAGGTAAGAAGGAAGATGTGAGGGAGATGAAAGCTAACCTTTGCCTGCCCGCCCTGAAATTTCCTATCCACACATATAGTGGAAACACAGTCCTCTAAATACCATGCAAATGTTAGAGTGATCTCTCTGCCATGCATTTGCACTGCTGATTTTGTGTTTTTGTTTTTCAGCTATCTCCTGCCCTGGTGAGGAAGTATGACAGCAGCCTGCTCTCCATGTCCTGGCAGTGTAGGAAATACGGACACCACTGTTGGGACTCCAGGGCTGGGACACTCAGAGCCATAGCAGAGGGTCGTTGTTCAGGACTCTGTCAAAATACCCCTATTTGAATGCACTTCAACCATGCATGTCACAGATTCATAGGATGGTTTAGGTTGGAAGGGAGCTTAAAGGTCATCGAGTGCTAACCTCCCTTTCACGGGCATGGACACTTCCCACTCGACCAGATTGCTCAAAGCCATTTCCAGCCTTGTCTTGAACACTTCCAGAGATGGGACATTTACAGCTTCCCTGGGTAATATGTTCCAGTACCTCACCAATCTCATAGTGAAAGTTTTCTCCCTAATACCCAATCTAGATTTACCCTCTTCAGTTTGAAACCATTACCCCTTGTCCTATGACTACATGGCCCTGTAAAAAGTCCCTCTCCAGTCTTCTTGTAGGTCCCCTTCAGATACTGAAAGGCTGCTATAATGTCTTTCTGGAGCCTTCTCTTCTCCAGGCTAAACAACCCTAACTCTCCCAGCCTGTCTTCAAAGTAGAGGTGCTCCAACCCTCTGATCATCTTCATGGCCCTTCTCTCTCCAATGGGTCTCTCTCCAATCTTTCTTATGCAGAGGAATCCAAAGCTGGACATAGTACTCCAAAAGGAGTACTGAAAGAGTACATGAAAGAGGAGGGCTAAGCAAATATCAGTCACATGTGTCTGCACTGGACACACCATCAAGTAAGAACTAGAATATCAGTTAATTTAGATCTATTGTAATTTTCTCTCCGTCTGGTCAGTTCATCCATTGGTCTATCTTAGTTCAAAAGCTCTTTGTCCCTGCTCACTTACTGAGTTGGCAAAAACTGTCAAGCAAATGGGCAATAAATACTCTAATTTAAGCAAACTCCTCCAATTTAATGTAGAATTGTATTTGTTGTGTTTGGGATAGCATAGTATAATATATCAGGGCATGAGCTACCATGTAATTTATAATGCCTGGGAAACAGATTTCTTTTTAAAAACACAACCAGAATCAAACTGATTTCAGCTATATTAATTCAGATGGGTAACTGATACTTTTGTTTGAATTTATCTCCTTTTGGGTAACACAACTGAAAAACTGTCATAATGAAAGCTTATTTTAGCAATAACATAGATGATTTGACAGAAATTATGGTGAAGGAAATGAATAATTTTATTACCCAGAACTTTTATGTTAGAGTGGCATGAAATGAGCAGCACATCGACAATGCTAATAGGATTCTAGAAAACTAATCAGTTCTGGGGTATTTATAAAAACTTACCGTATTGATAAAGCGAATGCGTATGCGAAAGAACCTACTCATCTGTAGCTCAAATGCTATTCCAAATAAGAATGGACATCTGGGATGGCAAATTACTACAGCAATAAAACAGTTGGTAAAAAAAGTACCAGCTTTTTACCAGAATTAGCAATGAAGATGTTTACAGTACGAACAGATGAGTTTGTGTAACAGACCAAGTCATACCATTTGCTGACAGCTAATTTGAAAGAGGCATAAGAGTAACACCTCCAGAGTAGAGACAAGTTGCTTTGCTGCCTGGGTAAGGACAGTGGTTTCAAACACACGTAGCTGGGCAGCAAACACATAAGGTTCTCCATATCCTCAAAGTGGTCCCTGGCCATGCTGGGGTCCTGCTTGCCCACACACTCTCTGTCCAGGGTCTTGGCTTGAAGACCATTGTAGGGTGGATCACAAGACAGGGTCACAGCTCTCCCTCCACGTCTGATACAACCCCACTGCCCAGGAGGAGATTTTTTCCAGGGTCATTTTGGTTTCTCCTGGGACGGGAGTAATGCAAGTGAAGAGGAAACAGAGCCTCTCCATAAGTCAGGACATTTCCTTCATACTTAGTAAAAAGATGGATGAATTAAAAAGATTAAGCATGAGAAGGGAAGGCTGTCCTAAAGCAGAAAGCTAAATTACCCTCGCTAAAACTCAGAGGGCAGCCATTGTGTAGCAGAATGAAACTGTTAATCACACAAGTGTTTTAGCCCAGCTGAAAGAGAGGAAAGGGAGAGCTAATGATGAATTGGAGTTACTAGTGCAAAACATCTTGGCTGCATATTTCCATTAAATTCTTTTTGGTTTAAGATTGAAGAATGAAGTGATACTCCGACTACTAGCTTAACACCTGAAAATAGCTTTTTATGGTTTTTCTTTCATTGGCTGTTTTTTTTTTTTTTTTTCCAAATTACGAATCAGAGAGAACTCTATTGCCCAAGTTTCCATTTCGGTTGCACATGGACAAAAGGAGGATGCTGAATTTGGAAGACCTCTGTAGCGTTAGTGCTCATTTGTAGCATCACAAGGGGGCACCGCAATTCTATTAAGTAACTAAACGGCTTTGCTGTTCATCAGGCAATGTCAGAGAGCTCATCCTAGCTAAACTACTGGATTAAGCATACAATTTTTGAGAACAATCAATCTGAGAGCTCAAATCCTGTAATCACTGCTGAGTAAAGATTAAAGAATGTTAAAAATGTCATAATATTAGAGCCTAGTTCCACCAAATAATGCCATTCTGCATCCTGGATCCCTTGGAGTCTTTTATCTTCAGTTCTTCCACCACACAGATGCTTGCTGCTCAGGAAGCAACCATTTCAGTGGCCTATTTGTTTTCCCCCTGCAAACTCTTCTCATCAAAGACTCCTGAGAGTATCCAGTATATATACCCATGTGGATATATAAAGGTCTATGTGAAAGGTAGGGCATCTTGTGCAGGGTCCTCTCTAGCTCAGGACCAGGCACTTGCTGGTTTAATTTGCAGCACATTTCTCCTGATTGCTTTGGCTGCATTTTCAGAGTATTTGCACCTTTCTTCTGCCAAACTAAAGATGTTACAGGAGTTGCTTTTGTTGTTATTGTTCAGAAACAGTTCATCTCAAGGTTGTAGCTATGACCACGGTACCAAAAAACCTGTGTTTTTGTTTTCTCAAGTCAAAGATGCTTTCAGACTGAGTCTTTGATGTGCATTTGTATAACAGTCCTCTACAATACTAAACTTAATTACAGAAGAAGGAATATCAAATAACCTGTGCTTACCTGAGCTGGAATGCCATTGGTGATTGGTTTACTCAGACCAGTATCAAATACTTTTAATACCTTCTCTTTGGCTCTGAGAAACCAAATCCCTACCAGTAAAATATTGCCCCAACATTATTAAAGAGTAATTCATTTTATGCATATGCACCTACACCAAAAACAGCCTTATAAGCAATACCTTCAGAATTCAACAGTCAGCTTGCAAACTCTTATAACAAAACCAGAGATTTTAAAAATACAATGTATACCAAAGAGAATTTCTTTCTTGTTACTCTGCTTAGCAATTTTGTATCTGAAATAATACTATCCTCCTGGCAGGCTGATTGGTACCTACAGTATTCTATGATGACCTGTCAATGCGATTTTGCCAGGTTTTCCTGCCTTTTGTCTGCCCTAGTGCACTCTGATGCTCTGCACCCGCTGAGCAGATACTGTGTGGTCTTCAGAATTTACTGTCAATTTCCTCCATTTTCACTTCTTGTATCCTTTCCATAAAAATCTCACAATAATCACATTTCCAAGCACTTTTTAAAGCCAATTCCTGCAGACATTTACTCATGCGAATAAACCATATTCTGATGAAATAATTCCAGTAATTACTAGCAGAGGGATTCTGTGCAGAGAAGAAATCTGGACTGTAACATCCCTGGGGAAGGTACCAAGCAAGGTGTGTACTGGCAACTTACCTGTCAAACAGTTCTCCACCTGTGACCAATTCCAGAACAAGACTGATTTCTGTGGGGGTCTCAAATATCTCCTTCAGTTTTATCTGGTGAAGATAACAGAAAAGATTCATTTTGTTTATTTGTCTTCTTGCTGAGCATATCACTTGTCTAACTTTTTTTTTTTTTTAGTATTTTTCATACTCCTCATATCTCAGCAACCTCTATGTAACACAGGATTTAAGAAGCTGCTTTCATTAGTGCTTGTCAACACCTGACTGCCAACCTTTAAGAGTAACTGAATATAAGACCTTTCCCACCATCCAAGAGCTGACAACAACTTCCCCTTTCATTTACAGAACTTCTTTTGCATAGTTTCTCACTCAACACTGTCAGAATATCCATCATTTATTTTAAAGTCAAGTATAATTCAACAGTCTTCCATAATGAGCTGCTAATGTGCTCGTGTAAATCTGAAGCTTTAACCCAGGGATCTCCCAAGTCTATATAGGAGAACCACAGAAGTCATTTCTCAGGATGGAAAGAATTTAACAAAACCCAAAGGAACAAATGTGGAGTGACAGAACAAGGCTAAACTTACAATGTTTGGATGCGAAAGGCGAAGCAGAACTCCAATTTCTGTGCGGACAATTTTCTTGTCTACCTGGTTAAAAGTGGGGAGAAAAAAAAAAAGATTATTTCTATGTTCACCATAGAAACTTCTAGCTGTATCACAGGAAAACATGTATAAACAGCAGTTCCAAATCTCCTAGGAGAATAAGTTGATACGAGACACTGAAGCCAAACATACCGTAAGGAGCGTTTTCCTTTCACACGATACAGCTACTATAAGAGAAAAACATCTGCACCTAGGAGGATGACTACAAATGTGTATGTAAGTCACACAAGAAGTAGAATATAGGCAAGACATCTGAAAAAGGTGCTAAAATTACTATTTTTCCTCAAGTTCTGCCCTTGTCTATCACTACTTATGTTGATTCAGTTTAAGTCAGGATAGCTTCCTATTGACACGCTGGGAAAAGGTTTCTGCCCATCAGATGTGCACATCAAAGCAGTGTAACACACTACCTGTTTCCAAGCTGATGGCACAGGTGACATCAAGCAGACCATTTTGAGGGGGGTTGTGTGTTGGATTTTTTTTTTTAGTGGAGGCTTTTCTATCAAACATGGGGTTTGGTTTTGATTTTGGTTTTTTGCATCATGTGGCAAATGAACAGTCATAACACATGGACCTTCAAAACAAACATAAAACTATCTTCAAATTCTTAGTGAGGAAGACACATGCTTAAAAAATGATCCCTTTCTTTATCACCTGAAACATGTACTTCTCAGCATATTTTTTTTTCAATGACGACAAAATGCAAGTATCAGTCACACTGAGAACTACAGGATAGGCAGAATTTGATTCTCCCCTTGTGTCAGTCAGGAATGACACCAGGTTAGTAATGCCACAGTGCTCTGACACTGGTATAAATGAGTAGAGAACTAGAGCCCTTAGGGATTTCTTGAAACTCATTGACATTTAACCTCTTTTTCTGGCTCTGCTAGAAAGCAAACTGAAATAAAGAAAAAAAATGTATCTCCTTTTTGGAGAGATTCAGTGCATGTGAGAAGTAGCAGAAAGCAAAAATCAAAGAGGAATGAATCATTCCATTACCTGAACACCTAACTGGAGGTGAAGAACATGGTCAATAACTATATCTCCACAGGTAAATGCCTGCTCTGGAATCAAACATAGGATCCGTTAAGCTCTGTGACCATTACACACCTTCTAAACTTCATTGCTTTTTACTCCAAATGCAAGTGTTTTTTCCTTGTTCTTGCCTGCCACACAAATACTGAGAAGCAGGTTTAAAGAATGGTCTCCTGGTCAGTTTTCCTAAAATGCTCTGAGCACCAGTCTGCTTAGTTTCAACATCCCCTTGCATCAGTGCAGTTCTTCAGCTCTGCGTTAATTTTGGGAGTGCAAACACACAGCCAGGGGTTCCAAAGCTCGCAGCAAGGGGCTTTTGATACAGAGAGTAATACATGTCTGTACTGTTTTCATATGCTTTGCATCTTGGACAGGATCAGAAAAAAAAAAAATGTACAACATTGAATGGACAGGCATTTCCCCAGGAGAGTGGTTTAGACTGAGCAATTCACCTTATCCAAAAGGCACCACTACAAACTGAACAACCTACAGTTTGTTTTCTGCAGTTTCGAAAATGTTTGCATGTCAGGCATGCCTGGCAACGAGCATGAAAGAGGCTGTCCAAACTCTAAAGATGCTTCCTTTTGGCACTGGGTAGTGACAACTGAGAAACTATAGAGCCCTCCACTCATCCTGCAGGTGGCAACAAATTAGTGGAAAAAGTGAACTGAGGCTCAGTTTCAGGTTCGTGCTTTCCTGGACATTTATTCTGCAACCATAGGCAAGTTCCTCTATGATCCGGTTCCTGACCTGAAACAAAACAGTAGACTTTCTCTGTATTTCCTCAGGTGGTGGTATGAGGGAAACACACTTAAACATTCAAGATGCTAAGATGCAATGGCAAATACGCCACAGAGAAACACTCGGGAGTGTTCCATATTTATAAGCACGCTGGAAAATTGCTATTGGGATAGATTTTACAACAGAAAACTGCATGTATAAGTGATAAGAATTGTTACAGAGTAAAAGCAGCAGTATACGTAGTCATGGCGTCTTATTACAGACACCCTGTTTTATCACTTTTATTTTTGTACCTTCTTCTACACTAAATATAGGGTTGTATCAACATTTACCTTGTTTCAGCTCCTTCCAACAAAATGTACCTACTTATATCAGGCACAAGCCTATTTTTAGTTTGGGCAGGATTATCAGTAATTCAACTACTTATATTCCTGACAGAAAATATGTCTGGAACGACATAGATAGACAATGAATAGATAGGATGACAGTCAGGCATTTCACTGTATAGTGTATGTTGCTAGAGTAACAATTTTTTAAAACTCAGATAATTTACCCAGAATATCCAATTACCACAAATGTTTGGGCAAATTACGTGTGTTTGGCTCCACAGTGCGCTTTAGTAAGCAAACCAGGAGCTGTGACTGTAGCACAGGTCAGCATCTGCATGCTGGCTTTAACCAGACAAAGTACCTGTGGCAGCAAAGATACAGAGACTTGAACTCGGGAGCAAGAGACAGCAGAAGAACCCAGTGCGCTGAACTGAAACATCTGTCTGTACTGCAGAAGGATGTGCGGCTTCGTGGTGTCACCCCAGGTCACTAGATAAGTGGCAGTGTGCTGTCTGCTCTTAACACTGCAATTGTGTGTCTTGTTTATGGACAGGCAGGCATAAAATTAACAGTATTATCAGAGTATTTCACACAACCAAGGTCCAGGAAGTTAGGACAGCATTTGCAATTGTGGGTGAATGAAATTATCGACCCCTTAATTTATATTAAAGCATTTACATAAACAAGGTAATTATTTCTAGTACTTTGCCTCTCCAGTTATTTAATTTTTCTAGAATTCGGGATGTATCTATTTTATATAGATATGTCTGTCCAAACACTGTGTCATTGAAATTTGATACTGGTCATGCAGTGAAGTAGCGCTAGGGCTAATAATCAGTCTATTTGTGATTATACTTCAGATTATACTCAGATTTATACTTTAGACTTATAGATTTCAGACTATTTTGGCAAAGGAAAGGGCTGGAAAAATCCTTAATGAAAGCTGAGTTCCTTCCATCTGAGATGGTAGCGTGGTGTGATGCCACAAACCCCAGAGACATGTAAGTGTTGCCTCTATCCAAATCAAGTGCAATGAGACAAAATTAACTGTTGCTGTAAAAAGACTAATCCAACTGCTGCCTTGCAATATGGTACACCATCCTAAAAACACATGGCCAACAGATGTACAGACCCTTCAAACTTAGTAGGGAGCAAAGAGTAGAGCACATTCCTCACCCTGCAAGTCCATTCTCTGCTGTCCTCCTTCCCCAGGGCACTGTGGACATGGAGAAGCACATCTGGCTGCATATGTAATGACCATGCAGTGGGTGTCAGTACCGTGTCCAAGCAAGTGGTGTGAAGCAGTCTATTCAAACAGCTCTCAAGGAGCTTCACAGCACTACCCACCTCAAAGAGAATGTTCATCCCAGCTTTGCACAGCTGCTTATTTAATATCTGACTTACTGACTCACATGAACACCTCTAATTTGAGCAATGAATGCTTTATTGAGCCAACAGGTCAGGCTCTGAGTCTCTATTTCTCTGCACTTACAGGGAGCATGCTGCAAATCATTATTGGCTTGCTACCACACTCTATTAAAAAGTGCTTCCAAGAAACAATTTTTATGTTCATCTCAGCTAAAGTAACTGCTCTGCGGCCTAACCCTTTCTGTATTTTATGAAGTGAGTTGCTAATTACCATTTATAACTTTGCCATTATTTTGTCTTCTCACAGTTAATTTGAAATATTAAAACCTATACAGATACAAACTACCTGCAAGCAGAGCTGTCAATTCCCTACTAGTCTAAAAGGTCTGTTCCCAATTGTTACAATTACACACAGGGCTGCTGGATTACTCAGGTTCCTCTTAAAAAAAAAAAAGGAAATTAGCTTGAATTTATATAAATCTTCAGAAGAAGAAGATTTCAAGCACATATTTTCTATACGGTTTTAGGTTTTGCTTTTTAATTTCAGAATGTCTTGGTAGCAGGAATTCCAGTTTCTGCCTCGATGAAACATCTTCTCAGAAAGTCTTTTAGTCAAAACTTCAAGATTAAGGCTCTCTAAAGAAGACTTCTGAATGTGCTTTTTCATCTTTGTAAAGCTGGGTAGTACCACTGAAATCATGCATCTGAGCTGGTCTACATATCAATACAAGATACACATGTCAGTCTTCACCACAAGTGATAGAGCATCTTGGAGGATGCAAAAAGTGATAGACAGAAAAATCGCAAAACAAATGAAAATAGATGTTTTATGTGTGACGCAGTCTATCTCTGTGAGTTACTCTGAGATTCAGTAACCACGATGACAGTGGACAGTGGGTAAAAGCAGAATTTAAAAAAGCTGACCCTTCTAAATGAAAGGATACTTCTTTGTTCCAACTAGGGCATTTATTTAACACCTGCTTCAGGTAATTTGATTCTTTCCATGACTTTTTTTTTTTTTCAAAATGAAAATACGAGTTTCTCGAGTAAAGAATTCCTCCTATGTTTTAGGGGCTGTTCTTGCTGGGACATTGATCGACTTTCTCAGCAAGGTCAGCAGCTCTCTCTTTGTAAGGGAGCAGCTTTGTACTCCCAATGGACCAATATTACCTTCTTTTCCTTTTTTTTTTTTTTTTTTTTTAAAAAAAAAAGGGTTCAAAATGATCTATTCTGTGTTTTAAGCTTAGCAGAGTATTCTGTCTCTATCTCCATCCAGACTGAACATGAGGTCTCTGAAGAACACATCAAACAATACAATAAAGCACAGCAGTAATTACACAGCCCTGTGGTGTCTTCCATAAACTCAGCAGGGAGTTTTCACTTTGTAGGTTACTGAGAATCTTTATTTTGAGCCTCCATAAGTAAATTTGCATTACTAATGCAAAGAAAATAGAGTATTCATTATTAGACCAGTTTTCTATGCATATGTCCACACTTCCAATTTGCAGCTATAATTCTTCAATTGATGCATACTCTTCAGACTGAACACACTCCAGTTACACTCCAGATCACACTACAAGTTACATCAATGTGCTTGCTTTTGTCCTGTTGTGTGCCTAAAACTCTGCTTGTCCATGCAAACCTGCTGGCTGCAAATGCAGATTAGCTGGGCTTGTATAAACATATGCTTCTAAAAAAATGTAAGCGAAATGCACTATCTGCATATGATAGTTAATCTGTTAATCTGCCAAATGTAATCTGTTCCATCAGAAATGAAACACCTCTGTGTCTGAAAAAGCACAGTACATTTGCAGGCAAACTATCAGGTGGACAGAGATGATTTGTGGGGTTCTAGAGACTTCAGCACAGTACATCACATGCTTATACATCTGATTAACAGGCCCTTCATATTATAATATACGATTTCAATGGGAAAGCTGACCAGATGCAGGTAATATTCCCCAAAGACACATAAACCTTTGTGACTGGGTTTTCTTGCTCACCCACATCAACTTGGTGGCATCATCAAAGGGCAAAGGATGGGTCCAGATGCAGTTATATCTGACACAGCTCTGGTCGTTTGCAATAATACATTTTATGTCTGAGTTCAAAACAAGCTATACGTTCATTAGAAGAGGCCATATTATATGCTGTGGTCTATCTATCTGACTAATTTGGTTGTTATTTCTATTCCTGACTCATTTATACACAGATTTCTGCAAATATGTTTCATAATTGTTGAATGGTTTATGCAAACAAATTTCAGGATATTAGGTATTCATGAACTGCTCATTTCAGCTATTCACTATTTATAGTGTGTTACTGTCATTACTACTGTTCCCAAATCTCTCCCTGTGGAGGAGGACACTTTTAAGATCCAAGAACAATGTCTAAATCAAAAGGTAAGTGCTTTATTTTTTTTTAGTTCAAAATGATCACATTTATAGCATTATTTAGAAAATGTACTTGCCGTTTTCTTGCCTATTCTAGTTTTTTTATAAAATTACAAATCAAAAAATGTCCTCTCTTCTCAGTGAAAATTCATTAATCCAGCTTTGATTCTAAGTGATGTAACCAGTTTAGACATCTGGCACTCTGTGAAAGGCTTCACATTCACACCATACCTCTGAATAAATAAATTGCCACATAACAGTATTCCTTTAAAAATTGAGAGTTATTAGGGGATAAGACATTTCCTATCTTCCTGTACAACATTTTACCTTAAAGCTACTCAAATTGTTTAGGAGTCCTCGGCTGGGTGATAAAGATCTGGAATACGTTATGTCTACTTATATTATTAGCCAAGTGCAATGCTTGCTGCTATTTAAGAAATTGCACATAAATAGTAAGCTACTGTACCCAACCTTCTCTGAATCAACTCACACTTACAAATCCATGTGAACCGTCACTGATAACCAGTGAAGGTTTGATGCGTGAGGACTACCATTAATATGCAAATCTCCATCACAGCTATCAAATTATTCTGTGTAATCAATGTACTGGTTTTGGGTGGGATAGAATTATCTTTCTTCACAGTAACTTGTACGGGGCTGAGTTTTGGATATGTGGTGAAAACACTGTTGATAACACAGGGATGTTTGAGCTGTGTCTGAGCCGTGCTCGCACAGCATCAGGGCCTTTTCTACTTCTCATGCCGCCCCAGGCTGGGGATGCACAAGAAATTGGGAGGGGACACAGCCAGGACAGCTGACCCCAGCTGACCCCAGGGAAATCCCATGCCATGTATCATGGCATGAGCTCAAAAAAAGAGCTGGGGGAAGACGAAGGAAAGGGGGAATTTTCAGAGTGATGGCGGTTGTTTTCCCAAGTAACTGTTATGCGTGATGGAGCCCTGCTTTCCTGGAGGTGGTTGAACACCCGCCTGCTGAGGGGAAGCAGGGAATGAAGGAAGACATAGCCTTGGTGGAAGAGGATCAGGTCAGGGATGACTTAAGCAAACTGGGCATATGTGAGTCCATAGTCCCTGATGGGATGCATTCATGATTGCTGAAGGAGCTGACAGATGCCATTGTGAGGCCAGTCTCAATAATCTTTGATCGATCATGGTGGGCAGAAGTGCCTAAAGACTGGAGGAAAGCAAATGTCACTCATGGGCAAGAAGGGCAAGAAGAATCTCTCAATCCCTGGGAAGGTGATGGGGGCAGCTGATCCTGAAAACTACTTCCAGGCACACAAAAGACAAATCAGTCATCGAGAGTATTCACCAAGGGTAAGTCATGCTTGACCAATTGGAGAAACTTCTATAATTAAATGACTGGCTTCACAGATGAGGGGAGAGCAGTGGATATTATCTACCTGGATTTCATTAAGGCCTTTACACTGTTTCCCATAGACAAGCTGTGGACGTATGGGTTGGATGAGAAGAAAGAAAAGTGGCCAGGCCTAGAAGATCATCATCAGTGACAGAAGGTCCAGCTGGAGGTCAGTAACTAGTTGTGTGCCCCAGGGATCAATACTGGCCCTAATCCTGTCCTATTCATAAAGGATCTGGATGATGGGGCAGAGTGCAAGTTTGTAGATGACACCAAACTGGGAGGAGGGGCTCATATGCCAGATGGTTGTGCTACCATTCAGAGGGACCTGGACAGGCTGGAGAAATGCACTGACAGGAACTTCATGCAGTTCAGCAAGGAGACATGCAAAGTCCTGCACCTGGGGAGGAACAGCACCAGGCACAGTACATGCTGGAGGCTTCACAGTTGGAAAGGAATTTTGCAGAAAAGGCCTTGGGGGACACCAAGTTGAACATGAGCCAGCACTGTGCTCTTGCAGCAAAGGCGGCCAATGGTATCCTGGACTGCATTAAGAGAAGTGTTGTCAGTGGGTCAGAGGAGGTGACCCTTCCCCTGTACTCAGCACTGGTGAGGCCACACCTGGTCCACTGCATGTAGTTCTGTGCTCCCCAGCACAAGAGAGACAAGGACATACTGAAGAGAGTCCAATGAAGGGCCATGAAGATGATGAAGGGAGAGGAGTATGGAGTGTCCTTCCTATGATGAAAGACTGCGAGACCTGGGTCTGTTTAGCCTAGAGAAGAAAAGGCAAACTGTACCTGCGAAGTAAAGCATGCAGGGGGTAGTTATTGGCGTGTTATGAACTGTGGTACTGATTGCCTGCATACAAATACTTTACAGATCTAGCTTCTACTCTCAGTTCCTCATGTGCTCCTCATCCATAAAACATGGAAATGCTAATGTGTCTTCTCACTGTGGTGTTGCAGTTGTAACACAATAATGGCCCAAAAAGAATTACAGAAATTAGTTATAATGGTGAAATGAGTATTTTCCTGGAATGGATTTGCCTAGAGTTCTGATTTATAGATTTTGAGCCTCTCATTTATAGAAATTGGGGCTCTCATCTGCAGGAATTATGCATAAGCATTTTCCCACAAATTCTTGAAAGCCATGTCACAGAGTTCTTCTGACTTTGTATTTTTTCATATTTTTACATTGAAATCCTATAGCTACTATGCTTGTCACTCAGTCCAGAAACCTGCAATTATTATTATTATTTCTTCTTATAGCACTATTCTTTTATCAGTGTAGAGTTAAAACCTGTATGAGTCTTATGTATCTTCCAGACAAAATATGAGTTTCTACAGGCTGACATTCCTAAGAGTCCTCAGAAGTTAGGATATCCTGTAATCACTGCCGTTCTAAAATAAATTTGACATCAAAATTCTCTCTAAAAAACTGTAACTGAAAGTGACTTGAATACCGTACGACTGAAATACAAAACAAACCATCTTATTTATGCTGTTTCTTATTAGCTATGGAAATGCTTCCAGCTGGTTTCAACTGTATCTACTGAAAACACACCCAGCTGGAGTTTCAAATACATGTTTATTCAATGTATTTAAAGTATAATGGAATAGCTTGTTGGAATCAAACAGTAGTATTTGAAGACTGCTTAAAACAAAGGGGGAGGAATAACAAAGAAAGTGTTATTTTTTTTACATGTGTAGGAAAACATGTTATCAGTTATTTTTTACTTAGTCAGTTTTGGGTTGGTTTGGGGTGTTTGGGGGGGGTGTGCCGCCTTTTTTTTTATCTTAAGGAAGCCCTTCTTAAGTGGTTCGACAGAGAGCAGGTCTGGCAAAAAATTTGGGTTGATCCTCACCCATACACACTAGTCTTGCAGCCACCAAGTGTCACAATACTCAGATTAGAAAGTTGTACTGAACCTCAGTCCTAAGAGAAGACAGGTGATATATCTCAAGGAGATCAGACAGTGATGCTGCCTTCATGATTCCTCAGAGAAGCTTCTGTAACCAGAACCCACAGGCTGTGCCCCTGATACAGTTGCTGTGCTAATTTCCACTTTTGCTTTTCCATTCGTCCCTGCATGAGGTCAGTCTTTCTCTTAAAGGATGTAAGACAAAGGGAAACTACCTCAGCTGAAGAGGATGTATTTTATCTTGAAGTACACCAGTGTAACCAGTTTGACACATGAGTACATCATGATTACTGAGCTCTCCGTAAAATAAATCCTCTCTAACAGATCTCAGTTAGATTTGCCTCTCTGAGGGGTTACAGAGAACTCAGCTTCAGGCCAGAGGAATAAACCTGGGATGCTACATTTTAAATTGTACACTGTTCCAGTTTTATTCCAATAGCTGAACTGCCAGCACTGGAGAAAATACTGTGGTTTTATCCTTTCATAAATATATTTTATCCTGTTCTCTTCATTTTTTTGTCCATGCAGCCAGTTTTCCCTTCGTTCTTTGCTTGACAGCATAGAACCAAGCTCAGTCTCTCTCCCCCCAAAACGAGTAACTGTCACAATTGTGATAATTGGATTGCAACATACACTTCTTGGAAAACAACTTCCTAAAATGCAGAGGGAGAAGACTTTCAGAGATCGCCAGCACAAGCCTCACAGACCATCCATCACTGCAGAAGCTCTGCCTTCCCTGCAGTACAGCTCCATCAAAGGCACATCTCCAGGTTTCTTTAACAGGCTGTAAATAATGAAGGGTTTCTAAAGAGGAGGACTATAATCTCAGGATAGCTTAACACTTAACCTTAATACTTGCCTCCACTCAGCCCTTTTGCAGGGTTGCTTCTTTGCTTTAGGCATTAAATATGTCCTCAGACAGCAGTACATTTAATTCCTGTTCCCTGTCTCGCCTCTCTACATTTATGTACTCCACAGACACACGAAGCCCATCTAGGCTTGCTTAAAGCCATGGAGAAGACAAGTCACTGCAGGCAGGAAGGGAGCAAAATGTGCATGAATGGGTTGGTGGAAGAAAATATGCAGCTCAGATTGTTTCACTAAAGTTACTATTAAGCTATTCAAGGCTAAATGTGTTGCATTTGTTTCTTCTTTACTGAATTAATCATCTAAGGGATATTATTTAGTTTCTCAGGACTTGTTGTCCAACAATGCAAAGTATACAGTAGGTTGAACTTCCTTGAACTGCCTAACAATAAATTGAGCTTTTTATTTTCTTCCTTTTACTAGGTAATTTTTGTATTTCAGAAAAATAAACCAGAAATGTGACCACCAGAAATCAGTTAGCCAATCAGTTAGCCAATAAATTAAATGGAGTAAGGAAAACTGAGATACAATACAAACTCTATGATCTTAAATTCTTAACTCAAGGTATAACTTACTCTGGAAGAGCACAGAAATTCAATCTAAAGGGCGACAGGTAAAAAATATTGTCCTATGGTAAGTGGCTTTTACACATCACCTGCACTACAATGTGATGTGATACAATACACTGTAATGCAGACAACATGTTAAATACGTTTATGTATGCAGGACAGGCTTTTTTCAATTGCAGAAGGATTTGAAGGATGTCCCCTTAATACAGACAAGGGGGCATTAATACAGACAAAAGACATTTTGCTTTCCAAGGACTAAACCAGAATATTACAAAGCTATTTTTCAGTAAAATTTCCACTTCCACTAACTGATGTCTAGTTTCACACCTTCTAAAACAAAACCACATTGGTATCTTACTGCAAAAAAAAAAAAAAATTCTTTCAGTTCTCTCTGTTTTTGTAGGACTTTTGTGTAAAATGATCTTTCTTGTTCTTTTGATATTTGATGGACTTAACTTCTACTGAAAAGCTGTTTCTTTTCAAAAGCAGTGAGTCAGACTGTGGAAGCCAGATTCCCCTTATATATGAGGGAAAACTGGATATAAGTAGTGGAAAACTCAAAACCTTACTGCCGTGTTTCTTTATTCAGAAGAATTTTGACTGAAATATTTTTTTCATCTTTCAGAAGAAACATAACAGTGTAAAGTGCACATCAATGAGATGATGACAAGGATGACTAAAAATGAGCAAACCAGAAAAAATAAAGTAATCTACATATATAATAGCTAGTACTGCAGATGGCGTGGTAATTAAGAAATTACCATTTCCCAATAATGGCATGTGTAGTGTGTGAATGAATAACAGAAGAGAATGTGTGAACTAGTTGATAAAAATACACCTTTTTAATGGTGATTACTAATGTGCAGTTGACTGTTTTCACATAGACTTACATACGACATTATTCTTTTTTTCCTTTTTGAAAATTTTTTTAAAGTTACAACATCACAGATTAATAAATGTGTTAATAACAGCTTTGTGAGGAAAAAAATTACCTCAAATATAGATAAATACTTAAATATATTTCAAACATTTGTGGAATGGAGAATATGGAGAAAAAAGAATACTGTCATAGCACTTCAGACAAATTGGGGTATTACATCTGGTTCCCCTTTTCTGTAGAGCAGGTATGTCTCCTAAACATCAGTACTCTTAGATGTCAGTCTGAGAGTATTGTCAGTACAGTCTATTACTGCACCACAGGATAGAGATATATGTGTATATATACAGTCTTACTATAAAGCCTATAGAGAAAAAGGCATAGGGAGACAGGAGGTACTCAAATTATAACTCCTGTAAAGCCACATGGCAACCAATTGGAAATTATCGTTTTATAGCTACAAACACACATACATACATCTTTTTTTTTTTCCCCAAAAATGTCAATAACAAACTGATTTTCTGACTATCTCCAAGTGTGATAGACAGTCTCCATTCCACAAATTCGTGGCACTCATCTTCTCAGTCAATTGGGC
Source organism: Scolopax mira (assembly GCA_004320125.1). Taxonomy (NCBI): domain Eukaryota; kingdom Metazoa; phylum Chordata; class Aves; order Charadriiformes; family Scolopacidae; genus Scolopax; species Scolopax mira. The sequence goes on from BJBW01000884.1 coordinate 124,711, forward strand.
ACGCTCAACCAAAAACAGCACTCCTCTAAGAAAACAGACCAAACATTTGCACAAGCCTTATGTCTTGATTACTACTTAACACCACCAATTCACCACACTAAAAACTGAGAAACTCAGCCAACTATACCCCCTGTATAATTAGGAACATAAATATTTTATAATATATTATATTATACTTATGTATATTATAAGTATACTTATAATATATTATATTATATTATATTATACTTATGTATTTCTGTTATAGTGTGTGTATATATGTATATATTGTGTATATATGTATGCAAACATGAACAAAATTGAGACTTTTCATATATGCCTTTATAGACCATTAATCTCCTTCAGATTCTAACTCCAGATATCCAACCCCACTTACCCAGGAGGGAAGCCTGTTACATTTACACCTGGCTCACAATCCTCTCTGCTCCACAGATATGAACTATTTGTTGTTCTCAAAGTGACTAACTCTTAGTTCAATTAGATTAATCCCAGTACAACTACTTTCACCATATGCGTTGCTTGAGAAAGAATCAGAGAATCTTTCTCTGATTCTGATCTGAGAAAAAGTTAACGTGCCTGAACTTCTTTCTTATTTTGAACACCGACCACTTTGCAAGAAGAATGCTGCTTCATAAATACTGATTTTAATTAAAGTGCTGAGCAAGTATTAGTTAAGCATCAAAAACACAGTGAGGGAGGATGCCAACACATGAAAAAATGAAATAAAAACGTGAATTCTCCAAAATAGTTTCTGTAACTGCACGCCTCATTGACTGAGACACAGAAGGCCTAATACTTCATAATACATAATCACTCTTAGGGGACACTACCTATCAATTAAAACCTAGGCATATTAACCAGGCTGCCCTTGAAAATATTGCTGAGAAGCAAATCAAGGAAGTATTATCTCATTTTATGGATGAGAAAGTTGAAACTAAAAGAAATACCTTGGCCAACAGCAGAGGCTGAATTGGGAATACACCATGTCCTGGTTTCAGAACCCAGGTTCCAGACAACCCAGCTCTCAATTTACTTCAGTTACAGTTGTTAGCATTTGGTAGACCTATAACGTAAGCAGGCACTTGGTGTCTTAATTTAGAAACCCCAGAACAGAGTCCATCTGTTCTCCTCACTATTTTTAAAGCAACTTGTCCAGACACAGGTAGGAAATTTAAGGCAGAGGTGGATCTAATTTCTTGGAAGGCATTCACTTGCCTAGATTCTGAGACAATCTTCAAGCTAGCCAGGATTCATATGCTGCCCAGCTGTCTCAAAACACACCAAAAGGAGGCAGAAGTCTGCAGAGGAGAGGTTTCATTTCATAAATAGCACACAAATATGTTTGCTTCCTTCAGGAATCTGGTGTTCTTCCAACATGATCCCGGTGATACACGTTGTTTGCAACAAAAACTGTTCCACAACAACTGGTTGTAAATTTCACATGAATTTTAAGTCTTGGCTTAAAAGTAGCAACAATCATATTTATAAAGCTTTAAGATACTTCATTTTTCTTAAGCACTGAGTCATCAGAGCAGAGGTCAATCATGTAGTGAAAAGTAAACTAACCTCATATTTGAAACTGCAAGTGTAGAAGTTCATCACAGAACTCATTTGATGAGTTTTTCTGAAGTACTATATGATCTGCTTTTCTTCATGAACTGAATTTTACCACAAAGAAACTACATTATTCAAACCTTTCTATTTGTCACCTGTGTGGAATTTAAGAGATCTGCTAAACATAGCAAAAATCAAATAGTGATCCTACATTTCAATTACCATCAGGAACTGAGCAAATCAAAGGCATTAATTTAGCGTGCTTATTTACCCGTCCCATACATATTGTTGTATAAACGTATTTCTTTTTATATCTGTTAAGAACAATCACAAATCTAATTTCTAATATATTATCTGCTTTTTTTCCCATGAATGCATACATCAATTTTTCTTTGGACTTCTTTTAGTTGCTCTGGAAGTTATATATAGTCCTAATTTGCCTGCCAGTTTTCTAGCTTTGACAGTCAGACACCTCAGGAGTAAGAAACAGAAACGTTCTTTGAACTAAATTTTATTCATCAAAAGTGTAACTTTAAAGGATTCGAAAGTACTCCTAAACTTGGGCTGAATTTGACAAAACCAAACAAAAGAACTGAGGCATTCTGTTCCAGTAATTTTGAACCAGCAAAAAAGCACTTTTTTCCTCCTTTTGGAACTATATAAAATTTTAATTAAGGGTTAAGAATGATTTAACTTCTAAATTGAAATAAAATATTCCCAAAATATTCCCCCAAAAAAGACATTTGTATAAACACGTTTTCTCCTATTTCTCTTGTGTTGGCTTATCTAGCAGTCAGGAAAAAATTAGTAGAACTGAGTAAATATTCTAAGAATACTATTTTATTAAGCTAGATGGTGACGAAATATTAATTACAGAATCCCCTAAGACCTCACATCTCTCCACAAGTGTGTATTCTCAGAATTGGCTGATATGTCTTGCCCAAAAATTTATTTGCTCTTAAATGAGAATGCATAAGTCAGGCAGAATGAAAAATTAATCTTATTATTTAAATGAAAAGAATACTGATAGGCATTTTGTGTTTCTTGCAGTCTCTTCCTAGCACACTGCTTCAACCCAAAAGGATCATTTGTTTCTTATATGAGCTATTCCCATGGGACAAAAGTAGTAATTTTCAATGCTCTACTTGAAATTACAGTACTGTAGTGATCAGCATTCACAAAGTTGGAGTTGCCAGTCAGGCACCAGACCCCTAATCACACATCACTTGCTATCGTTTCAGAACAAGCTGTACCACCCTCTCCCTGACCCTCACTCTGTTTTTACAGACACCCTTCCTCAGTGAGTTAGTCTTGTTCAATGTAGTATTTAAATTCAGTCAGTTTGAATGGAAAAATCAGGATATTTGCTCTTTCACCATCTTCTTTTCTCATCTTCTGATTTCCTGTGCCTCTTCAGAGCTCCCTTATGTGCATTTAAGAAAGGGAAATGAAGAAATGGGACTCTGCATCAAATGCAAACAGTCACAGGCTCTTCCTCATTTTTCTCCCATCACTTTCACGCCACTATTGAACTACCGTCTGCTTTTTCCTGTTTAAAAAAAGCCAACAGGAAACGTAAGCCAATCAACATTTTGGTATATGATTTGGCCCACACGTGGCTATTTTTACACTGAGATACTCTGAGCAAAGATCAGGCCTCCTGCTGTGGGAGCACTGTAACACACAGTTCTGCCTCTGTGGTAATAATTACGTCTCCAAATTGGAACAGAGCTACAGTAGCTCATGGCACACAGAGAAAAGCAGTAGAACATCCTTACAGTAGCGCCTCCCATGTTCTCAATTATACAAAAAAAGCTCAGTTGTGTAATAGTATCACTTGTTCTCATAACAGAACATCCCAAAGTGTACCCATTACACCAGGAAAAACTCAGTGGCGTGAACTGCTTAATGACACTGCTATTATAATCAAGGCTGCACTAGGCCAAGCTATTGCTGCTGTGCAAACAATTTACATAATCATATTCTTAGATTCTTCTTGTTTGCCATTTTCCCTACAGTTTTTAAAAAAAATTCTGTGCTACAGTAAGTCTGCCAAAAGTCTAAAATGAATAGTTTCGGACACAAATAGATGGATCTAGTATTAATGTGGCCATTGTGAACATGAATTGATCTCCAAAAAAGCCTCAAAAAAAGAAATATTTTAAAGTAATATCATTCTTCCTAGTGCATTTCAGAATGAGAATTACAAGAAAGTATACTCCTACAACATTATGGGAATTGTTGGCATATAGGAATGGCAAAAACTTAAAAGTTCTCCATATTTCCATGGGAAAGACAGAGCGCAGGCTGCAGCAATGTAAGCTCCTCATGTGCTCTGCTTCCTCCAGTGCACCAGATGCAAATTCAAAAACAGTATACACAACTGAATTTCTGTGCCAGTTTAAACTCTGGCTTACTTTCAAATATGACAAATTAATGCCAACATTTTACCCATGTGGAACCCACTCATTATGTCTTGCGCAGAGACCACCAGTTAATTCAGCATTTAGACATGTTTACGCCTACCCACCTATCATTATGTTGCTACATGTGAACATTCCTGAACTTTATGGAATAATGGATGATTTAACATTGGAATAAACTGAATCAAAACCACTCATGAATAAAAATCATGTCCATGCCTCACAGCTTGCTTGCTTCCTCTCAAATTCCTCTCCCCCTCTTAGGAACATGAACCTCTCTACCCCAATCTCCACATTCTCTTTCTGCCTGAAGTCTCTCAATCCATTACTACCCTTTCCTCTCTAGTCTCTCTTCATGCTTTCCACCATCTATTTTGTAACACACACAAAAATAGCTGTTGTAGAAGTGTGACATACATGGAGCTCTAAAAATAAGTGATGTTTCAACTGGTTCCCTTGCTATTTTGAAAGAGGAAAAAACCTCCATGAAGTATTTAATTTTACTTAAGTTGGAATTGGTGTTTTAATCACCTTCTAAAAAAGATAAATAATTTAATTATACTTTTTGAGCAAAACAATGTATTAAAGCAAACTAAATTCACAGAAAACTTGAATGATTCAGAACCTGCTTTTTTTCCACAGCAAAGAAAAAGATATTTTTGTATAAAAAAGTTTATCCCGAACCTAAGTCTATACAGACAACACCAGATGAAGGTACAAGCAGTATCAGTGGGGATAAGGCATTCCCAACAGAGTATTGTTATCTCTAAAAGCTGTTTCAATGATGAGGAGCAGAAGCGGATAGGTCATAGAAAATACAAGCTTATCAGGGTCCTTAATCTAGCCCTTTTCCCCCACACAAAGAAACTGCACCAAAAAACCCCAGAAAATCACAAACATGTCCCAAAGCAAAGCAAAGCAAAACAAAACCACTTACTGTCTTCTTCAACATTTTGACGGCGTAAGGTTTCTGGGTCCCTTTCTGCCTGCATCTGTAGACAATGGATGTAGCCCCACTAAATTAAAAAAAAAAAAAAAAGGAAAAATGGTTGTACATACGCCTCTTCAAATATGTCAATAAACAGAGTTGCCTAGCTCAAACTAGATTTGCTACTTTCCTTCCAGTTTGGGCAAAAATACCTCATTTTTCCCCACAGATGCAACAACAAAAAAAACCAACCCCAGTGTAAAAACTGCTCTCTGTCAAACTAGTGAGCGGTTATTCAGCCAACAGAACTTGCAAAAACTCAAGATGCCTCTTGGTAACACCTCTTCTAGCTCCTGCCACATCCCAGAGTTTTCCTCAGGGTAGCAAGGAACAGAATCTTGCCCTAAACCTGTGACAACATATTTGGTCTTTTTTAAGACAACCCATTTGCAACAATTAGTTGAACTGTTTGTTTTTTTTACAAACTGTTGATGGCAGTAATGGGGAACGAGATAGAAAGGAAGAGAAGGGACAATTATTGTGCTGTACCCTGCCCAGTTGCCCAAGCAGACAACTTCAGCACCAGATGGAACAAACAGCATTTTTGGTTAATTCAGTGGGAACTGGTGGGGCTTGTTCATGGCAAAAATGAACTGGGCTTACATTTTCTGGTTGCCTACAAGGTGTACTCACTTGAATGTGCTAAATCTGAGCACTTGTGGCATAAAATTATGGCTCTGCTGGTTAGAAGGCATTTTTCTGTGTGGGAGGTTGGTCTTAGGGAGTCCCCAGAGGCAGGCTCAGCGGCTGAGGTTACTTGCTGTGCTCTACTGTAACTGTCAAGGAAGGGACCTGTAGTCTATGAATTAGCCAAAGAGGGGAAAAACCTCTGGCAAAACTGTAATGGTTTCAAACAATTCAGATACCTTCATATTCTACCACATTTACTTTTAGATGCTGCTGAGAAACCCAGTGCCAGCCACCACCAAAATGGATGCGGTGAAGTGCTAAATGCTAGCGTGGGATTTAAGGCATTTTTGGACGCCTCCTGTCCTCAGGAGATTTGTCACCCACTCTAAGGCTCAATACTTCTGAATAGCTAAAAATAGCAGATTTTTAAGCTAGAGGGGACACAACTTCCCAGATAACACACATTTCAGGACGGCATATTTCACGTGTAGCACACAACGATCTCACTGAACCAGAAGAAACCCACCTCAGTACGTCTACAGGAGACGACCGCAAGCCACAGAATGACACAAGCAGCTGTCTTTTAATCAGTGGAATGGCACAGCCATGTTTGACTGCAGGAATAAAGCTGTGACATGGGGTTTATTATTCTGGGTGCACAAAACTGCCATGCACGCTCTTGCACTTCTCCCTCTGGGGCACAGGTGCCAGACAATGCTCTGAGTAGGCATGTCCGTATTTTTATGGGTACAGGAGTGAGCACAAGAATTGGCATTTGATTGAGAAGATTTATTCCAGAAAGACCTCTTCATCAGGAAAGGTCACCCACGGCAAGGGCTACACAGCTCAATCATCCGAGGGCTTGTGTGCATCAAACATGCATAAAGTAATTTTTACTTCATCTCGAATGCTAAAATGATTTGTCTCTCATAACAGTGTATTGATAAATGTGTAGGAGTACTGGAAGCCTCAGTGACTCCCAGAATCATTACATGAATTTAATTAGATCTCCTCTCCCCAGCCAAGTCTCAAAAGGCCCTATTTAGCAAGAAGAAAAAAATACATCACATTAAAAAAACCCTCACATCTTTTAAGTGCCACCAAAAATGTTAAAAGATAAAATTCTAAAGCCCTGCTGTGATAAGGTTTATATCTCCAGTATTTCACTACAGCACTGTAATGGGGAAGTCGCTGCATAAACTGCAAATCATTCTTGTACCTTGCCTCAAAGACACCACCTGCAATATAAACATTAAGCTCATTAGTCTACATACGCTCCTACTAAGTAGGCAGCAAACATTCTAGAAATCGTTTTATTTGGTTGAGGGCACCATTAGATAAACTGCCCCGCTGATGATCCAAATAAGTAGATTACCATTCCTGTGCACACCTCCAGGTGATGGAGGGCAGTCTCGGTGAGGCTGCTCCCAGCGCTGGCCTCCCCCAGCTGGTAACCCAGCTCTGCAAAGCCTCCCACACCATTAACAACCCAGCCACAAGAGCACCTCTGATGATTTTAACAGAACTGGCTTAGTGGTGAGGTGGGCACCTACACCAGCACCACAGCAGCATGGCAGCACCTATAACTCTTCATTTGGCTGTACCCAAAGCTGGAAGAGAGGCAGCCTCACCCTGGAAAGTGGCATATGGCAGCCTGGAGAGATGGGAATTTAGGAAGGCATGTCCATTACGAGCAGTTTGCCATCAGGCTCGTTAGTCACCATTCAAAACACACAGAGGGGCTAGTTTAGAAATTATTCCCTATTGGAACAATTTCTGACAGCACATCCCTAGAGTCCAAATTTTCTGGAAAAACGATGACAAGATATCACAAGACTTGGGAATGCTTTCAGAGAGTTCTCTTTTGGTTTGTGTGCCTATGCCCCACCTCTGACAGAAATGTTCCCAGGAAATCACTGAGCTAACAGCTGACACTGCCTTCCCTTCCATGACAGAAACCAGCACCCAGGACTCGGGAACAGGCTGGCAACCTGCTTAGACCACAACCTGCCGCAAAGCTTAGCAGACAACCATCACTATTGCAGACCTGACTCCTTGTCTCTTCTGTGGTAACAGCATCTCTTTGCTTCCTCCCATTAAAAAGAAAGAAAAAAGGCTGGGGAGGTAGGGAGGGAGGAAGCAGCCTATGGGTCTTAATGTAAAGGTGCAAACAGTACTGCCTTGTGCAAATAAGGGATCTCGCTTTGCTTATTTTGGCTTCCTGCTGGAGCTCCGTGGACCTTCTGCTGAATCAGCACATACAGCTTCCCTGAGCCTGTATGATTTGGAAGGTGACCAATATAATTGGAGCAATTCAGCTGCAAAAACCTCATATGCAACTGAAAAGCTCAGAGAGCTGCTAATTGTAACCTCCAGCCCTTATATAAAATTTTTATTTACATCAAACCCTGACTGCCATCCACTGGCAGTCAGACTCTGGTTTGAGAATTGCATCAACGAAACATTTAATTGACATATTTGGACAGAGAACATAAGTATGCAGAAACAAAAAATTCTTGTGGCAACACGCCACTTTCTACAGGCTTGAAATTTATGGCCCAGTAGACAGACTGTGAGCCACACAATGTCCCGTTCTCTGCAGGTGGTGTTCCTCTTCACCTGAGTGATAAATATTAATGGTGCTATTGAAAGAGATCACCTATACTCAAAGGTTAAGGCACTTATTTGATAAGCATCAGATACCAACCGTAGGGAATATTTAAACCTATAGCAGGAAAAGTTTCAGTGGAAGAAACAGAGAGGACCCTAAGCCCAAGCAGTTAACACTTGCAGAAGTACACTAGAGTGTGTCATTGACAAGCAACCCATTCCCAATTCAGACTGGAAACCAGCAAATTAAATCTCACATATACCAGATGAGTCCAAGCACATATTGTGCTGACATATTTAGAATTGATCCTGCCAGCACTTCTGTCTTTGTAGTTGGTGACTACATACACACCTACCTATATTTGCATATATACATACACTTGTATTTATACTAAATATTTTATTGTATATATTTGTGTATCTATAGTGTTCGCTTATCTACTTCTAAAGAAAATTATGTTTAAAGGAGCATCCAGCTGTTGTTTCTTTGCCTCTCTGCCTAGAAAAGGCTGCCTGAACTCAAAATATAGATTTTTTTTAATTGGCTGGAACAATATAAAAAAAGGCATATTATTGGAATATACAGTCGGCCAGTTAGGGAATAGTAAAAACTAGAATTACTGTATTGTTGAAAACATTGTCATTTTTTTTACTGACATATGTGTTTGTCTGTGGAAAGTTGCTTCAGAATTATTAAATTAAAGATTTACTTTTAAAAGTCAAAGTATAACTGAACATGCTACAGAATGGAAAAAGAAAACAAAACCACTTTAGTATGTATGCTATATGCTTTACCACACAAATGTTTCTATATCCAATTTTTGAAGTTACAAAACCCCTAAAAGTAATGCATACATCTTAAGTACATAATCATAATGGACAGTAAAATACACTCACTCCCATGAGATGCTGTCTACAAGGACAACGGCAGCTCATGGGAAACTTCATGACATCCTGTGCACGGAATGTATCACAGCTGCTACACACACAACTCAGCATTAGCACAGACCTCGTCTTCCTACAGTGCTAATACTTCATTGACATGATAAACTCACTCAGCTGTTAGTCCAATGATTGCATGAAAAATTCAAAGTATTAAACATACCATTTAATGAGTGAAATTGGACTAAAATTCAATGGCTGATCCCTGCAGCTGTGTTGTCTTCCACACAAATTTGAAAAATGTTTCTAAAATATAAAAAATGTATGTGTAAAACTTCCTCTCCCCCCTCCCTACACACTTTGTTGAGTATTCTGGATTATTTTTATTATTATTATCCTCAGGTATTATTGAATTTGAAAAAAAGGACATTATTTTACAGATTGGGTGACAGCACCACAGCTTTCTGCCTTTGCTAAGGAGACCAGACTGTAAGAGAAAAGGCACAGTCACACTTCAAGTACATGCAGTCAAAAATAGTGGTGTCAGCACAGATGGAAGGAAGGCAGAGACGCCCAGGAGGGGTGTTAAGGAGGTGGGAGTGATCAGCAGAATTTGCACATAAAGGAGAAAATGGATCTTGCAGGATCAGGCTGGACCTGTGGTGGAGACTGGCAAAGAGAGAAAAGCCACGGCAAGAAAAGACAGAATTTGAGCCAGGCTGGAAAAAGCCTTTCCTTCCCCACACACACAGAATCATTCTGCCTCTGAAAGAGGAACGGGAACCGAAATGAAACACAGCCAGGTGTTTATCTGGCCACAGGCAGGGAGGACAGGTGAATTCCTAGAGCTGCAGTTTTTATAATAAAATAAACAAACAGTCACTGACAGGACTTTCACTGGAAGTAGGAAAATTGGTCCTTTCAAAAGTAGGTCAGCATCTTCATACTACACCCCAGGTTTTATACTGCATTTTTAATCAACTCAGTACAAATACAGTCCTCGATGTAATCTCCTGTAAATTTCATTTGGATTAAATTCCTTTAAATTCTGAATTGATTTTTGAAAAATAAATTATTTTGTGCTTCATGTAGTCAAAGAACGGACACAAAGAACTGTTTTGTCCAAACTAATCAGGGAAAGAATGAACGGTCCCAAGAAAACTGGACCTATTAGAGAGCCATGGAAATTGCTGCTGCCAAACCTGCAGTAACAGACTAAAATCCACTATTGGTTTCCATAAGTAATACTGAGTTTTTGGTACAGTTTACAGAAGTATAATGTTAAAATACATAAATTAGTTCTTATATATATGTTAGAAGATCAAAATGGACTTATAAGAATGAAATTACTGATCCTTTACTTCAAAATTAAATGCCCTGTTTGAAGTTAAAGACTGAACAGGAGTAAAAAATCATTGACAAAGCTACTGGCATACATACAAATGAAAACATTTTTTAAAGCATATTCTGTGGCATTACCTATTGCTTTCATTTAAAAAATCACTTACATGTAAATTTGGAAATTCTTACAACTTGCATTTCGTGTGGAAGTGTATCAAAACAAACTTCCATTCTACAGTGAACTTTGAAGCAATTCTTAAACTATTCAAATTTGATCTAAAACCTTCTTCAAACATCAGTATTTGTGTGCAACTGCAGTCCTTCCTTTACCCTAATTTTTTCACAACTTTTAAAGAGAATGGAAAATGTCACAAACCAAACATAATGTAGGGGGGAAAAAAACCCCTTGAACTCCTGCTTGAATTCCTGTATTTTAGAAGGAATAGAACTAATCTTTGAAGAAGGCAAGGCTGGTGGAAAAAGTACACACAGTTTTGGAAAAGAAAGCTAATTCCATTGAATTCCAACATTTTGCCTGGCTTGATTTTGACACGAAAAGCATGCATACTTTTTCAGATTTGGATTCTATGACTTTTATGACTGCTATGTTGCCTTTCTAATATTTGAGGCGAAAGGACTTTTTAGCAATCGATTCCTGTTCAGGCTGGCCTGCAAAGGCAATGCAACACACCAACAAGGTATTTTCTATATTCAGACTCCACTGCATTCGACAGATAAACAAAAGGAGCATTAAATAAGCACATTCCCAGCAAAAGACATACTCTGTTTTTAAATAAACGGTAATCAAGCTGGTGGCTGCCAATACTCTTGAATCTGCAACTTCCACAGATAACAATCTGTAGAATGTGGCCTCAACTGGCTGGTGAAGCACTAATTAAAATGCAGCAGTCCAAGCCACCCCTGCTGCGGTGGCTGGACCAGCAACTGCTAATTCCTGGCGGGACTGCAGCAGCACATTTCTCAATAGCCTCCAGTGGGGCTCCTCCCACAAATACTGCAGGAAATTTATGGAAAAAGACCTCAATCCCACAAGAAGTCTGAAGACTTCATTACACCTATCATAACTGCCATTGGTCATTCAGACAGGGATTAAATTAGCCACATTCTAGAATATCTACGTTAACACTAGATTATTACCCCTGCCTCAAATATGAGCTCTGAAGTCTCTCTCTGGCTGGGGGGTAAACACCAAGGATGAGAAACAGATCACCCACCCTGCACATCTGAAAGCATTTTGACAAATCTCACTTCCCTGCCTTTTGTTAAAGGGAAGACTACAGCTGACCCAGACTTACTAAGAAAGCAAGAATCACTCCGTCATCGCAGACCTTAATTTTAAAACATGGGGGCAAAATTTAAACTAGATTTTGTTTCAGAGGTTATTGCTTTCCTGTGTGTACATTGCTGTCCCTGGTGTAACTCAGCTTTCAGAAAGCTGCCTCCTGAACAGAGCTTCGAGTAAGAGTGCTGAAATGCAGGTATGAGGTGAAGATCAGAGCGCTTCATACATCAGTGTGGAAGAAAAATGTCTAGAAACATTCTAGACACTTTAAAGCACTTTTTCTTTAGCACTTTAAAGAATTGGGTTAGACCACACATAAAAACACCCGCATTTCTGAAACAGCAGAAGAGTTCTCAATAGGAAAACCAACTACTTTCCGACCAGGTCCAAGAAAAACTTACAGCTGAAAGTTGGCTGGAAATGAACTTGTAATAGCATCAGGTTGATTTTTTGACATGAAGCTCTTGCAGTCCAATAGATCCAGAAACTGATTTTGAGCATTTTACTTAGAATGGAGTTTCCTTTGGGAGCTCTCTATTCTGGGACAGGAGAGTACTTACCTAGTAAACACATTTAGACAGTTCAATTAAACAGCAAGAGCAAAGAAAAGGAAGAAGAAGAGTGGACTGAGTGAACTCCTACTGCTTCTAGCAGGATGCAGATTTTTGTCCTTGGTAATGAACTTTGGAAACACTGGGCCAAATTTTCAAAACCAAGTGCTTAGACCTGTGGAAGATGCAGACCTAAATCCTTGGATCTGCAGTCTCAGGCATGTTCTTGTGGCCATGGACTCTGTGCACATGCTTTCCCTATGAGGGACATGCAGCACACAAAGCCTGACAAGAGCAACAGTTCAGTGAATGTAGCTCCCCTGGAAATACACATGCCTTGTTTCAGGCACTGTTTAAACCATTATCTCACAAGCAGAGCCTTCAACTCGCCTTCTCCCCCCGACCCTGCCTTTAAGAAATACTAATGAAAAATAAAGATTGCTTATTTAATGTTAATGGAGACTATATGCGAGGAGAATGAGTGCTGAGCAGTAAAAGCTTTTAGAAACCTTCAAAAGCGTGGTGCCAGACCTTCCCTCCTGGGCCATTGCAGAACTGCCTGCCTGTTTTTCTCTGGCAATACATTCCTTTGCCAGAAAGTATTTTAAAAAGTCTGCACCTTAAAAATTACTGCTGCAGGGGAATCTCAGCGCTGGTGCCTGGAGCACCTCCTCCACCTTCTTGTTCACTGACCTTGCTGTCTGCATAGCTGTTTCTCTCACAGTGTTCTCCCTTCTCTCTCACACTGCTGCTCTGTTGTTTACCCTTTATTAAATATGTTATCACAAAGGCACCACCAATGTCTCAGCTTGGGCTCAGCTTGGACCAAAGGTGGAGCCAGCTGCAACCAACTGTGTCTGACTTAGAAGGAGCTTCTGGTGTCTTCTCACAGAAGCCAACACTGAAACCCCTGCTACCAAAACCTTGCCACATAAATCCAGAAGAACAACGCTGCAGGAATCACACCAGAAGCCAAGGTGCTTGGTTACGTATTTACCATGTCCACTATTATCCCTTATGGTTTTAAATTGGAAGAGGGGAGATTTAGATGAGATACTAGGAAGAAATTGCTGTGAGGGTGGTGAGAGCCTGGCCCAGGTTGCCCAGAGAAGCTGTGGCTGCCCCATCCCTGGAGGGGTTCAAGGCCAGGTTGGGGGGGGCTAGGAGCAAACTGGTCTGATGGGAGGTGTCCCTGCCCAGGACAGAGGGGTTGGAACTTGATGATCTTTAAGGTCCCTTCCAACTCTAACCATTTTATGATTCTATGGACACTCTGCAAAACAAACCACACAAAAAGCCCTCACTGAGGCACACACAGACTCATGCCATGCCAGTCTTGTGTGCCTCTCTCTGACTACTTGCTGAGCTCTTACCAACTGATCACTTAATAACTTGCTCCAATATTTTTCCAGGTATTGATGTGAGCCATACTGAATGACAATCTATGAACTCAATCACCCTCCACCCTTTTTTCGCTCACACCTATTTTGCTTTTTTCTAGACTCTGGGGTCACTTCTGTAGTCACTTCTTAAAGATAACAGCTGAAAATGCATGTTTTGCTCCCGAGAGCTTCTCTTCTTCAGCCTTCTGGGATGATCATCACCAACTCCCCACTAACATTAGCACTCTAATTTACCTAACTATTCTCACATCTGCTGAAATTGGGCCTTTAATATTCTAATAACCTTTAACAAAGACCCCAGCTTACTCTACACAATGTTTTAATGGCTTGTCTTCCCTATTAAATAAAGGACTTTTCCTGCTTTTTCCTCTTCCCTCTTACACATTTCTCAAATCTCTTCCTTGGTAAATTTAATCAACAATGCACCTTCAGCTTTCCCCTTCAGAGCGCTACTGCTGTGTCCTCTGTTCTGTGTTGCTTTTTCTGCTTTTTGTGAAATCCCATTTTTCATCTTCCTATCATTTGACAGCTCGCAATGCAGATATTTATACCTACAGGAACTTCAACAGGATGTTCAGGATGTCACAGAAATCATTCTCAGTGGCGGTGATCACAGACCATCCTGGTAACTAATGACATACATATGCAAGCAAGCACATGGACAGGGAATTAAGTTTTCGAGAAAATGTCACCACTATTCAATGCCTGAGATGAGGGAGCTTTTTTTCTGTAGTTACAAGCGTGAAATTCCTGTTCTCCAGAAGAAAGTTTCAGATCTTCTAGTCCACTAATACCTTTTATCTTTTCTTCAAGGTCTTCACACCAGCCACTGACCAAGCCACCGTTTACTCAGCCATGTTAGAGAAAGACTGCAGTTTCCAATAAATGCAATCTCCATTTTTAAAGAACTGAGGCTTTTTAGCTGTCAGAGATGATTTGTAATCCAGGATACTGATTCTAATCTAATCTATGTCAGTTTTTACTCCTGTATATAAAGAATTCAGCACAATGGTGTATTACAGATTTAAAAATTAATTAAAACTTTTATAGTCTCCCAATACTACTGAAACTTAAATCACAGCATATACTCCAATGACACATCTGAAGACTGGCATTTCCAGTCTTTATTAGAATGCAAAATAGAATCACAATTAAGTAGTATTTGCAACATAGCCTGTATAGGATCTACAGATTCACAATTCATTCTTTAAACATGTTAAAAATAAGTACCCTGTGTACTTTCAGAGAGAGACTTGGAATAAAAAGTGTAGTCAGTTATGGCCATGCACTCATTCATGTGTTGATAAGTGTTAATTGGGTTACAGTCATACAATTAGCTGTTGACTTAAGCAAAAGTCCTCCACAAGCATGGGCTTCCGTATCCATATCAGCCACAGCCTGAGGGCCCCAGGGCCACTTGTACAAAGGGCTGTGATGCACAAGCAGGGAGGAAGGCTTTGAGACAGACCTCCACAGATCTTCATGAGGCTTCTGTCAGATCAGCAGGTATTTCGAGAGGACCTGGACAACACTTGGGGTTCTGCAGAGAGACCACCAAGCACTGCATTCCCATGTAGAACATTCTCCTCTGAGTAAGAACCAAGTTATGAAAGGTATCACATACTCCTGCCAAACCCTCCCACGATTTATTTTCTTGATGTTTAAAGAGAAAGTACTCTTAATGAGATCTTATATGCTGCCAGCTACTGAAGTCAAACTCTGTAAATTTAGTGAGCTTTATGTATGCTGAAATGCTTTTGGGTTGGGACTTTGTGAATTTGATTTAACAAAACTCACCCCAAAATAAACAATAATTCTTTTTTGAAAATTTAATAAAGTATGTACGGTACTCATTGTGATCAATAGCCCACCCATCCAGGTTGCTTAATTATGTATTTACAGTATTTCCATATGCAGTGCAAGTATCTATTGAATAATAGTTTTATCCCAGAAAAGACATATCACAAAGTTTTAGCATATGCCAGTTATATAAAGAACTTTAGTAACATCAAGCACCCCAAAGCTCTGGCTTCAAAAAGAAGGGAAAGTATTATATAAACTTAAATTGTTCAATCCATCCTGGGAAAAAACCCTTATAATTTTTTGAGGTTCACTGTAATACTGAGACGTTTATCTGGGTTTTCATTCAGTTTTTTTACTTATGCCTCCATCTATAATCTTTGAAATTAGGAATTTTTTTCCCCCGTGGGCTTACTAAAAAACCTTTAGGCAATGGCAAATCTGGCAATTCAGTCAGGAAACTAATGTTTTTAATGAAACAACACTAATAGTTTTTAAACACTGAATACACTGAGAAACTTGAAAATGTCATAGAAAGTCATGGAGGACTATGTCCTGTCTTAAAAGCCCAGTGGTTATGGCTGACAAAATATTAATGATGGTGGCTAAATGCAGCCCTGGCCCTTTAGTGCAAGTAGCTGTATTACATTACCTATCAATGCCCAAAGCTCCAAAAACTGTTGTGTACAATGCAGACCACAGTCTCAACAACACTGGCGGTTCTGTCACACTTTCTGTCCTTCTCCCTGTGCAGTCTTCCGCTTCCCCAATTTACGTCCTAGAGCCTGTGATTTACCACATTCATATTGCTCTTCCTTAAGCACCTACATATTTTGGGAAGACTGTGCCTCATTTAACTCAGCAACATGTTTAGGGCAAGTTAGTAAACTCGGTAGGCAGAATGCAAACTAAAATGCCTTGTAGTAAAAATGTTATAGCCTTAGGTTACACCTAAATGTCTATCCTTTCAGTATTAAAAATGTGGCTAAGGCTGATGGACACGAGGGCGTATCTACAAACTCATTCAGGTACTGAAAAACATTTAGCCATAGAAAAGGAAGTGATGAACATAAGCTCAATATGACTTGGGGGAGGTGGAGAGACTACACACAAGAGTCACGTGGCTGTGATTTTATCACAGGACACTGTAACGTGCACAATGTATATGCTCTGCTGCTATTGAGGCTTCCAACCCACTTCACCCCTCTTTTTTCCCCTGGTAAACCCTTATTGGAAGACAACTGATTCAGAGATAGCTTGAATAATAACAAGCTGAAAACTACACTGAAACCCCTTCACAGAGGTACAGCCAAGAGCTGCCAACACAACAGGGAAGTCCAAACGCTGCACAGAGCTTTATCTGATCTCCACTGCAGCACGGAGATTAAAACATCTCACCAGCACACAGGGACTGGAGGGAAGCAATGTAAAATACAGGTGCACAATTTTTAGACAGAGATTCTCTCTCTCATCCTACATCTAGCAGAAGGTAACGCACATTACATTGCATCACCAGGCTACAAAGGGAACAAAAAAACGCTAGCGTGGGCCACACAGGGGTGTGCAAAGGGGAGAATACTAGTTAAAGTAGAAATAATGCACAATATACCCAGTCAAAGTGCTTTTTGTTTTACTTATTTAATTTGCACTTCCAAATACTGAATTATTCCCCCCCCCCCAAAGGTAATCTAGATAAAACTGTCCCTTGCTTTATTTAGTGGCAGTGCTTCCCATTGCCATAATGTCTAGAAATTTGCTTGATTTCCCAGACATTGGTGTTTGGAGCAGCCTACTGTCTACCAGTAAACATGCATGAATTTCTGATCGAGAAGATCCCTTTTCATAGCAGGTAACATCTTACAATCTCACACCACCTCATGGATAATTCCTCAATCTCTGGTAATTTCCTTATGACACAGTATTTAAGTACTGTGGAAGATTACACGTTATGCATAAAAGTTTGCTTTGGATGCAATATATGATCAGTTGTATTATCTCTCTTGCAGGCAAAACAGAAATACCAGCCACATCATATTACCACTTCTATTTGCCCAGTATTTGAAATTCAAAGGAAAAGCAGATTGCCAAACCTAGGCTACCCTCAGGACCAGACAGCAAAACATGTAACCAGAGGGCATGGCACAGCCAAGCTGATATGTCCTCTGATGAACAGGGGATCTCTGTGGCTCGAACACCCACCCATGCTCGGGCACGATGCTGTTCTGTGGGAAAAGCACGCTGTGCTTGACTCAACCTAGGCAGTAAGTGTTCGACTATTAAGAAAACTGGGCAAACAGAAGGACATCTTTAAAGAAAACTTCTTAGGAGGCATTCAGAAAATACTCAGCCAGTATCATGCTACCAAATGTTTTAATAAGCCATGGATGGCGAAAGGGAAAAAGGTATGGCATTCTCACGACTCTTTGCAAGGTAACAGAAATAGATATTGCACCTGGCTTTAGGAAAAATGAAAATCTAAACAGAGGAAATGCCAACCATTCAAATCTAAGGAAAGATATATTTGCTGCTTGATTAAAGGCATAATCATGAAGATAAATGATCAGACCTTTAATAATAAGACCTTTAAAAAATCAACCCTTAATAATACTGTTAACAGTATTCAGGACCTTAATGAGCTCCAGTCTTGTACTTCAGGCTATGATTTCACCACATATATGACATATTTCTTACACAATTACTGGTAACAATAATTACAGAAGTTATCGTATATTAGTACACTATGGCTTAATGTTTAAGTTACTTCACATACAGTGGATGCCTTCACTGTAGTCACACTACAATAACATAGGCAGCAAAAGTAATTCCCAGTTATGGGGAACTTCAAGACTCGCTTGATGATTTCAGTAAAAGAGCATAGATTTTGTGAGAGTGGACAGAAAATTTCAGCACTGATTATTTTTTTAAAGCAAACTGTGATTGGAAAAGACTCCAATTTCTAATATATTCATGAATGTGCTTAGCTTCCTGCTGAAACTGACAACTATTGCAAACCTACTATTCCACATAATTCTGTAAATATTAAGAAAAAAAAAAATGAAAGCAGCAAACTTCCCATTTAGTATGTCACACAACTAACCACCCCAGTTCCATCTTTATTCCCCTTCTCCCACCAAGGGGCCTATGCAATTTTGTAACAGCATCACATTTTGTTCCTAAAGGAGGAACACAGCACTCAGCACATTTTCTACAGTTATCATTAGAAAGGTCTACTGACAGCATCATTAACAAAATCAAAAGTTCACTTGTTTTCTCACAGTTTGTTCTATTATTTTCCCTGACTAGAATTTAAAGATGTGAAATTATTCCCCTAAGTTTCAAATCTCCTCCTATCAACTGTAACGGTAGAAAATCAGAGCTTCCCAGTTTGTTCATCAGAGTGAATTTAATTTGCAAGGAGTTAACAGTAATTACCCATAAACAAAGATTTATGGGTAATTAGTTTGGGTGCTTAGTTTAGAGCAGTGTAGTTTGTCCAATAATGAAAAACACTAGCTATGATAAATGAATGCCTCTTGCCTCTACTAAAGTAAAAGAAAGGAGGAGATTACTAAAAAGAGAAGGCTTGTTTTGTAATTTCATTACACCATGATCACAAAGATGCATTCATTACTCCAAGACAGGAGCACTGCCCTAAGAGGAGAAGTACTCACATGAGAAGCAGGTTCTACCAACACCCAGTGCAGAGAAGAGGAGACCGGTGGCCAGCCCAGAAGGATGTCACAGGACCACAGTGGGCAACCACTCACCAGTGGACGATGATGAGGGCAGCCTTCCCATTCTGCTCTATTCACAGTCCCCAAAGGGGACCTGCTTGGTCTTACTAAAAGTTCACCATCACATGGACCATTTATAAGCACAATCACTTAACGTTATAAAACCTGAAGAAAATGCAGCTATTTATTTATTAGTAGTAGTTGTTTAGTGTAAATAAGTGTGTTTTAATTAGAATAAATTACTCAGGATTACTTATGGTGTAATTTGTTCTGTCTGCCTAGCTTTACTTAGGATAAGTAACCAGATTTGCTGAAACCTGTAGTTTGCAAAAGAGTTATTTTTCTTAATAACTTTCCTACCAGCTGGTACAGTCCTGTGTTTAGGTTTTTATTATTATGGGGAAGATATTGATATCACACTGATGGCTTTGGTAATGTTTTTCCCAAGTCTGGGACTCTGGTTCTCCATGTTGTAACAGTGAGTGCAGATGCAGAAGATAAGGAGGCCATAACCCTTGGCTGAAACTGTAGATGAACAAGATAAGAGCCTACCTGCCTGGGCACAGAAAAAGAATCCAATAAAATGTTAGAAGACCCAGATGAAAAATCACCACTGTACTGAAAGACACATGAAAAGCACATGAGGGGCAGGTGTATGGATCACAAGGATGTCACTGCCCAGGGATTTCTTTATTCAGGGTCCCTCTTATGGAGGCACCCAGCCTGGGCTGTCCTTGCTGCTGCACCTTTCAATTACTTATTTTTATAAAATCCAACGCCTGAAACTCTGCTACGGGAAATCTAGGGTGGACCCTGAAGAAGGAGGGAATGCACCCAAGAGTGAGTGTGTGTGTGTGTGACCATGAATGGTGTGTGAATGGTCAGGCAGCAGCTTCTCCTTCAACACAGACTTTTAGCTGGAGAAAAAATTTTTCCTTTTTTTTTTTTTTTTTTTTTTTTGCTTTGGGTTGCTTTTGAAGTTTTGTTTTAGAGGTTTGTTTTTTTTGTTTTCAATTTATCCTCAAAACCTTAATTTTTAAAGAGCTATTACAAATGAACACAAAGTTACTTTTGTATGTAAAATGAACAAACTTATTTTTGTACTCCACAGTATTAGGAATGGGCATTACACAGGAGAAATATGTAATAATTTCCATCTACTCGAATACTCCTGCAGTGCTATAATGAAAATTGCTGTTCTGGTTCCATTTCAGAAATTTATGCATCCAAAAAGAAAAAAAATAAATAAAAGGACACCATAGTTATTTCAAGTAATGTTCATATAATAAAGTGAACATCATATTCTGTATATTACTTTAGCCATGACAGTCTAAAATGGCAAGCTTTGGAGATAGAGGTAGCACCTTATTAAATATATTCACCTTGTTGAAAAAACACAGACAACCTTTTGGTTCATTCTTCAGATGCTACGTCACTTAACGTAACATGAGCATTATGACGAAAATGCCTAAGGTATCCTTGCAAAGACATTTCACTGAGCACTAAAAAAAGTTTAGCATATGGCAACACTTTCAAAATTGGCTGTCCTACTGATTTTTTTTAAAGCCTGTACTTCTGTAACACATCTTAACCTTAGAACAAACTGATTCTTCACCCTCTCACTGAGTTAAAGGGATTGAAGAGGTTAAACAATTGGGAATAATTTTGCCAAAGCAAAGCACATAAGATGCCAAAGCACAATGTATTCTGGCAGACCAGTTAAAAAATTCACGAGCATCTACGGAATAGCCTCAAAGTTAGTTGGATTCTTTTCAGATAAATTTCCTTTCCAGCCTAACCTGGAGGAGGATTCTCAAGTACACTCAGCAAATTAGTTCTCTTCTGAGAGGAGTAAAACAAAAAAAAAAAAGAAAATCAAACAATGTCAGTTCAAGAGAATTTAGAAAGATGAGCTATTGCAAAGACTGGCAGTTGAGACACTTAAGTATTAAACTTCTCTGGCTAATTTTAACTCCCCACAATATTTACAGCAGCTCTTCTTAAAACACAGGACTTTGAGTAATTCTTCCTTATTAGCAGACTCATCAGATGTCTCATTAGCACAGTCTTGCTCTACCTCGGCTTTATCTCACCATTTGTGTAACACTCAAATAAAATACTCAAATACCAGAATACCTTTCTGAACCATCAAATTACTTTTCTGACTCAATACAGTTTTCTTCTTTCTGTCTGAGTTTGTACACAATGAGCATTGTGTACAAAAACAATGAGCAAAACTCATCTGATCAAATATTAGTATTTACTTCCCCGATAATAATCAAAATTCCTTTTGCAGTTAACAGTGAGAAATGGACAATTTTGGAACATGATTCATTCTATTCTAAGGACATTTGGAATAGGTCAGGTGAAGCATGCACTGAAAGTGGTTTATTTTAGCTCTGATCACCAAGGAAGCTTTATATAGGCATCTATAATAGTAACTGTCTGTGGTTAGGAGAAATTACTCCTACCCTTTTTAAGTATTGTAGCCCATATTGCAATGACTTGTTGAATGAAGATCAAAGCAGTCTCTTCTCGTCACTGTCAACAGCAGCAGAAATGTCACCATGATGCCCTTCCCTCATGAATCACAGACTTTCCACATCCCTCTCAGGAACAGCCAGTAAAGCCAATATTAAAAAATTCATGGACCTCTTGATCCTCTGCCTCCTCATGTCCCATCCCAATGACCACAGACCAACATGTGTGATGAGACCATGCTGAGAAAGCAGCTACTTTATGTGGTAAGGCATGCACCAGGGAAGGTCCCCATAGGATACCACCACTCAAACCAAAAGAAGAAAGAACACATGGAGGACAGAGCTTTGTGAAAAAAAAAAAAAAAAGAAAAGACATCCCAGATGGGAAAAGAGAGAAAGATGTGTATACGGTTATCTATACGTATCCATATATCTGGAATTGAGATAGGCAGAGACAGCAAGACACAGAGAGAAGCTGAGAAGGGAAACAGACTGAAGCATGAAGACAGGCAAATGAAGACAAGGTGGTGAGAGAAGCAGGCAGTGGGAGCATGCAGAGTGGGCCAGAAGACATGCCAAGTGAAGAGCTTGATAGTAAGAAAGGAAGTGCGAAAAAGGACTTCAGAATAGCAGGAGCAGCAAATGGAAAATATGCAGATAGGCTTATGGTTCCAGAGTTCAGGGAAACAGAACATGCAAAGAGAAAAATATACAGCAGAGAACAAGAGCTGAAGAGAAAACCACAAGCAAATTTTGAGAGAAACAACTGTATTGCTTTTCAAGCTTATAAAATGAAGAAGAGCACAAGAAAGAGGTGAAAATAGGCAATCAAATTCTCCTTTTTTTTCTTTCTTTTATCCAGCTTAGCTCAATCATTGATATCTTAAAGAAGATGCAAACCTGGCAAAACAGAATTAACTGTGATGCCAATTTTTTCAGCTTAATGCAGCATCAAAAGTGGTGTGAAAAAACAGTGCTGTAGACTTGTTATACCCGATGCCATTTCAAATGTTACACATTCCACAATTGACAGACGAAATCCACGCAAAATGCATAATCTCTGGCACCTGCATCAAGCTGAAGTATCAAACCCTACCCTTGCATGTGAGTGTAACTCATGACACCTTCACTGAAATACAGTCTAAACGGGACAGTGCCAATTGTAGACACCTCTGCTGTGCAACCCAGCAGTCTGTGGTCTGACAGATGCTGCTACGGCTAATTTAAAAGCCCACAAATTTCTTTAAATCAGATATGCCTGAAAAAACCTGGAAGATCACCATCCTTAAAGAATCCTAGAATTGTCTAGGTTGGAAAGGACCTTTAAGATCGTCTAGTCCAACCATCAACCTAACTCCGACAAAACCCAAAGAAAACCTACATCACTAAATCATGTCACTAAACCGTGATATGTCTTTCATATAAACTAGAACTGTGCCCTGACTTTCATATAAAAGTAAACTCATTTTGTAAGCTGAAAAAAACCCCCAACTTTTAAACGGGAATGTAAAAAGTAACGATGTCATTTTAACAGGCTGACTATAATCTTCCCCTTCAAGCCTGTCCTCTCCTGTAGAAGTATAGAAATTTCCCTCTGCTCCAATAGATAAATGTATGGTAGAAAAACCTAATCTTCTACTACTAACAATAGATTCAGCGAGCAAACTTTGCCCTCTTGCACTGTTTTTACTTTCCTACTTGCATTCTGTAAATGTTAGCTATTTATACCAACCATGTCATTTAGTTTCAAGCACACTTACTGCCTGTCACTTAATATTTAAATAACAAGGAGACTGCTTTTACAATTGCTTTTGTTGTTATTGATCAATTACAGCTTTCCTGCCATGGTAATGAAAGAATAAAACTTTAGAGTAGGTATCAGTCACTCACACCATGATGAGAACACAGGAAGTCCTAAACAAAATCTGGCTGCATGTGGCAGGGGTTCTACAGGACTGAAATAAAGCTATGTGCTCTTCAAATCTTGTCACTTTAAAACAAACAAACAAACAAACAAAACCAGAAAACAACTGAGCTCATTTTTACAGTAGAAGACTCACTTTCGATTGCCATGAATTTTGAAACATGGCACTGACATTACACAACAAATGGATAAAGCATGACAGCGCTCAGTTCTTATGGAGTGAATATACAAAACGCTGGGTGGCTTTACTCTAATTACATTCCACTAGTTTATTAATAAGTTGTCCATTTGTCATGGAATTGGGAGGTACTTTTGGAAGCACTTTTACGCTTTCCTAGCAGATGAACAATGGATGTCAGGGCTGAACCACAGTGTGCAGCAATCCTTGTGATAGTTCTGCCATTTGGAACAGTAAAATGTACACTGCTCCTACTAAGAAGGTTTATTGAATAGTTCTAAGAACAACTTGTCCAGAAACCAGTGACAGGTGCTGTGCAGCATATCTTTTTTCTACCACTGGATTTGAAAAGATATGTCTCTACCAGCTTGCTCACTCCTTTTACTTTGTGCATTGCAAAAATTAGTAACATTCTAATAAATGTACATATTTGTTTTAAAGGCTGACAGTTTGGGAAGCTCATTCCAGAAGGGAAGGGTGGCTACAGCAACAGCCATAGCCAAGTTCTGAATAGCCAGCATCTGCACCAAACAGGTAGAGTGACCTAGCACTGACAGGTAGCAAAT
This sequence comes from Scolopax mira, assembly GCA_004320125.1. NCBI lineage: Eukaryota > Metazoa > Chordata > Aves > Charadriiformes > Scolopacidae > Scolopax > Scolopax mira. The sequence continues at coordinate 149,078 of BJBW01000884.1, forward strand.
GTACCTTTTAAAAGGAAAGAAAAAAAAAAAAAAAAAAAAAGAAATTCCAGAAAAGCATTGTGACAAATACTCTATAAAACCCCTAAATAAATGAGAAGTGTTTTTGAAATACTAGATTTGAGATACCTATACAGTTATACCCCACATCACCACTACTATCTGAATAGAAAACTGCAAAGAAACAAACCACCTCTTTTCCTACTTGCTTTTTTATTATAGCATAATGACAAGTATGATGTTAATAGCAAAATTATCTCTACTTGTATTGTTTTCCTCTTCCCTCATGTTTTCAAAAGCAAAGATATAATAATCTTGCTTAAAAGCACAATGTATCCACTACCTCCAATTATTTCATTAATGAGTGACTTCAGGAGAATACTCTGAGTATCTAGCACTCCTATAAAAAAATTTTAAAAAGAGATCACAAATCCATAAATATAGATTTAAGTACAAAATTGCAGCAACACACTCTTCTGAGATATCTGTGATTACAGCTAATTGGAAACACTTTGCTTAAATTTACTGGACATGTGAGCAAGCTATTTGAATAAATTCCTGATGGTCTTGTTCACTTTGTAGATTAATGTAACACACTACTAAGGTGATAAAGAGCACAAACATCCAATTTTGAAAGCAGGACAGAAAACTGTTCTTTTAGTAAGCATCATGAACTAGACCTAGCTAAACCTAATCTGGTTTTAGAAGGACAGAATTGCATGTATAAAATTATTCTTTTTTTATTATTTGCATGTATAAAATTATTCTCTAACAGAAATTGCAACCTGTTGCACAGAAAACTTCAAAATTGCTCCAACTCTTCCTCAGCCATGTATTACAATTTAAAACATATCAAAAATAGGAATTAAAAAATATATAAATGGTGAAAGTTCTTGTTACACCACATAAATTTTGTATAACCACTTTCTGGGAAAAGGGGAGGACCATATTTCTTTTTTTTTCTGACAAACTAATTTACTGTCTTAACTCTAATTATCCCACATGTGCTACAAGACAAAGCTTCATACTTGAGCAACATTCCTCTTTCCCCAGGCTAACTAAGGAGAAAAAATATGAGAATTCTTTAAAATGCTTTCAAGTGCACACATAATTTCACCAGGTACTTATTAATCAACTAATAAATATTACCACTAGTATTTGGTTTTTATGGTCTGTTTGTGGATAAGCCTTTGCTACTTGAATAGACACAAAAATATGTTGCCAGCCACTGCAGTCTTTTCTGCAACTGAATTCACAGACTTGAGTCAACTCCTTATTTCTCCCCAAATACCACTTGAAGGGAAAAAGCGTTGTATTTTTACCAAACTTCTTTCCAAATTACTTTCTCTCAAGAACAAATATTCTTTTATCAAACTTCTGTTACTAAACTGATGTGTGAAAAAGGCCACAGAAAAGATTTTGGTACAGTGTGCACGTTTGCTGCTTACAGAATTCTTCACGATAAGCATGACAATAAAATGTAAAAGGGTGGAAATGGCAAGACATCAGCCCTTTGAGAAAGTAATGGGCCAGGGAAATTTTTATATGACGATGTCTGTCTCCTTTCCATATAGGAAAGCAGCCTTGTTACATATTTTTCTTACATCTATAATAGGCTCTAAACTTTTCCTGTCTTTTTAAAATTTGGCACCTAGCCATTTAAACACCTGTTTCTGTCTTTAGTAAATCATCAGAACTGAAGAGGTTAGCTGTCAGACTGTTTTCCTTAGCATTTTTGGGTTCATTTTAAAAAGAAAATAGTGTTCTACATGGTAATCGATTGAGGCTGATTGTCTTATTCATGGTATTTCACTTGAATTACAGTAGCTACCGTTTCAAAGGATTTCTTTTACAGCCCTTCTCTTATATTTGAAAGCAGAAGTGAACTAGATCATCAGAAAGCATTTTTTTAATTAATGCTGTTCATCACTAATTAGATGACTGATTAGGTTCCGCAACCTTTTATCTACTGTGTTTTAAATTCTGTGCATGTCTTGGGCAGACAGGCACGGATTTTAGGTGAAAATTCCAGCAGCTAGATAGACTTGTGTGGGTTAGCAGAGCAACACAAAATTTTGGATGGATGAACTCCCCAACCTCACATTATGCCTCTGCTTCAGACAAGAATTTGCAAAACAATTGGAAAATATACCTGAAATGGTGATCAACAAACTCACGAATTTAGGACACGTGGCATGCATTTTCCATTTTGATTTGTACTGTATAGATTGAAAGAAGAGAAAACTAAGAATCCAGCACTTGGCTCTGCATTTCTAAATTAAATCCAAGCATGTGTTTCTAATCATCCTTCAGTCACGAGGATCGTGAGACTCTAAAATAAATACCCATTTTTTAATTGTGCTAAGGGGGTAACAAAAATGATCAACCTTCCTATGGATCATTTACATTCCAACACAATACATAACTTTTTTTTTTTTCCGTTTCAAAACATATCTGAGGTTCTTTTATCTTTTACTGAACTGTGCTTAATTTATTACAGCAATTTCTTGTTGATGCCATCAGGCAGTGAAGAAATAAAGGAAGAGTTAATCTTTTAATTTGGAGACTTACATGAATCATTAACTCTGTTTCAAACATAATAAATTCACATAAAGTGGACTGAATCCTTATTTAGATTGCTTGCATTTCTTATCACTGGGAGAACATTCCCAATGTGCACTAACTCATCAGGTGAGACTTGAGCTCCGCTGTGTTTTCAGGCAAAGGTCAAATGCTTCTTTTGTTTCTATATACTCTGCAATTCTGGAAGCTTTTTTCTAGGTCAGTAACAAAGAACATTATATTTCTTGGCAGTGTTAGAAAGCTGACTTTTATTTTCAGGTTTTTTTTCCTATAAATACTGCCACCTACGAAAGAAGAAACAGACCTCTAGTATGACCTAAGGTCTGTGCCTTGCAGTACCTCTTGTTCACTGGCAGTACAAGCCTACCTTCTGTTATGTTAGACTCAGTCATTTCAGTAATAGCTTTTTTTCCAATATTTTTTACAGTATTTCCATAATGACTATTTCCTTTCAGAACCTAAAAGTTTGACTCAAATTATTAACTCAATATACAAATACTATGTTCATTGCATGTAGATCATGCAGTGACATCAGGCAGTTATCATCCATCATTTCAAATACAAAGTTTCAAGATATTTCACTGATGTGCTAAACACATCTTACTCTCTGTAGTTCTGTATTTTTGAAGGTCTAAACATTTCTGCTTCATCTTGTGTTTTTCCAGGAACCTAAGAGAAATGAATGAGATAGTTACATTCTGTTTTGGTTTTGTTTTGTCAAAGCTCAAGGTCAATGAAGAACGAAAGAGGGGGGGCTCTCCAGAGATTCCCCTGCAGCCCATGGTGAAGGCCACGGTGAGACAGGCTGTCCCCCAGCAGCCCATGGATGTTAACAGTGGAGCAGGTATCCACCTGCAACTTCTGCAGAACCCCACACCAGAGCAGGTAGGTGCTCAAAGGAGGCTGTGACCCTCTTGGGAAGACTGCACTGGAGCAGGCTCCCGGCAGGAACCTGTGGACCAGTGGAGAGAGTAGCCCACACTAGAGCAGGTTTGCTGGCATGGCTTTTGTGGTGGTGACCCATGATTGAGCAGTCTGTTCCTGAAGAAAGGGACACCAGTGGAAGGGACCCACACTGGAGCAGTTCTTGAAGAACCGCAGCCTGTGCAAAGGACTTGCGTTGGAGAAGGTTGTGAAGGACTGTCTCCTTGAGAAGGCTGGAGCAGGAGAAGAGAGTGGGGAGGAAGAAGCAGTAAAGACAAAGCATTATGAACTGACAGCAAACCTTTGAACTGAGCCTGGGAAGATGGAAGGGGTGGAAGGAAGATCATTTTTGGACTTGTTCTTATTTCTCACCATCATGCTCTGTTATTAATTGACAGTAAATAAAATTAATTCCAAGGATGGTAACTGGTGAGAGATCTCCCTGTCATTATCTTCATCAACAAGCTTTTCATCATATTTTTCTTCTGTCCCCATCCTGTTGAGGAATGAGAGTGATAGAGCAGTTTGGTGGTCACACAGCACCTAGCCAAGGTGAACTCACCCCATCTTCAAAGACTGGTTTTCAGTTTCTACATCATGAGTAAAAAAGAACCATCTGAGATAAATCTGGGGTCTGGTTCAAAATCCAAGTTGTGTAAAGCAAATCCAATTACATTTAGGTCAGAAATTAGGCAGATTTAACCACTAGAGGAATCAGATTTTTAATCAAGCTTCTAATGGAAAAAAGTAACACAAAAAGCAGAACCCATTTTAAAATGGAACATGACTGAAATATGAAGAGGTTGTAAAATGAGACTGAAAAAATGGCAGAGTATTGGACTGAGGCACAGAAAGTCTTCTCTGAAACAAATGTGTTAACACTTCTTTTATATTGTAGATTATTGCTCCAGATAACACGTGATGCACAAAAAACTGAGCTTCAGGTTTGGAAATTAGTACTTGAAGTTAGAAAGGACTAGGAGTTTCATTTCAGTTGTGGAAGTTAAAACTTCTATCTTGATGTTACAGAAAGATCTGAAGATGATGAGATGACCCAAAATCCACAGTTACACAAATGCTTTTCAGGCAGGAATGTGAAAAAGTCAACCAAAAGCGCTAACTGTAAGCATAGGCTTATTAACCGTAATAGCTCTAGAAATAAGACTCCCTGGTGCTACTTACTCTTTTAAATATAGAACGTAAGAATGGCTTGCAAGAGACTCTCCTCTAACTTAGAATTGAAGCTGCCGAATAACGCTAGAGGTCCATTGCAACTGAATTTGACTGAAGAATATAAATACATGGTTTCTGGTTTTAAAATACTGTCCTGTCTTATGATCTTAAAATTAAAGCTTACATATTGATTTTAAAAACTTTCAAAATTATATTTGGCTGACATTGATGGCAGTGCAGGTTTACTTGGCAAAAGCAATCAGAAATTGAAGAGAAGTGAATAACACTAGAACTATTAACCAGGAAATTAACTGTAGACAGGGTCTGCAGAAATTTGGGGCTGTTCTGCACAACAGACAGCATCATGTGGAATAGACTGCTAGAAGCCATGACTTGGGGGGAGGGCAGGGGAGGATGAACCACAAACCAAAAACAAAACCAAGAAAATGAAAAATTTGAGTCCAAGGCATGCTAAAGACTTTTTCCACAGATAAGCACTGTAAAGACAAAATCAAGTGGAAGAAAAGCCAAGTAAAACACTAATTCTGGGCTATATTCTTTCCACAGTCTTAACATTCACCAAGACAGGTTTTCTGACAGCTTCACTCTCACAGCTACACACCTTGCATATGCATTTCCTCATCTTGGCACAGGAATCCCCAAATTTAGATGGATCCACACTATATCTTTACAGCAGATGGTGCATGTTTTGAGGTAACCATGAACATCCAGTATTATCTCCTACTGGAGGTGCTCTAGTAATGTTAGACTAATTAACCTAGTCTAACATTAAGTTGTTGGGCAAATGAGCCACCATATAAGATGACAAACGTGGCTTGGAGTCTATCACTTTTGCTCCTTTCTCCATCTTCTCCTGCTGCAGTTCTAAGGCCAGAGGAGCTCGATGAAGCCAATGCTCAGAACATACTACTACGACTAAGGGAAAACAAAACTCAAAGTGAAAACTGAGCACTAGCACAGGCTTTATGATAAAATTCATTTTTTAGTATTGTTCCTATTCTTCCTTTCTTCTACCATTTATTTGTTTCACAAATTACTTCCCAATGCCTACTGCCTTTGTACCTACAGCCTTTGTTGTTCACACTGCCTTCCATCTCACAGAATCAGGAAAACACAGTATTTTCCTGGTCTATGGTGGCCAAGTTACAAAACGCCATAACCAAAAAGAGCAGCAACACAACAGGAAAACACACAAGCAGGACCACTGCTGTTCAGCAGAAATGCAGAACTTCTGAAATTGAGTATGTAAGGCACAACTATATTTATTACTTTTTTTTTCCTGAAATGCTCTAGGGAGTTCTCAGACGACGTGTTGTATTCAGAGCTCCTGGCCTCAAACCACCCACACTTTGCCTTCTTGATCTATGTCCCTGTGTGTTCTGCCTGGACAGGGGCACAGACTGTCCTCCATGGTTTGTTCAGCATTAACGTCCTTAGGTTTGGGCTATACACATCAACGTAGAGTAAAAGCCACATAAACAATTACACCCATGAAAGGCACAAGAAGATACTCCCATCCAAGCAATTTGACTATCAACCTGTCCTGATGTAAGACTTTTAGTTCTGGTTCAAAGAAGCCTCTCTCCTCCATTCCATTTCCACCACAGAATATTTTATTTCCATTTCACTAGGAGATATGTGATAGTTCATTCACATGTATTGGATAAAACAAAGGAAAGCCTTAGTGGAACTCCATAGCCTATGCTACACAAGTGGTTAGATTCAAATTTTACATTGACACTTCCTGACCTTAAAAACACAATGAATCTCCCTTATTGTTAAAAGGAATTGGAGCAAATGTTTCCACACATACCTAAGCTCTATATAATCATCCTGAATGCTAACAGAGCTTGCAAACAAAATACAATACAGACGAGCTCAAATATAAATTCTGACTTCATGTTTATGTAAAATATAAATCTGTTCAGATATACAGAGTCCCACAGGCACATACCATCATCTAAACTCTCTGGCTATGTTTCATATGCAATACTACAATTGGAAAACATGAACACCCTACAGAATTCCAACTTGTGTAGCCATGAGAAAAAATTTGGATTTTGAGGGGGAAAGAAGAACAGCATTAAATTCACTGTTAAAATGCATTATGAAAAAGTGTAACAATATATAGTGAAATAGTGTAATAGTGAAATGTAGTGGCACGTCACAGCCCTACCTTAAATGCAAGAAACATTCATGACTGTATTAAATGCCACTTAGAAAAAAAACATTCCTATTGAGAACACCAAGCAATGAAAGACAGAACCAGCTTTAATGTCTACTTGTTATTGTTTTGCTAACAGGTGGGTAGTTTTGCGTTTCCTCCATTTGGTCACTCATTGTAGTTTCAATCATCCCTAACATTCCTACTTTATTTCAGAAGTTTTTTAATCTGTAACACATCCTGTGCACGTACACTGCTAGGTAAAAGCTGTGGCTACACCAGACAACTTTTGTTTGGGCAAAAGGTCTCCTTGGATTTACTAATATGCATTTCTAGCAGATCAAGCGAGGTGTGACATCCTCTCTTTTCCACACTGCTGAGACACTTCTGAAATGCCAGGTCCAGTTCTGGGGTCCCATCAAAAGTCATAAACTTACTGGCATGAATCCAGCAAAAAAAATAATTTAGTCCAGCCCTGAAGATGATTTAGTGGCTGGACCATCTGACATACAAAGAGAGGGTGAGAGAGCTGTTCAGCATGGTGAAGGCTCAGGATGATCTAACTGATGTGTGAGAACACATGATTAGAGTGGGGCTAAAGTAGCAAAGAAGACAAAGCCAGACTCTTGTTAGTGTTGCCCAGTGACAGGACAAAAAGTAACTGATATAACATGAAATACAGGAAATGCCATTTGAGTGTAAGAAAAAAAAAATTCACTGTGAAGTTGCTCAAACACTTGGACAGGTTGCTTAGAAAGGTTGCTGGAGTTTCCATTGTTGGATATACTCCAAACCTGCCTGGACGTAATCCGGGACAACCTGCTGTAGCTGCACATTCTTTGAGCACAAGGGTAGGTCTGGACAACCTTCAGAGGTCCCTTGCCAACTTCAACCACTCTGCGATTGTGCAATCCACAGTTGTTAGCATATTCTCAATGTTTATGAAACTCTAGTCTGTTGTACTTGTTTCAGTAGAACCACTAAACTTCTGCCCAAAGGAGTCAATACTTTCTGGATGCAAGTGGAATGATGTTATAAAATCTTTCCTCTGCATCCTCAATATTTACTTACCACTTTTCAGCTTGGAGATCTGCTAAGAAAAGCTCTTGACTGGTAATAACTTTTAATGAGAAACTCCCTAGATAGCTTCTGTGAGATAGCATCAGAGCTCCTAATTTGGATGGAGTAACTTTTATGCATCTATTTGAATGGAGGAATCAACTTTTTAAGTAGCTCTTCCTTCAAATTCATAACCTCTATCCTATTTATTTTCCAGTAAAGTCAAGTCCAGCTCCCCATTATTATCAGAAATCAATTCCAGTCAGGTTCTCATCGGAACTGTCCAACACACTTAATATGGAGCAAATCAGGTAGCCTCTGAGATTGAGATAGGATGCATCCTTCTCTAATTCATTTCCCAAAATTTAGGGAGCAGGTAATAACTGTCAATTTTACAAATTTTTGGTTGACATGCATCATCATGAGAAAAACAAATGAAAAAAAAGAACGGTTCAATTGTGTAGGGCTTTGAGATTAACTTCTAGTAAGAGTTCTTTTTTTTTAATGGGAATACGCACATAAGAATGGGGCATTCTGAAGCCAGAGGCTCAGCTGTCACTTCACTAAAGCCCATGAAGTTAAGTAACTTCACCGGAGTTGAGGTTTTGATTTATCAAACCTAGTTTTTCATATATTCAATGTTTTCTGTTCAGCTCTTATGGAGGACAACAGAATGAAAAGGCAGAAGAGTATGCAATCAAAAGCATGAGCTGATTAGCACTTTAAAACACTCCCAGAGCTCAGCAGGATTTAATTAAGAAGTTAAAGGTAACAGGACTGATATCACATTGCCAATTCTCTGAGTCAACTACTTTTCAGCCACCTTGTAAAGCTTTAGTGAATTTAGAGTGAAACACTCTAAATTTGTTTCACAGAGTCGATGGACAATATGTAGTTGTACATCTATCAGTGGCTAATGACAGTATATGGAGAAAATATGAATAATAACCGATTTTTCAAAATGCTAAATTCTTTCATGTGTTTTGCACATCAGTCTTCCACAAGTTCATGTCACCCATGGGCTTTTAAAGGTTCAAAATATCTTTCTATTTTTCTTTCTCAAAAATCTATCTATGCTTTTTAATCACAAGTATATATGATGATGTATTTTGGCTGACATCTTCTGACGTGGTGATATGAAACGATATGTATAGCAGACGGTTAATACATATTTTGGTAATCAGACATATTCTGCTTAGCAACCACTCAAAACAGAATTTCACTGAATTTCACTGAATTTTTAGCATTGGAAAGGACCATAGAGATCATCTAGTCCAACTCCCCTGCTGAAGCAGGATTGCCTAGAGCTAGAGCATGTTACTCATCATGTATAACTCATGTTACTGCAACCAGGCAGGTCTTGAAAATCTCCAAAGAAGGGGACTCCACGACCTCCCTGGGCAGCCTGTTCCAGGGCTCCATCACCCTCAGTGTGAAGAAAATATGATCCTGACCAGGACTAAGATCGTATGAACTCAGTGTACATTTAAGTCTACCAAGTGAAAACCTACACTGCATCAGATCTCATAACTGCAATGCAGTATTTAGAAAGAAAAGAGATGCATCCACAGGAAAACTTGATAGTTTTATGCAGCAGAAAACTAGGCAATACAGGGAGCCCATGGCATTAATTTTCATGTTCTGGTATTTGGTATTTTGTAAGGATCCAAATTGCCATGGCAGCCTGCATGGAAAAAAAAGTTATTAAAATCAACAAAAGCCAACACTGTGCAAGACTATCACAGAAAAAAAAATATCTCAAAATCAACGTATTATTCATAAAATGCAACTTCTACGGAAATATTGTCATCAGGTAGTCACAAAAATGAGAATGGCAGGGTATAATTGTTCCTACCAAAGTTTAACTTAACTTTTCCTCAAGATTATTTTTATGTAGTAAGGTTGCCTAAGAAGGAAGATAGTTGACATTTTATGGTTTTATTTCTGATTCATCTATTTTAGGTGTGTACACAGAGAAATAGTAATAAACAGAGACAATTATAAACACTGAGGAAATAAACAAACCAGATACAGTTTGGATTGTAATACAAACCAGTAGCACTCTGTACTGGTTATGCAACTATAAATATTCAAGCAACAGAAGTAGTTGTGTCAACGTAGCAGTTGATAAGTCTGAGAAGAGAAATTAGAAGAGACAATATAAATACTAATATTGAAAGAAAGAATATTATTTATTGCAGAGATAGGTATTAATAATCAAGAGTAAAGCAACTGAGACTGCAAGCTGTCAGTGTGGAAGAACAAAATAAGCATTCAGGAGAAAAGCAAATACAAGATGTCCCAGATGCAAAATATACTTGAAAAAGAACAGAACTCACCTCAATTTCAGAGCCACACATTAAGTCCCCTAGGGGCATGGACATGTCCCTTCCCCCCTAGTATTAATGGAATATACCCAAACAATCAGCAAACAAATTATTTTCCTCTTCTGACAGCTGCTGTAGTTTGCCAATAAAAGTTTTTGCTCAGATCCCAATACACAGATATTCAGATCACAAAGATTCTGACACATAAGTGCTGTAAATAATGGTTTTAGAATGACATAAACAACTTTGAAGATTACATTTCTCTGTCAACACTTTGAGATTTTCTCTCTGCATCATCTGCATTTGCAAAAGCAAGAAGCATTCAGTGTTTATGTTATGGGTACTTGAAGGATTTCACACCTCTAGGATGATGTTCCCATTTTTACTGCTAGGAAAAGGCAACATGGGACTTAGTTTGACGTGTAAAAATATATTTATGAAGACAAGGTCCTTTTAATCTTGCAGTGCCCAGTATATTGGGTCTGGAAACAGTAATTGACTTTGCTCCTGCCAGATGAAGCTGAACATTTGGACATTAGCAATGTTTGCAATCAGATAGGCGTTAGAGAAAGAAAGCAGATTTTATCCCAGTGAGTGCTCTGAAAATGTTAGCTCTGAGTGGAAAGGGAGAGAAGTAAGGAACTCCAAAGGACAAAGAAGAACTCCAAAGCTACCTCACATAGCTACTGTTTTTATAAGAATGCCTTGCTATATTTTGCCTTACAGTTAAGAAGAACATGTGAAAAATTTCTCTCTAACCTCAAGCCCACTCAAGCTGACCTCAGATTTAAGATGCAAGATGGTGTGTGAAGTTAGAAGGAAAAATTGCACTGCTGAGAAACCAATCTGTAACGCTCCTTCTCAGTTAGCATCTCCTCTTTCAGATTTCTTTCCACAAATACACTAAAAGGTGCAATTTTGCAATGAACTTCAGAGCTGGTTGATTTCATCATCCCTTTATCATCATTTACCTTCCTGTCAGTCTTTACAGAGGTTGCAGTACAGGTAATGTGTTATCATACACTCCAACTCTAAAAGCAACAAGATGTTGTTCTTTGTATTGCTGTATATATACTGCCTTAGACTGACATATACTGCACATATAGAGCTTGAAAATCCCTCCCCGCAGGGAGTGAATTCACCCACTGCTGAAGTGGACCACTTCTGGGCCATTGCGGAAGATGCTGTAATGAGGACATAGACATTTCAAGCAGAATCCAGGCAGAGTGTAACCATAAGCTTTGCTCATGGAGACCCATGTGTTAGCATGAGTGACTGTTATAACCTCAGCACATACCCCGGCAGTAGTATGTGCTGACTTTAACAATGCTACCTCGATGTACTGCTTGTAAGAGCATGTTCTTATGGAGATCTATCTGCAAAAGCTCTTGGCAAACCATGGCATGTTCGGTATTGTACAGGTAAAAACACTCATAGCTTAGTTGGCATGCTGTAAAAAGATGTGAAGAACAGTGAAGCTGTTGAACCTCTCCACAGATAGGATCAGCATGCTATGATTAATGGGAAGTCTCTTGCCCAATTGCACCTATACCAGGTTACCCAATATCAGAAAGGACATAAGGAACACTGTTCCTATCATTTCTTTTCTTCATCAGCTTTGACTGTCTGTGCCTTTCATACTGACATCTCAGAAAAACTGACGCCTCCTCAGTGCAGAAGACCACGAGATACAAGAAGGTAAGACAAAAAAACAATGAACACCTCTTGAGGAAGAGTAATAAAATGACTGAAAGCAATTCTAAGAGCAATAGAAATTTGGCTGCACAAGACAGGAACTGACAGAGATGTTAGATTATTTATAATTTTTTTTTATAATATCATTTTAGATAGAAAACGACCAGGGAAACTGATTAGATGATACACAGGCAATGAACTCCGGTGTCACATGGCACTCAGAAGCATTAAGTTGACATCCTGCTAGCTAAGATTGAGCAACAAAGGTTCTTAGAAATAAAAACAAACCAACAAAGGCAGGCAAAATAGAAGGATAACGGGATCCCCTTTTGGTCTTTTGCTTTAACCATTACAATAGCATTCTGTGTAGAAATATAAAAAATAATGTTGACTACTAATTCATTCATGTGGGAGAAATTAAGTGCAGGCTTAGTGATTGCAGACAAATTGCTAGACAAGGTTCTTTGAAAATGTTCAAACCTGCCTTTTCCATGTAGCATATTCATATGCAATGACATAGGACTTCTTTTAAAACCATTTTTCTAAGATTGAAATGGAGAAAACATTGGTAGAAAGGACTTCTGTTCTCTTGAAGGAAAAAAAGAGATTGTTTATCATTGACATATTTGCCACTTACCAATGTTACAAAGTGATAAAGAAACCACATATGACCTACAAATAGAGCAGTTTTGCATATAAGACTCCAAATGTTTCTAGGGTAACAGGGAAGAAAAGAGATCAGGTATGCCATTTTAATATTTAACTTGAGCAAACTGTATAAAAATTGTTATCTCACTTAAAAGCAAGCACAAGACCAAAACATGTTTCACAGAATCACAGAATGGGAGGGGTTGGAGTAGAACTTCAGAGATGACCTAGCACAAACACCAGGTTCACCTACAGCAGTCCCAACAAGAATGCGTCCAAGTGGGTTTTGAATATCTTCAGAGAAGGAAACTCCACAACCTCTCTGAGCATCTTGTTCCAGTGCTCTATCTCATTAAAGGAAAGAAGTTTTTCCTTATGTTCAGATGGAATTCCCTATGTTCCAGTTTGCACTCGTTGCTCCTTATCCTGTTGCTGGGCACCGTTGAAATAAGCCTGGCCTCATCCTCTTGACAGTTACCCTTTAGGTATTTATAAGCATTGAAAAGATCCCCTTTCAGTCTTCTCTTCTTCAGGCTAGACAGACCAAGATCTCTCAGCTTTTCCTCATAAGAGGGGTGCTCCAGTCCCTTTCAGAAGGGGACTAGCTGAATTCCTTACTCTTTCTCATTTTTCTTACTACTTATAGAATCATAGAATTGTCTAGGTTGGAAGGGACCTTTATCTAATCCAACAATCAACCTAACTCTGATTTAAAAAAAACAAATAAAAATCACTGAACCATGTCACTAAGCGCTATGTCAACCCATCTTTTGAACACCTCCAGGGATGGTGCCTCAACTACTTCCCTGGGCAACCCATTCCAATGCTTAATAACCCTTTAAGTGTAAAAATTTTTCTTAATATCCACTCTGAACCTTCCCTAGCAGGTGGGGGATCCTAACCCCAATTCCCACCAACTTCTGCCATAAGAAGCCATGCAGCTCATAGTTGAAATTATTATAACAGCAATTCTGTAATAAACTGATCAAAAGAGTGTTTACATTCAACTGAAGTTATTTACCAAAAAAATTTAACCAAGTTTTCGCAGTTTTCTGAGTTCTGCCATCCTTACTTACAAGGAAAAGAAACTAACGGATCCACGTGGCAATCATTGTTAGTTCCTCCACGAGAAACACCTGCCCCTTTCCCCTTTTTCCTCTAGCAACAGCTGTGACTTTTTTGTCTGCTCCAGCAAAAGGTCCCACGCCCCCCACTCTTCCGAGCCCCGCTGCCCCCGGCCCCGCTCCCCGCGCTCAGCACCCTGGACAGCGCTCAGCACCCGCCGCCAGCGATGACGCGAACCCGTGACGTCACACGCCAGTCATTTATCTTCGTCCTCACTTTTCCTCGCGGGTACATCAGGCACTTGAGTATAAACACGCGGGGCCGGCTGATGCTGTGGTGTTTCCAAGCGGCAGTTGTTACTCAATGACACTGCACTACGTAGCGGGGGGAAAAAAAAAATAATAAAAATTCCAGGATAAATGCTGTTTGCAATCAGGAATCGGTTATAATTTTTACAATTTCTGTTGTAGTTGTGGCAAAAGGATGCAGGGTGGAGTGTGAGTAAATTATCCACCTTTGTCAGTGTTCTGAGGATGTTATTTTCACTTTGGATGGGAAATTCTTCTTGTTCATGTAAGTGACGTGTGTGAAGATTGTGTAATGAACATATATTTTAACGACAATTCCAGTTTATTGTGATAATGATAATAACTGGTTTATAAAGTGATGCTGCAGAGAAGCAACTACTGAGTTGTGCTTTGCACAGCTGTAATTATTCACTATCTCTGTTTCTGCAGTTTACGCTCAAATTTCATTACGCTCAAAACAATGCCCTTGGGAAAAGCATCTGGAGAATCCAGAACACATCTGTTCCAGTTCTGCTACATAAATGCATATACGCTATTACATAAATGCACAACGCTCTAGAAATAACTAAGACTAATCTCACCCTTTGGTTCAAACACAATTTGCTGACATTGCTTTTTATGGAGGGAAGTCTTACTTCTAAAAACGCTAAAAATGATTTTGCATAACTAGTTAAGAAAGACTTAACACATCTTACTCACTCTTCTTTTATTAAAATAAAAACGTAGGCAACCTCACCAGCTGGTTTGGATCCCATATCCAAATTTGGTAGACTTGTAAGGTTTCTGAGTGCCAGGTACATAAACGATGCTGTGCTTCAGATCACACATTTCCTAGACCTCCACTGCTACTCAGCCTCCGCCCCTCCTCCCTGCAGCCTTCCAAAATAGCTGCTGTTCTGTCAGTTACTGACAGAACACACATCTGCAGTTACTCTGACTTTTTAATTTTCCTGCCTATTTAAAGATCTTGGAATTGAGGTTATAAATTATTAGAATTTTCTTTCTTCTTAGGAAAAAAAAATAATGCATAGAAGCAAACAATTATATTTCAAGTCAGCAAAATCACGAATTGCGGTGAAAAGCTCCAGATGACACATATTTAAAAGATATCCATGCAAAGCTGTTTAGAAATTGAAAATAACTCACTTCTGGAGTGTGCTTTAAATTATAGGAAAGTACCTTTTTCCACAGCAGAGGAATGGAATCTACCAACTTCGCTCTCTGATCAGATGACTACATTAGCAACTGCTTCAGCAGTAGGAGTTGTCATCTGTAGGAGTTGTGCACAAGTCACATGAGCTGCATCTGCCCTCAGTAAAATGCAAGTACCTATGCTGATTTATACCGTTACAAAAGACAGATTTAATTCCCTACGTTTTACTAATCATCGCAGCACCTTGCAGTCTAAAATTAAAATTACAGCAGACAAATTTGGCCACTTATCTTTCAAAAGAAGAATTTTACTCAATATATCCAGGTACTAACGTTGCACATTGTCATTATTTTATGGACTTGGAGAAAGCGTGACAGATTTTTACATGTTTCCTCTGTAATGCAAGGGCAAATACAAAGGAGAGTGAGCTAATACCATTTTATTTGAACATCCTCAGTTGTGCTGTGTTATGTGGCCCTGGCCTATTAGAGCTTTTAAACCCATGCTTAATTTTTAATCATAAGAATAATACCATTGATTTCACAAGTTAAGACTTCAGTTCAGATTGAGGAACCTTTACTATTGGTCAAGCACTATGAGAAGGAGTAGGGAAAAAAATCTCTTTTATAAAAATCAGGAGATTTAACCCAGAACTCAACAAAACACAGAAAGAGTTTTTATCTGCCTGTACAAAATCCACAATGCTATTCACAGTATTGCTTTTCAGAGCAGAACCACATCTTTTTGTTCTCTCTTCTTGCAGGTTTCTATTTTTATACTACCCTCCTATCCTTTCACTCTTAAAAATAAGCTTATTTTGTCATTTTAATCCCCCAAATCTCCATAATTTCCTCAAGTAAACAGTATTGGTTTACAGCAAACCAGTAATTTTCACAACTATGATCAATCTGAAAGCTTTTCCTTCTGTTTCAAATTTAGAGCAGATAAGTACACTTACATAAACTTCTAATAAATAAAATGGACTTTAAAAAAAGGCAAAAAAAGATCAATTTTGAAGAAAAATACTTTTGAGTGTGCTCCAACGCTTAATTTGGAAAAGTTTGATGAGAGTGATGCAACTAATCAGAAAAAAAAAAGGAAAATATGCATTTTCTATAATATTTCTGTGGTGTTGCTGGAACATCTAGAGCCTGAAAAAGTCCTATATCTTCGCTATGATCCATCCTTTCTCAGGTTAAGTTAAAAATTCCTTTGAAAGTAATTTGGACAACTTTCACAACATGAACATGAATGGCCTCAGGATCTAAGCATATTCCTAATTAATCCTTTGCCATCTGGGAGTTATTCTGTTCCATGCATTTTTAGGACCTCAGTCAGCATTTCAAGACATTATGAAGAAAATTCAAGCTGAGGACACTTGCAATCTTACTAAAAACCTCTTCAGTGAAACAGACTACAGAAATAAACTTATTCTGAGAGCAGATGTTTGACATTTACTAACTCACCTATTCGCTGTCTGTATCTTCTTAAGTGTTTCTATTTGCCCTTTTCTGTGCTTTAATATTAAAGGACTATATATTTCCTTGCCACAGGTAAGAAGCATGCTGTCATTGAGTGGACTGTTGTAATTGCAGAAAAATTTGTAGCTTCAAGAGACAGAATTTTTTAAAACACTGTTCAATTAATATAGAATCATGTAATTATCATGTAGTTAATACATGCTTCTGATAAAACTTAAGGTAATCTTGGTTGTGCACCTCTCTGCTCTTCACACCAACAAATCTGGATAGACACCTGGTGACTACTCTCAAGTTTTATTTATAATTTTTTATAATCTTCACTTCACTATCTGTTTTACTGAGATGTTTAAATGAACATCTCATCTTCTTGACACTTATTCTGATTTCAACTAGGGTAGAATTAATTTTTTTTTTCTAGTAGCTGCTGTGTTTCGGATTTAGTATGAGAATAATTCTGATAACAGTTATCTGTGTTACAAAAACATAATACTGTTTTATTTGTTGCTAAGTGATGTTTACATCAGTAAAGGACTTTTACAGCTTCCCATAGAAGCAGTGAGGGAGCATAGGCACAACAAGCTGGCCAAGGGAATACTCCATACTGTAGATGTCAAGATCAGCCAAACCCCCAAAATGGGGGTTGGCCTGGAGCCAGGAATTCACATTCACTGCTCAGTACGGGCTGGGCAATTGATCACTGAATGATGAGAACAACCTGTATTTTATCCTTTTATTTTGTATATTCCTTTACCATCATCATGATCATCATCATCATCATCCTTCTCCTCTGTTACTGTTCTGTTAAATTGTCTTTATCTCAACCCATGATTTTTCTTACCCCCTCCTTTTCTCTGTCTTCTCCCTATCCTACAGGGGAAGGAGGGGGTAAGCAGCTGTGTGGTCCTAGTTGCCAGCTGTAGTTAAACCAAAACAATGCTATACTTTTATAAAACCAGATGAAGAAATTTATGTGTTCTCATCAACAGTCCTAAATGTTTTTCACTGCATAGCATACCTTTCCTTCATCCCAGTGACACTGCTGTTGGACTAATAGCCTCTACTTGTACATAGACCAGAAGGAGACTCCACAACAGATGCTAGCTTTACACTGAATTTATTCCATGCATGATTGACAGCTGCATCGTAGTAAGAGCCACTACAGACCAGGTAATGAGGAAGAGGAGAAAGCAACTTTCACAGTTTGTCATACCTGTCATTATTTTCTTACTTGCATTCCTAACTAAAGAAGTTAATTTCCTGAGTAAAAGGACACAAAGTCACATAGCTTGAGTGAAATTACCTCACAACACACCATACTAGCCTATGAAATTGCAACTGAAACTAAACAGTAAGGTCACTCTATATGAGGTCACTGTTTGAAAACAGATTTACACAGAAGGTTGCTCAGATCTCCACGATACAACTGAAAATGAAGCCTACTCTTGTGAACCACTTAGAGTTTATTTTAGATCACCAATGCCAGATACTTCTGAAGGTAAAAGTTGATATAATTAAAGGGTTCAGTGGTGGCTTGCAGAAAGAAAAGTTGCTCTGGGATGCAGTCCCAGAGTATAGATTGCAGTCAAATGCCATTATCCACAGAACAGAGAATTAGCTCTTAAAAGCAAGTATAAAGAGAAGCTTATGTTGGATTAATTTTTGGTGGAACCTGAATGCCTGAAACATGCCAACCAATAATTCTACATTGAACAAGTCAACTTGCTCTCTATACTTCTTTTGTGTAGCATTTTATGTTTTTTAAAAAAAAAAAAAAAAAAAAGAAATAGTACTTTGTCCTTAACCTTCAGGTGCTAAAGTCATAATGGTATTTTAGTACTAGCAACCACTGCATTAGCAGCTTCAGAATGTAGAAGTAAACTTTATAGATGTCACAGCACTTGCACAGCTGTGGCATCACTTTAGGATGCCCTGTACACATATTTCACAGTGTTCTTCCAGAAGTGTTTCTTCCTTTAAAAACTGAAGGTAACACAGCCCTCCTGCCCTGGTTTTTTGTTAAGACTTTTTCCTCTCATTTATATTTCTTACAGAAATACTATTTCTTATTTATTTTTTTAATATTGAGCAGAAAAATCTCAATGAAGTCTAACTTTCTCTGAGTTACAGACAGTAAAGTTTGTTTCAGGGAAGTAAAATGACACAAGAAGATGACACAGGAAAAGCTGTATTAAAATTTCAAGACATTTAAATCTTATATTCAAATTGTAGGGCAGAAACACCACCTTGAACCAAATTAAAATATTCTAACATAACCTTCATATAAGGATTAAATCATATTTTGAAGGATATTGCTTTTTAGGGAGCAAGACCTTTCACAATCTGGAATTTCCCCCATCTCTAGATATGCAAACAAGATAACAAATTATTGCCAAACAGGATAGTATTTTTGCCCATATCTGATTTTTTAAAACCTTTTTTTAATTGTTTCCTGCCCCAAAATCTCTGGGAAAAAAAATACAGCAACTCATAAATGAAGACCTTAAAAAGAACTTAAAGGTCTTTTCCTACCTAAACAAGTCTATGATTCTGTAAGCATGTTTTTAATCAAAACTACTGAAGCATATTCTGAAAGAATGGTAAATTTGCATTTGAACTCATAATAAGTGTCATAATTGTAAAACTGCAATGGTATAGTTGCATCTCATCTAAAAAGTGGGAACTTGGCTTTTATAACATGAGATCTCCTACAGAACTGAATAGAAGTGCCTACTTAAAAAAGAGTCCTGAACATTGAAATGGACAAATTTTTAGCTAGCAAAATGAGCAGAAATCAAGTTGTCTTTTAGGAAGACCAGAAATACACACTCACACACTATCAGTTTTATAAGGATACAAATATCTAGTATTCAGAAGCATCTGGTATAGTGAAGAATTTTATGCTACTAATGCTATGACTACTCTGAATTTACAGGGGTTTGGTTTTTTCCTTTCAAAGCATGTGATCGCTATTAGATGTAGGTACTATCAAGCATTTCACTCTTGGGTTTCAGCCTGTCACAAATGAAACATCAAACACAAATGGTTATGTGAATTGTTATGAGTTTGTGACATCTTACAGGACATGGAATTCTTCCCTGTGAAATGAAAATTATTAGTCTATACTGCTTAATGAATTACTTTCTTACAGGCCCAAAGAAATATTTACCTTTGTGCACCTCCCCATTCAGATAAGGGGTACAACTGCAGCAAATACCTTGTGGAAGAGAAACATAAGACTGTTAAGATTGAACAAAACTGCCAGCACACTGTGCAAACGATACTGACAATGTGGTTTACTTTTTTATGCTTGTATATAGTTGCTATATAATCTAAGTTTCTTTTTATGGAAACTAGTTCCCTGAGTTTGTCTAAAAAATCTATCTGAATGAGTGTAGGTATACAAGATATCTAGCATAATTACTAACAGACTGCTCAGGAACAGAGGAAGACCTCCACATTTGTGAATGATATATTCTGCCGTTTGTGAACAAGTACATCCACAAAGTCTCTATTTGTTCAGTTTAAAAAAAAAACACAGTAACTTTTCACTAGACATTACAATCAAAAGTAATCATTCCCACTGAGTAAATGAATCCAATTAGCTAATATTTACTCTATTTGCAGTTGACAGTGCTACCACATGGAGGGCCAAATTTATAAAGCAATCAGTGTCATTACAGCTTCAAAGAGAAGGTATGGATTGGTACATTACTAAATAAAAGCCTTTTCAATGTTTCATTTCCAGCAATAGCCACAGATTTGCAACATACCTCAGCAGTGTGAGAAACCTTTACCTTATCAGCGTATTACAATGAATAATAAAAATGGCATTTTAAAAAAAGAAGTCAAATCCCCAGAGCTTGACTTTGTGCATGTTAATAGTTCCAAGTATTTAGAGGTGGAGCAGCAGG
Source organism: Scolopax mira (assembly GCA_004320125.1). NCBI lineage: Eukaryota > Metazoa > Chordata > Aves > Charadriiformes > Scolopacidae > Scolopax > Scolopax mira. The sequence continues at coordinate 169,587 of BJBW01000884.1, forward strand.
ATGCCTTTGGGAATAAACAACAGAACCGTAAATCAGGAGGCCCAAGGGCTTTTCTCAGCTGTACCACTGACCTTCCCCTTGACATGGTAACAGCTTTATTTCTGTTCCTCACTAGCCCTTGAGAATGATAAATACGAATTATAAATATGAATGATATCTCAGATCACTCAGTATAAAAAGTGTTATGTATACATGCTGTGTGACAAATACTACTGTATGCAATGTTTTGGACATGAAAGCTATGCCAAAGAGGTTAAGCATGTTGCTTCGAGGAAGAGTGCGAAGAGATGAATAAAATAAAAAGGGAAAGAGCATTAAAAAAAAAAACCAAACCAACAAACACAACCAGAACAGTTTGCCTATAACCTGCATTTTTTCACTACTGAATATGATGTAGTTTTGAAAAATGACCAGAAAATGATTATGTAGTCATAGGATACACATACAGGCTATGACAGATAACAAGCTGAATATTGGATTTGCTGTTTTGAAATCAAACTCAGAATTCTTAAGTTAGATCTCAGGCAAGCAGATTTAAGGCAAGAGCTTTTAGGAGAATTGACAGCAAACATAGCTATGAGCAGCAGTGCAAACTATTCCAACACAGCACAGGGATGGGGAGGTGTAATAAAAAACTAACATGCCAAATTGGACTCTTCCTCAACCACAAAGAAGAAAAAGCAGAAAAAAATAATCAGAACAATAACCAGGTGCACACACACATACACACACACACGTGAAATAAAATAGGTCATATTACTAAAGATGACCCAAAGATTTTAAGGAAAACAAGGGCTTGCACAGGCAATCTCTGAAAAAGGGGGCAAGCAGTGAAAGTTGTTTCAAAGGCAAGGGGGAGTTAGGAAGAGGAAGACTGAAAGAAGTGTTGGTCAGCTGCTTGGTCCTGGGAAAAAAATAATCATAGAAGCTCTACAAGGAACAAGCTAGATGTCTTTCTCCCACTAAACGATCAGTTTTGTTCAGGTGAGCAGAAGAAGTGTTAACAGCTTTCTAACAGCTAAAGGCTGGGGAGATAATATATCAAAGACTACCTAGATAAATTCCATGTTATCGAATTTGCTGGCCTTCATAAGTTTTATCTCAGATTACTAAAGGAGTGATCTGAAGAATTTTCAAAGCTACAGGTGGTCATATTTGATAATTCAGGGGAAATAAGTGAGGAAGTAGAAGAGTAGAAGAGAACCAAACTGTCACTGTCTCTAAAAGAAAAAAGAATATGAGAAGAAAACATAGACCAGACCTCTTCACACCCCAGAGAAATACCGGGGGGGGAAAAATGAGGAAAACTATTTATCAGCACCAGAGAATGAGGAGGAGATGACTGGCAAACAGCTTCCATTTTTCAAGAGCAAATCATTATCAACTGAAAACTGAAAATTTTCTCCTACACTGTAATAGCCCTCATTACTGGTAGAGGCAGCAGATGTCTCACACTTTCACTTCCATGCAGCTTATGACACTGTCTCACAGGACCTTCTCAGAAATAATACAGGGAGAGAGCCTTGGAGAAAATGCTATTGAGCCAGTGAAGCACTGGGTAAATAACACTGAAATAATAGTTATAAATGGTTTGAAAGTTAAAAGTAGTTATAATGTGTTCAAATGCACAGATGTGTCATCAGTCCTGTGTCCTGCTCTTGTGTCTGATGCTGCTCAGCGTTCTCATGAATTACCTAAATAAAAGAGATCATTAATGGACAGGTTGTAAATGGTTTAGCAGGATAAAAGTATCTGGCTTTTAACACAGACACTGCAAAGATAGGAATGTACACTCGAGAGCATACAATAATTAAAACTTGATAAACTAGAGAAACTAGTCAGGAAGACCCCTCCAACTAACTTTAAAAGACACAAATACCTCCCTGAGCCAAAGTGAACCTTTGTTCTCCATATGGAGCTACATCAACATGCCCTCTTCCTCTCCCTGGAACAGGCTGCCCAGGGAGGTCATGGAGTCCCCTTCTCTGGAGATCTTCAAGACCCATCCTGAGTGATGTGCTCTGGGTAATCCTGCTTTGGCAGGGGAGTTGGACTAGATGATCTCTAGAGGTCCCTTCCAACTCTGACAATTACATGATTCCAATTACATGAATCTTGGCAAATCTGGAGACAGTTGAACATATTTACTGTTACTTCATATTTCAAGACGAATTTGCCTTTGCCTCAACAGTTTCCTGCAAACTACAGCTGCTTGTTGCTGTATGCTAAGGCACATTTGAGCTGGTCCTGGCACTCTGGAGTGTCCTCCAAATTCATCGTGCTCTACCTTCTTTCTATGCAAGCATTTGGTAAGGGTACCAGAGAAATCTGCTGCACATCCTTTATTAATAGTATAAAAAATGCATTCTGAAAAGGAAATTAAAAAATATAAAGTAAAAAGAAAGTCTCTCCTCCCTGTCTAACGTAAGGCAGATGTTTGTGTTTTTAAAGAACTGAGCTCAGCTGCTTGTGTAACCAAGCTGGTGAGCCACAGGAGTGAACTGGCCAGCAAAAACCAATCCTCAATTGGTGTGAGATAGCACAGCTCCAATACAGTCAATTATGATTTCCATTTGATGAAAGCCAAATGCTTTTTTTTGTCTTCTGTAAAAACCTTGCCTACAGACCCATACATACATCTGAGGATACAGTTTATCACTTCAACGTTGTTTGTATCTATAAACAGACATTAGCAACTCATAGAAAATGACTTCTCAAGAGCTAAGGGACAATGTCATAAAGATTTGAATATATGCAGATGTCAGTTTAGAGACAGCAATCGCACAAAGCAGTACCATATGGAAATGTCTGGAAATAGTCTTGCAACAATATAGAACAATTGCTAGGAGAAAATCCAGATAATGGCATAAAAACCAAAAGATAGAAATGGACTATGCATTTCAGAGCTACCTAGAAATAACTTGCATGTTTCAGTACAAGCCCTCTATGAACACTTTCTCAAATATCACACACTGCAAGATCTACTATAAAAGAAAAAACAAACTTATGGGCCTGAAGTACTTCAAGGAGAATTACCATACCTAAATACAAGATTAAATACCTCTTTCAGTCATAGGGGTACAATAGCATGAAGCATTCCAGATGTATCAGACTTTCAATATTTTACAGCAAAACATGCCCATATGTTGCAGTTTGACTCCAAAGGAATTATTCAAACTAATGGAATTACCACAAAAATAAATCAAGAACTTATTTCAGTCTTTTTTATCATGCGAGTTACTCTTGCAGCATACTAGATCAATAGCTTAAAGAAATTGATATATTATACTTCCTGGCAAATGTGCACTATTCAGAAACTATATTTTACACAAACCAGGTCACATAACTACACCGGGAATGTACTGGGATTGCATAAAAAACTCTGTTAATGGAATTTAGAAGGAGGCAAGGAACAGACTGGAAACTTTCTGTGTTGTCATAATGAGACATAGCTTGCCTTTGACATAGTAGAGTTTATTTGCTGATTGGGTGAGAAAACAAGAAAGCCTTGCAAAATTTTAGGGTTTTGGTCTACAAGAGAGCTAGAGGGCCATGAAGATGTCTCAGTGTTGGATGACAACTTTGGGAGTGTTAGCCAACAGTTTTAGAAAAAAAAAGGGGGACTGGGGTGGGGCAGGGGGTGACGTGCTTCCTGGTAGAGCTCTTTCAGTTCTGAAAGAAACAGGTTTTACAGCTTGATTTCTCATCAATCCAGCTTCCAAGGTTCAGCTTCAGCATAAGAGATTTGGCCCTAAACAGCTGCTTTTTGTCAGGAGGCAAATAACTACACTAGGCATTTCAGTGCCTTTAAGTCCCCTGATTTACTCAAGGGCCTTGAAAAAGTCCCAGCCTCAGCTGATCAATGTAATAATTTGTTGTGAAAACTAAATAAATGTTATATACACAAAAAGTTGATATAGGTACCTGCATGCATGCATATGAAGCACTCAAGCAGCTGCAGCTGCTAGAGACACAGAAAGGTGCTGACAGAGGCAATGACAGATAGCATCTCTTTTTGCCAACCTATGCAAAATGTCACTAGACCACAGAAACTCTCCACTGACTACCCCATTAAAAGCCACCTTTTAAAGCTTATTAAACGTAGCAGAGGGTCCTTTCATCCTCAACATTATTGAAGTTTTAATTATCCAAAACAGATTGCAAGTGCTTTCTCCATGCACCTGTGCAGCTACTGTAGCCTCAGTGAAAACTAGAACCATTAAAACTCACAAGTGCTTACCAGAACAAATAAATATTTTAAAAAAATAAAAAAGTGTCTGGGCTCGCAATGGTGTATATATAATTTTTCATGGTATTTTCTTATTACTTATTTCAGTTCCCTCAAACAGACATCCTGCCCAATCATTCCCAAGAGGTGACACACACCACCATCCTGGATGAGGTTCAATGCAGAAGACAAACCAATCACCTCTCTTTGGGCTGAGTGCAGGCCAGCACTGATGCAGGGTAACAGAAAGTAGACCTGAAAAGGGGCAGAAGCACCTTCTGCTTGGGCCCCAATTGATTCCTCAGTGTCCTCAAGGGCTCCTGAGCCCCTTGCTGAAGAGAAGAGACAGAGGAGACAAGCAACAATTGTAAGCAGAAGCGTGTATGGGGAGGAATCCAAGTATTACAGAACTGACCAAGGAGACAAAGGCTGGGGGGTTGGCGGGCAGGGGAGATGAAGAAAAGGAGACGATGAACAACTGAGAGGCCTGTTGGTATAGACCTCTCAACAGAGATGTGCCAACTGCATTCCTGGACCACCTCATTAAATCTATGCTGAGCTTTCCCAATAGCTCATATAAATCCTCCTTACTGCGAGATAAGCCAATGACTTGTACTACTCCTTGTCATAGGTTGTTGCATACTTTCACATCTTTAGAGACTGCAGAGAATAGTTATACAAGGATCTGTAAGTAAGATAGCAAAATAACCTGTAGATTCTAATACACGATCATAGCTAAAACGAATACATTTTGCAAAAGGGACTAAAAATATTTTCTGACAAGACGCTGAAAATTCACTCATCTTCGTGAAAGTTAATGGAAAACCAACAAAAAAGGCAAGGGGATATGTGTGTGTGTGAGTGCAGATTCCATATGTGCCTACATTCCTGATGGTCTACTGTTTTCTGAGAGTTCCTTCCCCAAGATATTTGAAAAGATGGAATAGAATTGCTTTTAGTGATACACAGAACGATACTTTCAAGATAATACATTTCTGTCCGCAGAAACGAGCATGCAGACTCAGAATTTATTTGATCCTTATCAAATCGAGCTACTTGGCATAAACAAAGCTGTGATATATTCTACATGCATTCCTGAATTCAAGTCTGTAAAAAAGAGAGTATTGCAAATTTGAAGCTGGTAAAATTTCCAAGTTTCAGTTATGTTTCAGGGTGCTATTTTGATGTAGATGTGTTTAACTGCAGATCTGCCATAAGAAAATAGTGGGTAAAAAACCCCTATTGTAAAATCAGTTTAATGCATCAGTATTTTTACATTTTTCTGATCTGGATTTCAGAAGCTGTTCCTAAGAAACTCTGTCAGAAGTGTAATCACCTGCAATGCTTAGATGTTCAGCTTCACCCACACTTAAATGCTTTATTGAAGCAGCTCTCCCACTTCTTCCTTCACTGCAGACAATTTTTTGATCTATTAAAAAAAATCCAACCAACCAACAAAACTTGTATTTAATTAAAAATAATTAGAGAACAAAACAGCTCATTAAAAACAGATCCAGTGAAAGACTCTTCCAGTCAGATTTAAATGATACAACACTGTTCTATAAACAGAATTCCATCTGTCTGGTGGCAAGATAGTCTACACAATCTACACCCAGAACATTACGAATGCTCTGTTATTCAATAATTTGATGCCAATACTTCATTTTCAACTCTAATAGCTAATTTAGGTCTTTTATGCTATTACATATAATATTACTCAAGTTGCAATGACAAGCCAGGTGACCTGGCCTCACTTACTTTATTGATATTCTTGGATGCATAAAACTGCATTCAGATACCCCCACAGCCAGACAGACAGAATTCACCTAGGAAGAAACAGTTCGCAGCACAGTCCTGGAAAAAGTACTGCACAATTTTAGGCATGAATCTCTTAATGTTAGCTATGCAAAAGTATTTGGTTTAATCCTGCTGTCAAAGCATCCTCTACAGTTAATGGAGGCACTTTCAGAAGGTGACCCATCTATTTGTAAAACAGCTCTGCAACACAGGCAGGATGAATAATTATTTGCTTCTTTCTAGTGATAACAGCAGGAGTCTACACAGCTTGAAAAGCTAAGCACCTTCTCAAGGCATTAGATAATTAGCTAGATAAAATATTGTATCTCCTAACTTAGATCCAACTCTTAGAGCTTAAAGCCACACTGGCATATGTAAAAAATAAAATATTAATACTTTCTTTAATGGTCCTCAATAATCATCTTTTCCTTTGACTTACTTTTCACTCAAAACCTTCGATGAATGGTCAGTACTAAAGAAAATACGAAGTTCTAATGTCATTTAGTGCCATACAAAATGACATTATGCATTTGTTTACTTTACAACCACCACCATTACCATAAACAAAACAGACATTCAAGTGAAATTTCATACTGAAAAAAAAACAACCAAAAAAGAAATTCTTGTGTGGTCTCATGCATGCAACTTTGTTATCTATGTGACTATGCTATGTACAGGCACATTAATGACAGATTTATTTCAGCTTCAGAAGGTAGCTATTGTGGTGGCAAATTAACAGGATGAAAACTTCAGTGAATATAAGTACCAATGCAGCTGTACAGAGGCTCCAGGAGGGTGGAACTTCTGTGCCCTCCCTTTGCCAAAGGCAAAACAGTGGGAGCTTCTCAGCAATTTATACGCATTTTATCTTCCCTAAGATTATGACTGGTAGCCTTGCTGTGCATCTTCACTTGTAACTTGGCACTTCTAAACGCCAAGGGTGCATGCCAGATCTCTGAATAGTTTTCAGAATCATCATTATTTGGGCTTCCCAAATAACCTATACGTTTCTGTTGTGTAGCAGAAACAACCACCATTCCCTTACAAGAAATCTGCTAAGTAGGAGAAAGAGAATGATAGAACAATGCACAGGAAGAGTCATCATCATTTATTGCATCGTGCAAATGGTGCAATAAAGTTCTTACTTGCTCAAAGTGGCAAGCAATGAATTTACTGTAGAGTAGCGGGCAGACAAGAAAAGTCTGTTTTCCAAGTACTCTGATTCCGCTTAAGTATCTGCTTCTAAGGAGAACAACTGTGCCTACACAAGACATCATTTGAATGAATTGAAGACAGCTTTCAAGCTAACATTTTACTTCATAGACTGATGGTGAGAAAGGATAAGAACAGGCTGAAGCCAGTTTTTAAAGCTGAACTTTAGGAAATTTTAGGAATGTATATGTTACGTGAAAATATATTTTGTGTTATTTTCACTCTGCACCTCACTTTGCACATGCTATTACAAGCAAAATTTCTTAAATGCAAATGAAAAAGTTATTTTATAATAAAAGGTTGCCTTTTGCATTTAAAATAAGTCACTTTATAGGCTAAATATATCTTAAATGTAAACCAAACCAGTTTTGTTTCATGATTGTAATGACAGTTTGACCTGAAGAGCTTTCTCTATGGGAATGAGAGTACTATCAACAGCTTTTCAGAATTAAAAGTCAGAAAATAACAGTTCCAGTGATAGATTCCGCTCATACTGGGGAGGGGATGGTGTGGTGGTGTAATAAAATCAATGAATAGCAATCATATTAGTCATTCCAATTCTGTCAGAGATCAGTTCTATCTATGAAGCCCAGAGGCAAAAGTCTGCATGGCCAACTTCTAATTTTCATACATGTTAGTCTTTTAAGATCAGTTTAAAGAGCTTTGTTTAGAGATTGGCACATAAAAGTTATATGAAAGAAAGGTACACTTAAAACATATATTTTGCATTGAAATTTGAATTTAAATCTTCGCCAGAATGGCATACCGCTATCTCACTTCAGTAACACGGCAGGATTCTTGCATGACTCCCAGTTCAAGGTAGAGCTCTCCGCGAAGTGCGACACTACACAATACATGATCAATTCCTGAGTTATGTAACAATCATTTTGTTTTCCAGTCTCCTCTTCACAATTTCGAGGTCAGTTCATTTTACATGAATAACTCTTATTTTGGGATGAATGAAAAAATGTTAATTTCTGAATGATTAAAATGTATTGCTTCCCAGCAGCAGAAAGTTCTAACAAAATTCAAGGTTGTGGAAAAGGCAAAATCAGGGATAACACACTTTGCATTTTCTTTGAAAAACTTAAAAGAGAAGAAGAATATTTTTACAGTGGCTTTCCTCTCTGCATTGCTCACAGAAGTGCAGTGTGGCAGCTGGGGAAGAAATGAGGAAATTGTTTTCTATGTCATGTTATTAGAAGGGTGACCCCAAGAAGATGCACAAAAGGAGAGTTGAGATGAGAAATTGTTGAGCAACTTGCAGCTACTACTAGGGAGTTATTATGGATTGCAGCTGTTGGCAGATGTTTGACAATCTGAGATGTAGAATCAGAAAAAAACAGGCATGAAAGAAGCAGATTCAATCCAATCACCTCTTCCGAGCACCTCTGTAGTAGGTGGGAAAGGAGGGCAACACCAGCAGGGGTGCTGAACTGGTTATGTTTGCTTTCTGGGAATGAATACAATCCCTGGAGCATCCTCCTGGAGAAACTGGGCTACTCATAGCTTGGCAGGTGCACTCTTCACTGGGCAAAAATACTGGCTGGAGGACCGGGCCCAAAGAGTTGTGGTGAATAGAGTTAAATCCAGTTGGCAGCTGCTCACAAATGGTGTTCTCCTGGGCTCAGTATTGGGGCCGGTCCTCTTTAATATCTTTATCAATGATCTGGATGAGGGGATCAAGTGCACCCTCAGTAA
>BJBW01000885.1:0-17896 GCA_004320125.1 Scolopax mira
TGGGTCCAGAGGAGGGCCACAAAAATGATTAGGGGGTTGGAGCACCTCTGCTATGAGGACAGGCTGAGGGAGCTGGGGTTGTTCAGCCTGGAGAAGAGGAGGCTCCAGGGAGACCTAATAGCGGCCTTCCAGTACCTTAGAGGGGGCCTACAGGAAAGCTGGGGAGAGCCTGTTCACAAAGGCCGGCAATGACAGAACACAGGGCTAGTGTCTTTAAGCTGAAGAAGAGCAGATTTAGATTAGACATTAGGAATAAGTTCTTTCCAATGAGGGTGGTGGAGCACTGGAAGAGGTTGCCCAGGGAGGTAGTTGAGGCCCCTTCCCTGGAGACATTCAAGGTGAGGCTTGACGAGGCCCTGGGCAACCTGGTCTAGTTGGGGGTGTCCCTGTGACTGCAGCGGGGTCAGACTAGATGGCCTTTGGAGGTCCCTTCTGGCCCAGATGATTCTATGTTTCTATTCTATGATTCTAACTAGAAGAAAAAAATCCAATTAGCCTAAGTCTGGAGGAAGGTGAAGATTACAACTTCATAAACACAAGGGGCCTGTGCCTCTACCTTTATCCTTCCTCTGTCTCGCTTCTGCACATTCTTGAAACACATGGGAAAAGCACTGCTCCAATTTACTGGTTTTTCACCCAGCTTCTGCTTCACAAGTCAGGAAGCAGACTACCTATTGGTTCTGCAAGTTACCTAGGACAACTAAGTCTTTTATTCTCTTTAAACAAGAGAGGGTATATCACTTCTATGATACATACTTTTTAAAAAAACCAAAACACTGTTATTTAAATGGAGGAACCAACCCAACAGTTACTAGTAGTTGAACTCGACCTACTAGAATTAGGTAATTGTAGAATATTGTAGGCATAGTTAACAATGCTTTATTATTAAGTTTCCTGCAGTATCACAGAGTCCACCTGCCAGACTATGCACAGTCCCTACTGTGAAGGGCTTACTAATTAGAAGAGACTGCCTAAAGGATAAGAGAGTGGAAGCAGAAATAATTAAGGCTAAACACACAGAGAGCAGTTCCAGTCGGCTGAACTGATCAAATATATTCCCTCCACTGAACAGGGCAAGGCTTTTTTCTGCTTTCCACCTCTCTGTCTCCCTTTTTCTTCTTTCTACCTCTCCTGTCCTAGCTGTGCAATTCACATTTTTAGCCACATGGCCCTTACACTCTTCAGATGCCTCCCTAAGCCAGTTCAACTCACTAACCTTGCAGAAAAAAATAAGATCATGTTTTTTTTGCCTATCAGTTTTCTGCAAGGCTAAGGAACAGGTAATTTTATTGCATTCTCATAGTTTACCACTCATTCAATTACTTTTATATCATGTGTTTAAAACTTTTTAAGCAAGGGAACAAGAAAAAGAAAGGTTGGTGCTTGCTGCAAGTACGGATGAATCAATGACACCGTGAGAGTCCAAACCCATCGCTGGTTAATTCCCCTACATAAAAGCAAGCAGGACTGAACTTGTCTGGAGTGAGAAGGCTGTGCCTTAGACAGCACTGTTCAGGAAGAAGAATCAACATTAAAAGTTGCCATGTCAACACGCCACCACTGAACTGTCAGGAAAACAGCATGCCACATGTCCACATCTTGGGGGAAAAAAAACACTCAGCCTTAGGTCTATTAAAGATTGCAATGGGAAGACACTGAGTAGAAGAATTATGCAGGAGTATTCCATCTTTTCTGCTGCTTTTCAGATATATAATTTCTTAAGCATGCAAAACAGAATTATCAGATAATGCATGCGTAATCTTCACAGCTGTGAAGCTCAGTGACTGTGAACCAACACCAAAGTCCAGAGGGGAAAACGTCCCCACATACCTCTCCCAGAAGAAGCAAGCTCTGATGATATCTGGTAAAAAGGGGAGATAAATGAAGGGAACCAAGCGACAAGCCTGAAACAGTTATTTTATGTGTGTTATGGCAATGTGCAAGCCATTACTGTTCAACTGCCTCCCGCAGCAAACATCATAAAGCAGAAAGAAAATTTCATTTCCAATGTGGTCCAAAAACAGAACCCAGAAAAAGAAAAGAGCACCCATCAGAAAAATATTTCTAAGCGGAGAAGTCTGTTTAAATGGGACACAAGTATTGGTACAGGTATATCTTGGGTAGTAAGTTCCCAGAGCTGCAGACATTCTAAGCTAAGAGCTAAAGAAACAGAAATAGTTACAGAAGCTGCATTTGGTAATATACTAAAGAAAACAAAGTAAGGATCTGGGATGCCAATGACTATACCTTACATGTACATGTATATAAGCATATTGTATAAAGCATGCTCGATCTACTTTGGTTTTTTATCCATTCAATATAATAATTTAGAAAAAAACCCAAGTGACTAATGCTTGCAAGCCAAGCAAATTAGCTCATAGGAGCAGAAAGGTCAGTTTCATTTTCCACGTTTCTCAGTGATGGCTTGAGCAGGTGTTCCAGCAGTGTCCCTTTTCAACCTGGACCTGGCCTGTGGTGCTGCCAGCCAAGCTCCAGCAGAAAGATGATGCAAGGGAATTCAAGGCCAAATGGCTGTGAGGGGATTTCCCTATATCTCTCCTACCCATATGCATTTGTATTTTCCCACTTGGAACATTCGATTTTGCTGGTGCCTGTGTTTCAGCAGAAAAGCTGAATTAGAAAAGACAAGATGTGTTTTTTGCATTTCGTGGTGTGACTGGACAGCGTCATGTCGTCTCTGTAGGCTTCAACTTCCAGAGATGCAGTGTATCTTACAAAAGCCAAGAGAGAAGTCTACACAGGAGGACTCTTCATGTTGATATTTTTCAGAAGGAAACACATTTGAGGCCTAAATACAGATTCTAAATAGAAAGCACCAAAAGTTTAAAGCCTTCACTGAACTTCACTGAACTCAAGACCAATCTGCACTAAGCAAATGAAGGTCCAGTCTCTCCCACCTCTGCTCACAGCCATTCATCTGCGTTAAGGTAAACACCGCTCCAATATCACAATAACAGACATTTACAACAATATGGGGAAAAAAATAAATTCAAGGAAGCAGGAGGGGAAGAACATGAAGAAACGTGTTTCGGCACCACACTGAATGTTGCTAAAAGACTTTAATAATCGACAAGGCAGAAAGCCTTGTGGTCACATGAAAGCCTGGAAAAGGATTCCTGGCTTCAGCTTAGCTACTGATTCATTACACGGCTCAGCGAGTGATTTAACATCTTTACGTTTCTATTTACTTTCACATATAAAAGCAGCTGTAATAACCTTTGTCATGGTTAATCACCTTATCAGGCACAATCCCAATCATATAGGTCTGCAAGTCACAAAGTACAGTTAGCTCAATTTACTCATTTGCAGTTACCTCACTTTATTCCGTTTTTGGGGTTTTTTTTCAGGAAATTAAGCCCTACAATGTGCAGTGCAAAGTCAGAGACTGATTATGCGAAACATGAAGCAATGAAGAGACACCACCACAGAATAACAGGGAAGCAAGCAGTTTGGCCAGCATCTCCCAGGAAGCTTAAAGACCTGTAAATACATTTTCAGCTGGCACAGGGCACTTCTTATAAGCAAAAAAGAAAGCTTTTGCTCTCCATTCTTTAGTTTCTTCATTCTAGTCACAAAACAAGGCAGGAAAGGAGTTCACTTGGAAAATGTGCTGCTAACACGCTCCAGTGGCTTGCTCTTGAGAACAAAGATTTCTGTTCACAGTACTTACAATTAAGCTCTCAATTAAGTTAGCTTTATTCTGCTCTCTATTAGGCAAAACATAGGTCAGACAAATCATAAATAAATTAGAATATAAGAGCAGGCTATATTTTGCACATTCACCTTTGAAGAACAGCATTATGGTACAGGTGAGACCTTCAAGTCTCTATGGGATAGGAGGGGATTCCCTTCCAACTTTCCCATGTACACAAAAATAATCATGGCATTTAATGCTGCTTTCTTAACTCACAGCTAAATGAGAACACCGTTGCAGGTGGTGAAACTGCAGGTGAAAAGACTACAGTTAAGGACTGCATCTTCACTCTTTTGTCCAAAGTATGTTAAGCTACTTCCTGATTCACAAGCCAGGTTGCAGGGTTACCTGCGAGCACTGTATGAAAATATTTGCCTACAAATATGCATGGCTTCATATGAAGTTCAGACTTTTCCTTCATGCCTCTCACTCCCTGCATCCCCAACCAGAGTCCCGTTCTCTTTTTACTACACCTAAACAACTGCACCATAAATCTTCCCCTAGTTTGGATGTGAGAGCAGGGTCATGAGGCACACTGGAAAGTGCAAGCATTCCCTTTCCTCATAAACCTTCAGGCACTGCTGGGTATCCACTTCCAGATATATTTTCTGTTCACTTTATTTTGTCTTCCAGTATTCATAAAGTTACCAAACATCATCTTTCTCCCTGTCCCTCAAGGACTTGCCAGCTACTGACAATACTACCTTCTGTATAAACTTGCTATCTCACATTCCAGAAGAATGGTCTGAAAAAACAAAGAGCAGCTGCTTATATGGGCATTTCTTCTACAAATAATACGTGTGCATGTACAGTATTGTGTGTATATATCTCTACAGATGTCTTTTTATATATGCACAAACATATATAGAAACGTGTAAACAGACACATTCCAAAGCAAATTATCTATGAGACAATCTCTTTATGTTCAATAAATGTAATATGCAACAGAAGTTTAATCACCATTTGGCATATTTTTGAGATGAACAAAATAAATTTTATGTAAGGGAGGGGTGTGTAATTGCAGGTGAACCCTCTAAGAATATGTGAGCATACTGCTGTCATGGGCAAAAATATTTACACAGGTCCCATCCTCAAAGTGTTCAAGGCCAGGATGGATGGGACTTTGAACAACCTGGTCTAGTGGAATGTGTCCCCCCCCTGTAGGGGGGTTGGAACTAGATCACCTTTAAGGTCTCTTCCAACCTAAACCATTCTATGATTCCATGCATTGGACTATCTTAACAAAAAAAACCCAAAACAAAACCCAAAAATCTCACTTATGAGTCCAGGTCTTCAGTGCATGCTGTTTTTCAAATTGAGTAAATCATCTTTGCACAAAACACGTTAAATGGATTAACCTGGTTTACTTACGGGTTTAATAGTATCAGAAATGAGCTCTTGCAAGCAAAAATGCCTTAGAGACCCTTGAAACATTAAATGCTTAGAAAATGCCTGTAAACAAAATTAGCCAGGTTTCCTTAGCAGTACACACAGAAAAAGTGTCAAAAGCTACAACCACTTTGTGACCTTATGTGTTGTTCTCATGATAGCTCAGCACCTTGCTGAAACCTGGTACCTTAGGCATCAGCCTTCATGGTCTTGAGCTTTCCTGTGCTGGAGCTGCTCTGGTCTGGGGCTGTAAGTCTCTCCACCTGCACTGACCCAAAATCCTGCTGCTCAGATGCCCTAGACCAGTGGTACACACAAATTACCTAGCTTTCTGAAAACAAAATGCCTCCTTTTCAGCATTCAGGAGCAAAACTACAGCGCCTACAGGAATACTGACCAACAGACCTGGTATCGTCAAAGTTGCCTAGATGAAAATTGTATCTCTGCTCACTCTCCCTCTCACACATGCCCAAAAAATGCCTGGAGAGAGAGGGGCACAATTAGGTTCCCTCACCCCTTGTTTCAAGGCAGGCTCCTATGCTGTTTGCTAGTGGGCTGAAAATCAAAGGTGGCAGCTCTGGCACATCCGGTAACAACCCCCCTGTGCTTGCCAAATGGTGAATTACCTCATGACCATCTATTCTTTCTTTCTTGTTTTTCCAGACTGGTTTCTATTCAATTAAGTGCTTTATACTTACACAATAAACAACCCAAAGGCTTGCCCAAATACAGTGTTTATTTTTTTTTGCAGCGTGGCCGGCCAGTCACACCTGCATTTTCTATTCCTGTATTTTTTGCCTTCTCTAAATGAATACCATTTCGTTTTGCAGCACCACCTTGTGAAGCAAAGATCACTTTTGGCTCCTGCTGAACACAGTTTGCAACTGGCTCAAGGGGGAAGTTTCACTGCAACTAAATGAGAAGGTGCATAGGGAGATACTGGTAACACATTCCAGCCCGGGGGCACCAGACTGTCTTAAGCAAGAGGGAAATAGGAAATAAAGACAAGGAAGCAAAAAAAATCACATGGTTTTAAGCACCTTCTAAAAGCACAACACAAGGACAGATGGAAGAAATCTCAGCCAGCCAACGGGACAGGTAGTAGTGCCAGTGTATTTCCATAAGTCTCTCCTGCTAATGCCTATGTATTACAATCCAGCTCTTAGGATGTACTTGCCTCATTTCAGACCCAAGAGTCTCTCCCAGTGGGTATGCAATGATGACTGCTTGTTGATTTTTGGCAGCACATGAGTGTTTCCTCTTTTTTAGGCTCCATAAAAGCCTATGGAGCTTCTAATGTTACTGAACCAAACAACAAACACCAAGCCCTCGGTAACCTGGGTTTTCCCAAAGATCATCTACTACACATGGGCAGAGACACACTAGTGACTTAAGGAGATGCAATTCCACTGGATTGAAAAAAAGTTCTTGGTTCTCACAGCAGCAGCAAATTTAATTTTGCACTGCCCAGTTTTCAAAAATTTTTCAAGTCTCATCATTTGTACACCACCAGTGGAAAAAAGAATCTCGTGACTCTATCGGTCCATTTTATGTAACATGTTTGCAGTGAATGATTAAACAAAAAGATCATTGCTTAGTAAGTTTTGAGTACTTGCCCAGAAATCACGCATGCAGAGCCAAATACTACCATTGATGTTTAAGCCCTTTTAAAAGGATTAACTAAAGGAGACGGTGCCAAAATTCATCCTTTGAACAGGGAGGTGTGCTCGTCGTTGAAATGTCAATGACAAACTCAACATTGATTTGCAACGTGACGCAAAATGCACGGGGAATTTCCTTCTCCTGTTGGTTTAGATATGGGCACCAAGGTACACTGCAGGGTGAAGCTGTGCTAACGAAAACGAGTGATGGCCACAGTCTGGGCAAACGGGCATGTATAGGTTTATGTCTTTGCCAGTTCTATTTCTGCTCCCATTCTGAAAATAATAAACTTTTGTGTGACCCAGCAGACTGCTCAGGAATAATTTACATCTGTAATGCTACGAGTACTGTTCACAGAGATTTCATTATTTAAGTTTCAGTTGCTCCCCGCGCTGCTGATTCCTTAACAACTTTCAGATCAGGCACATCAAAAGTGCTGGTAAAAATACTCGGGTAAACACTGTCACAGAAGAATTGACAAGGTTTCCTATTGCTGGGAAAA
The DNA here is from genome assembly GCA_004320125.1 of Scolopax mira. NCBI lineage: Eukaryota > Metazoa > Chordata > Aves > Charadriiformes > Scolopacidae > Scolopax > Scolopax mira. Next base: position 7,269 of record BJBW01000885.1, read on the forward strand.
CATAAGGGGTTTAGTGCCAGCTCACAAAATGTTTGTGAAAAGCAAAGCCAAAATGAACTATGAAATGCCACTGCAGATTTTATAACTAATTACCTTTATTAAATGTTTTTGCAATTAGCTCAAGTCGAATGGAAGGACTTGTCTGTACTTGAAAGTTAATTCTGACCGGGACAGAGTACATGTACACTGCAATAACTGTTGCAGAATAACTCGTGTGTGAAAACCTGTTCTGGAATCAGTCTGCCTCATTGCACTTTAGATTAACCGCTCTGAAAGAAAGCATTTGGGATCTGACATATATCAGAGCTGAGCGCTCTTTTCTCACAAGTACTTTAATATGATATTGTCTTCCACTGTTCTCTCCTTTCCTTTTCAGTGGGCTTTTTGGCATACGTTTAATTCAGCTCTGTAGCAAGGGTAAAGGGAATAGTAAAAATAGCAAAAAAGAACAAAGTTCTTCTGGAGAACCCTTTTATTGATTAATTCCTGCTGACATCCCTGAATTCTACAGCAAATGTAACTAATGGTCTCTGGGTATCTGAGGCTTTTGCTTATACCTTTAGATTCAGAACTACAGCGTCCAAGACCCCTCTGCAGCTTGCACAGCAGGCTCTGTCTCATTAACTCTGCAAGGGGTAGGGTGAGGATGAGCTTGATGAATCACCAGGCACTGACAGTGCTGCTTTTAGAGAGATCCATAGCCCTGCACAGGATTTTGGTCTCCATACTCTTTTGGATCATCCAAACAGAGCAATGATGACGCTAGCAATCGGTGGCGCTTTAAAAGAGCTTTTTACTCCTTTGCATGCTCATTTCCAGTACCACATAGTGCCCCATTTGCAGACCGGATCCATCCCACAGAGAAGTCTGCTGCCTCTATGGTGCCAGGATTAAGGATATACAGAAAAATCTCCCGACCCTGGTCTGGCCCTCGGATTACTATCCATTACTGTTATTTCAAATAGGCAGCGATCAAGTAGCTACCAGTAGTCCAAGGGCCCTGAAGAAAGACTTTAGGGCCCTTGGACAGCTGGTTAAGGGATCAGGAGCACAAATAGTGTTCTCTTCCATCCCACTACTTGCAGGAATTGATGAGGGGATAAACAGGAAGAGCAAGCACATTACACCTGGCTCCAAGGCTGGTGTAACCATCAGAACTTTGTTTTTTTTCTTCATGACATGATATTCAGGACATTCAGGACCTGGTGGCAACTGGTGGGGCAAGCCTTACCCAAAGGGGAAGAAGAATACTGGGACAAAAATTAGCAGGGCTCATTGAAAGGGCTTTAAACTAGGATTGATGGGGATGAAAGCAGGATTACTAAAGAGGAGCCTGGGAGCAGACTACCAGTGCTGGTTGGTAAAAGTCTTGTGCCCTGTTGCCTCAGTGGAGGTGGAGGATCATAACCCATGTGGTGATGACATGACGACAGTGATAGGCTGGCAACCACAATAAGGTTGGACTAGATGATCTTAAAAGGTCCCTTCCAACCTAGGTGATTCTGTGATTCTGTGACTTGCATGGCTCAGGTAGGGAGCCACCAGAATAAATTTCAAGTAACCATATATACTGTCTTTCATTTCACAAGAATGTATCCACCCAAATATACAGATCTACAGACTGTAGAGCTGAGGGACATGGAATAACTGCAGAAGGTCTTCCACTGGTCTTCCATTAATTTGTAATGTAAACCAGGGTCTAAAAAGACAAGGTGTTTCAGATTAGGAGAGACTACCTATATTGCTTATGACTGCCACAGGGAAATGTTTTGTTACCTATCCTGCATTAATTCCTTGCCTCCATGGACTGTTCTTTTCTAAATTGCCTGAGAAGCACATTCTCTCAAGAATTTGAACATTTCGAAGGTCTGGAGAAATCTTAGAGGGTAAGAGACACAGAGAAGAGTGTGCATTGTCCATCCTGAAACATACTTATAAGTACTTGAGCTGCACAGAGCTTTCCACATGAAAGGATGCATCAAGCTTCTGCTTGCTCATCAACTCTACTAAGCAAGTCAGCTCTTAAATTTGTTAGAACAAAATATATTCCCAGCTGGTATTACCGTGGCACTTCTGGCTTCAGTGAAGTGATGCAAGTCACAACAGCCTTGGATCAGTATCTGTATTCAGGCACCCACATTCCCAGTCTCAAGCATTCAAACTACTGTATGAAACACAAAGTGCCAATTTGCCCTCAAAGTGCATAGATAGCCCAAAGTTCAAACCTACCTACTCGGTTTCTACCAGCTCACATACCCTCAGGTCACACTATCTTGCATTAATATACCATAAGAAGGAAGTATCAACACAAATTAAACAAGATGGTTGAAAAAGTAAGCAGGTTGGCTTGTAAACAAGCATCATGATGGCTCCACTTCAGTCCTGGTGTTAATTTCTAGTTAAATAAGTAACTGTCTGAGAAATTATGTTTACCATTCGTCTGGAAGAAGGAATCCCCCTTTGCACCCTACATCCTATCCTATCATCCACGCTGCCCTACTCAGCCATCACAACTCCTAGTCTCTTGGTGACCTGCAGCCATCCACAAAGATTTTGGGCAATGAAGCTCCAGGAATTGATCCCCAGAGTCCTGCCCACAACAGAATCCCCATTTCCTCCACTGTGGACAGTCACATTCTTGAAGGGAAGAACTTGGGGCACAATTCACAATGGCACTGAAGGAGATACCTGGTTTGCATGCCATTTTTTAGAGTCTTATTAATTATGTAAAAAAAAAAGGGAAGGGAAGGGAAGGGAAGGGAAGGGAAGGGAAGGGAAGGGAAGGGAATACCAGCTATATTATCACATGAAAAATCACTATTTTTAATAGTCACTTTGAAACACTTCTCTATTCAGGTAGCTCACAACAGCTCAAAACCCTTCAAGCACTCATTTTTTCCTCTGGTTTTCTGACGCTCTATGTAATATACAGTAAGAAAACTCTACTTTTTTCTAGAAATTTATACATTTTATATCAAATTTAAGAACCTCTATTCCCCTTTTCACCTTCACCCTATGTGCTGAATTTGAGCATAATTATATTCCTCAGTACAAGGCAGTTAACCTAAACCAAAAGTTGAGTTTCAGCAGATTGTTTAAAATATAAAACCCCTCTGTGTTAGATGCTGTACAAACATATGGGTGTACCCCCTCTCCAAATTCATCATGAGTGAAATAAGGAAAAATAAGATTATAGGGACCATGTTATTTGGCTGAGGAAGGTGCCCCTGTAAAATTATTTGGTTTGTAAGTATTAATTTTAGCATGCATGGCCATTCTGTAAAATCTGCTTGGTTAATTCTTTGCCAACCTCAAATGATCAAAAATTATGAATTAAGACCTCCAATAATCATCAGCTTTTTCCTCAATAAAACAGTAACATATTGGAATATTTGTTTGTCTCTTACTTTCACGGTATGCTCAATGGCTTGCAGTGAAGCCACTTTCAGAAAAAAATCAGCTTGCTTCAGGGACATGGTCAAAGTAACAATTTCTGGTGAAACACAAGTTCAAGGAAAACATGTAAAACCATAAAATTTAAAATATAATTTTGGGTGAAGAACTTTTCCAATATGCACTGCTTCATCTGTTGAACTTAGAATTGCTGATGCAGAGACCTACTATCAATTTGGGAGAGGAAAAATATCCTTAATGGGCTGCAGTAAAGTAAAACCTCACTTTACTTCTTCGAAGATTAACAATACAAGCCTTAAGTCCTTTGGCAGTCTATACCAGAATTTACAAGTTAGCCCAGGAACATTTTTTTTTTTAAATTACTTCAGTGAATCCAGGTCTCAGAAAAATGTGGATCTCAATGCAAACTTTGTTGGTTGTGTCCATGTCTAATTTTACTATAAAGCAACTTATGCAATAGGATAACCTGCTTACTGTGTTAGTTGAGTCACCTTTGTCCAAGGCTTTCATAGGAGGTGATGTAACATCCTAGTAGGCTTATAGAATTAGTGGTTGTGCGTTGACTGTGTGACAGGAACATTGTTGGAACTGGAAGATAAAGGGGGTATTTTCTAAGCTCTGTGTAACTAGGCGACTTCAATGTTTTTATACTGCAAAGGCCCCGGGTATAGGAAAAATAAACATAAAAGGATGTGCAAGAAACACTACACATCATTTGAATTCCCAAAAATAATGCAGGAATGAGGTTTTTTTTCCAGCATATATTACACAGCTAGTAACATCCAAAACAAGTGGTCTAAAATGACTAACATTGCTCTTTGTTTTTTCCTCTCTGAATCTTTCCGATTCAGATTTTCTTGAACCCTCTTGGGACTGCAAGGATGCAGTGACTTGCCTGTGCCCTTTGGGAGGAACAAGCTTTTGATCCCATTCATCCGTTTGCAAGAATTTCATGGAATCTGTAAGCACAAAAGCTGACTCTTTTCCTGGGTTATGCGTGATTCAAGCTACCCGGAGAGCAGAGGGAGCGGTGGCCAGCAGATATGCCCTTTAGAGGTGGTGAGAGCATGACTTAAGTAGAATTCCCAAACATTTAATTGATTTGCTGCATTTAGCTATTGCAGGTTTTTCTGTTTGATGTTTAATTTCTCACTGAATCTTGAGCAACCTGGTAGGACATACGACATCAACCATGAGTAATCATTTGTTTGTAGTTGCTATTAACACTATCGGGTATCTTAGTCAAGAATAATAAAAAAGGCAAAAGCAATAAATAAATACTCTTTATCTGTATTTAAAGGCTATCCTTTTTTTGTTCAGTCACTGATGAACTGAGAAAATTAATAAGTGGTGTGGAAATGATTCACTTTATTGTGGAGCAGGCTATAAATACATAAATAAATTAGTATATATGGGTTTCTATCAGGGTGTGTTTTATATTGACTACTTGTCTTGCTGCTAAATTGCCCCCATTTTGTCATACTTACTCCAGAACTGCCCTGCTGTGATTTTTGATTCTGATCTCTCCCTCTTTCTCCTTCCTTTTTTTCAAATATCTGAATGCAGACTTTGCTGCAGGTGGGTCCTGAGGTGCAGAATTACCTTCTGCTGACATCCAGCTCATCTTTCCAATCTCAGTTTCCAAACAACACCCACAAGATCTATCTATCTACTCAAAGCTGTATTGACTGTGACCAATGTTCACTTCAATTCCTTTCTCAGTTGTGTCTCCAGCCAAACTCCCTTTATTTTCCAGCTCTTTCAAATAAGTACTCCAGTTTAGCTGGAGAATAATGTAGGACTGATGTGGCCTGATGTAGGAGGCATGATGTAGGCCTGACTGTATTAATAAATCAAATCAGGTAATCCTAACTGTCTTGTCTCTTTGCTCTTGTGAGTTTCCTTGGGGTTTGCCAGTAGAATATTAACTGGCTGCATGGGAGGTTGGAAATTTGATCTTTAAGGTCCCTTCCAACTCTAATCATTCTATAATTCTGTGTCACTATTGAATTGCTTTATTTACTTCAATTGAAAGTTTTTCAGGAGCTGCCATTTTGGTGTTTAGTTGTATAGCACCTGGAACGTCAAAAGCCTGCTCCAGGCTTAGGGATCCTGAAACAATCCTGACTGTTAATAAAGTACAAAGTGTAATCATTGGTAAATTACAATCTCTGTATGACACTGGCAAAGCAAAGAACTAATTGTGGTCTTAGAGGCTGGCATGACATACACATACTAATATAATGGTTTACTAGATTCTATCACTTGCATAGCCTGCTTGTCCCCTGGACAGTACTGTTTGTGTTTGATTGGATGTACATTAAAAGGAGATAATCAAACTTTAAAGCACTTAAAGGAGAGTTACTGTCATTTGGTCCAGGCTTTCTAAAGCAGATAGACAGCCTGGTTTTAAGGCAGGGAAGCTTCATTTCCCACATAAATGGGACTACACTATTTCTAGGTACTAGGAACACACTTATCTGGAGAGTAAAAGTCCATGGCTCGCCTGAAAAGAATCAAATAGTTCCACACACCACAGGGCAGGGGTACATCGACAGCCCTCATGCAGGAACAAACTGCCAACAAAGTTTCTGATCAAAACAGTTCCAAATCCATGCAACAAGTTCCAGGGCCATGGAGGCATATGAAATTGAAGTCTAGTGAGAAAGAGTGACTACAAAAATCCTATTTTGTGCGGGAGCCTTCAAGTGAGAGACCCACCCCTCCAGCTGCCTTATTCAGGGAACTAGGCTGGAATTACACCGGGTCTCTTTAATGAGCAGATTTTGCTTCAGAAATTGTTTTCTCAAACCAAACATATTTGTTTGAACTATCGGTTTCACCGTTTTTGACTAGATTTTGCAAGTCCAGTGTACATAAGAGAGAAAAACTTAAATACAGAGACTGACCTTTCCACTCTGCAAGCAGAGGTTTCAACAAAGTCCTGTCTGATTAGAGATTTCAGATTTCAAAAGTTTTGAAAGCCTTGGAGGTACTTGTGAACCAGAACCTGTTTTTTACAGCTTGTTCCAATGTCGACAGGCACTGAGAGCCAGAGCAGGACCTGGCACTCCAGCTAATTAGCACGCTGTGCTGGCTCCCAAGTATGGCTGGACACTAACAGGCCTCTTGGCTTCCACAGACTAAGAGTTGACAGAGTCCTTTGGCCAATCTCCTTACTTTAGTGTCTTCTATTTTCTTGTCAAATGTAAAGTGAGACTTTCTTGCTAATCTTATTGCTGCTCCATTACTATCTATGCCTGCATTATTTATTTCTGATACCATTTACAGTAGCAGTGTAACTCTCCCAGCTAGAATCTTTCCCCTATGCTTGTTTCAGACAACAGTGCATAAGCTGTTGTTTTACATATAATTTTGCAGCTGATGCAGTAAAGAGATGATAGACATGAAGTGAAGATGGCACCCATGGCCTTGCAATGAACTATGTTCCACTTGGAGGTTTCCTTAGAAGCAAAGACCATAGATTGAGGATAGTCCATCCAAGATCTGCTTTCTGGCATACAACAGATGAAAAGGAAGATACTCAAATGGATTAAGACTGTGTCAGAAAGAGAGCTTTATCATTTCTATATTCAGTTTTACCTGAGTGTAAACTGCTGGAACAACACTGATTCAAACCAAGAGACCACAAAATACTGTTATCCAAAGTGAAGCATTTCCAAAATGTTCCTGCAGGTTCCAGAGTCTCTCCTGCTGCCAGAGTAATTGAAATTTAATGTATTAACTTTATTTTAAAATCTCTCTCTGCTTTGGAGAGGAGTTTGGAGCCAGCTGCCCTCCCTCTTAGCATATGTAAGTGATAATGGCAGGTGAATATGTACTTTACAGTAGGATCCATGTCACTTTCTATTTTTGAGAGCTGAGTGAGTGTTTACTAGGCTAGGCTTCATCCCCCTCCTTCCCCTTGTACCATAACCTTGTAACCCAAGAGGCAGTATTGGGTTTGCAGTGCTCTGACCTTGTGTCCCTCTACTTGAAATTAACTGCTTTTATCCCGTGATGGCTGACGCTTGGGTTACACTGATAACCTTTCACAACAGGCCTGGGGAACTTCCCAGCAGAAGCAGGAAAGGACCACAATTTAACTCAATGCAAACACCAGCAATTCGAAGCTGGGTCCCCGTTAGGCTGGGATGGTGTCAGATCTTTCTGAAGTTCCTCAGAGGGCCGTGAATGGACTTGCCATTTAAGCCTTTGGGTGACTGATCCACAGGTGACCCAGGGATCACATTCTGGGCCCTTTCTCCAGGCCTTATTCAAGCAAAATACTTAGTGAATTTCTTAAATATTTTGCCTTGTAAAGCCACTTGTGGAATCTATCACACACATTTCACATGAAAAAGCAATTCCCTATCCGTTATGCCATCACCTCCCAACACATATGTGACCCCAGAAAGATATCCAGAGAAGGAATGACATGACAAATGGGAAGACATTTGAATTATTTTGTCATTCCCATCTGGAGGGTCTCCACCTAAACCCCCTGGGAGTTTTACCCCAGTGCCAACTGCGAGATCAAGCTGGAACTGACTGCCAGTTTCAGATATTATAATGAGTTGCTAATACTTCTCCCAAACAACATTCTTTACTTGCAATCCCTAGCCTTCATTTTCAACCAGCCCTTCTTTGAGGAATTAAAGTCCTTTTTCATAAAACCACTGCCTATCAGTGGGCACTTGAAATATGACCAACTGTTATATCCCCTACATGTCATAGTCATATTTTACAGCACCTATTTTATTTTTTTTTAATGTGGATGCACAGACAGAGTTTATACTTATTCATAGACTCATTTGCTTTGATTAAGTATTCATGAGAGCAACTGCTGAGCATTCTACTATCTCCAGAGACCAAAATATGCTCTTTCCCAAATCACTAGAAAATAGACAGCATCAGGGGAAGCACACTGACTAGACCTTACTGATTTATGCCAGCTTCCCAATCGAGCTGTCATACCTAGGCTTGTTGCAAGAGGTAATAGTCCTTAACATTGAATCCTTGGTTTGTCTGCCTGACCTGCCAGTTAACTGGTGGTTAACAGTTAATGCATTTCCCAACAGTGTCCTGCGATAAAGGAACAGGCTGGCAGTTCCATAACACATTTTTCATTGTAGGTGCTGTCTCCAGCAGTTAAAATTCTGTCTTTCCCTATTTACAATGGGGTTATAAAGCTCCAGTGATTTTCATGCTTTGGAAACCAGCAGCTAACATATTGTACAAATTGCAAGCCTTTTACCCACATATGTGACTTCTTTAGAGCTCAAAGTATCATCCTCGATAACGATGAGAAATGCTGGCCTGGCTGTTACATGTCTGATAAGTACACACAAAACAGCTGAGGGAATTAACAAACCAAGGGCAAAAGGCAAAGATCATGTATGGGATTAAGGTAGACAGTGATCCTCCCTGAAACATGCTATTTGACCATTTCATTTTGAAAAGGCAATATGACTTTGAAGCCCTAACAGTATTTTCCATAGAGCTGAAAAGTAAGGATGACAGATGTCCCACTAGCTCACTATCTACTGTCACAGCAAATATAGTTTTCTTGTCACCACCTACAAATCCCAAGATACGGCTTCCTTTTCTCCCTCCCTCCCGTTTATCCCTCCATGTCTAACTCCCCATTTCCTCACCCCACCTGCTCTGCCAGAGCTCCCATCAGCTTCCTTCAGAATCACTGCTGCCAAGTCTGCAAAATCTCTGTCCTTCTTTTAATGGCTTATAACTGTCATGCTACTAATTATAAGCCAGTGAACATGCCTCATCTTTTTCTAAAATAAAACAAGGAAAGAATGAGTTTGTCGGGTAACTCCCGAGATGAATGACATTGCAGGGAAAACTCACATTTGGTCAGGATTTTGCTGACACTCACTGCTGATTTTTATTGGTATCAGCGGGAATCTGCATAAGGATCTAACTTCTCTTGCAAAGCTTAAAACAGGGCAAGGAGGTAGCAACAACAAAATGAAGCCCATAAAAAAACTAGAAGAAAATGATTGCAACACTGACAGAGGCCATTATGCAAATAGTCAGCCTATTTCGGTATTGGACCCCAATTTTCTTTCCTGCTGCTCTGGTTGGAAAGAATATTCATACAGGGGCACTCCATCTGAAAACATTCTCCAGGCTCCAGCAATGATGTTCTTTCTTTCCTCCTGTCAATAGTCCTCAAGATCTTAAGGCACAACTTTCCAAGACTCCCCTACAGTCCATACATGCTCTTGCCAGAACTTCACCTTCCCACTTCCTTACACCCAGTTTGTCAAAAGGAAATTCTCAACCTCAATCACTTTACTCACAAAGGAAAGGAAACATACAAAGGAAACATATAGGCTATGTCTCCACAACACAACAAAGATCAAGCTATCACCAAGTGACTTATTTTCAGGCCTTGAAGCAACACAATACAGTGAACATTAGCACCTAAACTCATATCAACAAGTTTTTAGATCTCGTGGCACCAAGCTAAGGCAGCTACACCTAGCATCTCTTCATGTCCTTGTCTTGCAGTGTGTGGATACCTGATTCATGTCAGCATCCACCTGGTAGCTCTGCACCATGTGAGACATACCTATCGTTGCTGCAACATGCATCTGAAACACGAGCGTGGGACTCCATCTCAGTTACCCAACCCCTCCTCAGAGTCTACTTCATCTTCCACAGCAATACAGGTGGTGTGGTTTGGGCTGGACTGGCCACTGAAGCAAACTTGTCTTCAAGTGCACTTCTCTTCAAACATCACCTCTAGTTATTGACACTCTTTGCTGAAAAGAACTTTCTTTTTAAAAAGCAGAAGGTAAATATCTTTGTCTCCTCCTGCCCTTCCCCTGGGTTTTTATAATTCTTGTCTTCCCTGTTAGTTATAGCAGATAAGGCCGATTCAGTCAGTCAGCAGACTTTTTTTTGCTCATGAAGCTATAGTTTCTGCTTCTGTCCTATACTGGATGTCCTCTTTGGGACTCAGAAGAAAAATATGTTTTGGTGCCTGAACTGGCTGACTAAATATTTCAGGAATTAGGTTAAGTGTTGTCTGCCCTCCTGTGGACGTGAAATCCTTTTAGGATTAGGTTAACCCTTTGCACCAACCAACAGTCACATAAACAAACAGTATATACAGAAGCTATTAAAAATAACCCACATCCTCTGCTATCCTAGAATCATAGAATCATATGGGGTTGGAAGGGACCTCT
>BJBW01000885.1:21563-36388 GCA_004320125.1 Scolopax mira
ATGTTCTGACTTTTACTTGGAATTTATGAACATCAGCCATCACGTGAATGGCTACATAGTTCTTATCCCTACATTTACTGTATTTTAACCACTTAAATAGTCCGTTCCTTTTAGCCATTTAATTCCTTTCTCACCATCAGACATACAGAAGATGTTTAATCAAAAGACCGAGGTTTTATTTTTTTACCTCTCTGTGTTAACACTGTAATTTTGAGTAATTCATACCTCTTTGTAATACTCCAAATATTCTTGCCCTTTATGAGCTATGTATAAACTCAGCATATATATTTATATTTTATATACACACACACACACTGACTTCTTCACTGACCTAGTCTGTATAAAGTTCTTTGAAATTTTTGGCTGGATGTTGCCATAGAAGTACAAGTTGCTATCCTCTTGCACACTTTTAAGCCTTGAAGTTTCAATCGGAAAATGAATTCAAGTGAAAGAAATATACAGAAAAGTCTTTCAAATACATATACTTTAGCAACAAGAAAAACGGATCCAAATATACTCACCACTGTAATATTTCATGTACAGCTTCATGTCCAAAGCAGGATGAGATTTCCGTATGCTACTTTTAAAACCAGCCTTTCCTCCCCAGAATGAATAGCGTGGCAGGGACTGCCATCCAGTGGTGAACCAAGGGCTTAACAGATGACTGAAACTGCAGATAAGTAAAATTAAAAAGTTTGAAGGCTGAAGAAGATTAAGAGTAGTAGCTAATAACCATGCTGGAACTACTAATGGTAGAAGAATTTCTTTAGTCAGCATCAGATATTGGTTACAGTCTTTAAATAAGACATTTATTTTCCAAATGCAGCTGCACATAGAATCATTCAGGTTGGAAAAGACCCTTGAGATCACTGAGTCCAACCATCAACCCTACTCTACAAAGTTCTCCCCTACACCATATCCCCCAACACCACGACTCTTAACACCAATATTTTGCACTGACCATCCAAAGTAGGTAAAATGAGGCACAGTCCACAAAACCCAACTCTTAGACACACTTATTACAAGCCTAATTTCCCCTTTGTACCAATCTGTGTCCATTGACTTCAGTGAAGTATAGCATGGGTTCATCCAGGAGACAAGAAAATACTTAAGGTCACTACGTGTTTCTTACTGCTTTTGAAAACATTAGAGGGAAAAAACTTCCTCATACATCTAAAATTATTCCTGCTTAGGCTATGAAACCAAGTGATGGTTTAAATCTAGTTTGTTAATAATTTTGTTAAGTAGCAGTGGTTTAGAGCCCTGTGTGCTTTGTGTACCTTTAAAAAAAAAGTCTGATGGAACATTCCATTTCCCTGGTTTTATGAGCTTTCATATTTATTGCCTTGTCTACTGTGTATATGAATCTTGGTATTTGTGACAGATTTTTCTTAGTTTGTGCCATTGTGTATACAGACCATATGTTGTCTATGCTCATAAAACACCCAGTAATTGCATGTATATACAGAAAAAAAAAAAATAGTTACTTGCTAAGAAACTTAAGAACTTTCAGGTTACCCCTGCAGAGGTGTTTTTAAATCCAGCCCCAGGAAACAACTGCCTCCTTTTCTTAGAGCTGTGATGAAACTTTGGCAGGATTCTCAGATGTATTTGGCAGTTAACTTCTATTGATTTAAACAAGAATTATGTACCTGAATTCCGTAAGGATCTCCATTTGACTGCTGTTGATGTAGATTTTGGATACAGGAGTGACTTTGCTGGCTCCCTAGCGTAATGCTTGGGGATGCAGTAGGATTTTTATTGTTTTCAGGATGAGTCATGCAGGCAGCAGCACAACAGATGGTGTGGAGTGTAGAACAATAAAGACAAAGATATGAGACAGCTAAGAGAAAACTGGAACAGTCAAAGGAACGACCAAGATGATGAGAGAGGCTGAAAGGATGAAAGAAGCCAGGAGGTTGAGCTTTGCCACGGATAGCAGGAGCTAATGAAGTGTGGAGTCAGTGCAGGGTGAAGTAGCTCAGACAGCGGTCAACAGGGAAAATTGAAGGACCTTTAGTTAAAGTAGATGGAACGGAGAGGTAGGAAAGCCAAGAGGAGCAAGGCTGATGGATCACCAAGTGGCTGGTGGGGCCAAGCGATGGATTTCAGTGTGATAAAAGAGAAAGTACCAGAGGAGGAAGAACAAGGAACTGGAAGAGCTGAGGAGACTGATGAATAATACCCTTTGAAGGCAGAAATACAACAGCAGTTAGAAAAAGAGCAATCAAAACCACCAGGGGTGTCCTGAAACTCGGAAGTCTAGAATGACAGCAAAGAAACAAGGGATGGCAGCTGCTGAAAGACAATAGCATAAATCCCTCAAAAAGAGCTCAGGCCAGCAGCAGGCCAGCAAAGAGAGATGAAACACAGTAGTTCCGAGTTGCTTTAACAACCAACTGTAGCAGACAGAGGCAGACACACTTGGGAAAAACACCGAAGAAGTTAAATTCCATGGGTCAGCAGGGCACAGTTCCCAAAAGGAGAGATCTGGAGATGCCTGTGTAATTGAAAAGTGTGTCAGGGTCTCCTGCTGCTCCAGCTCAGAGAAGGCAGAAACAGACAGAAAGCTCCATCAGCAAAATACCTCCTAGAATTATCACAGGCTTCCTCCACCCACTCATCATCCTGTTCTAATATGGCAGCTTTACAGACAACCACCTAATTGTAACACCTTTTAGGTGAAAGACTAACATGGAAATTAGGAAAGAAAGAGGCCTTAAACATTTATCCATACATTTATATTTTCTTTATGCCAACAGCTAATACATTTTCTGTTCTGGCAGTAGATAGTTAATGGAGCTACTTTCTGCTGTCATGTCTAGGTCATACAACTACTTGATTTTTTCAGACTGAAGGGAGGTCAGCAGGATTCTGTCCCACAACTGCACCACAGGGATATTTTTAAAGGACGGATTTACTTATTTACAAAGGCCTTTCCATAACTATTTTTAAAGACAAAGACCGTCAGCCTTTGGAAGGTCAAAAGTTTTGTTCTCATCCGTGGAATAATAAAGATGGGCAGCCCTTGGAAGATACCTCGAGAAGGCAATCATTTACCCCCAAAACAACAGATATATCTGCAGATTTTAACAGGCATTTGCCTAGCCTATTCTTAAAGCTGTGCACAGCAGAAATTCCTTCACAGCCACATACCATCTAGTCCAGCAGTCAACTATTTTACCCTCAAAAGTATTTTTCTACTAGTATTATCCCAACTTTTCCTTGCTGCTAATTAAGCTCTATCAACTCCTGATGCAGAAAGGAAATGACTCCATTTCTTTTCCCACTTAGTTTTACGCCTCATAGACTCTGTAGTTAAAAGTTTTGCAAATGTCTCAGTGATGTTGTATTGCTGCAAAAAAAAGGCAAACTTCAGCTTGCAGTGCAGCAGAACCCAAGGACTTCCTCTGAGGAATCCTGCGTTTCATCAATTATTTTGCTTGTGTAGCTTTGGTATTTTGCACTTTTTCCTAGAAAGAATAAATCAGCCTGCTTTTTTTAGGACACTTTTTTTTTTCGTTAAGAACATTACGCATCCCAATTCTGCCCTCCCAGCAGTCTTTGAATTATATGATTTCTGCTAGTTTAGTATGCATTCCCTACTCGATCTGGGTCACTGGGTGTTAAACAAAACTAAACCACAGGACAGACCTCAAAAATAAAATATCTTTCCACTTTGACAGAATGACATAACTAATCAGTAAACACTCGGAAAATGGTTTTCAAAGGTATCCAGCTTATAGTTGTTTTGGCTAAGACAAGTTTCCATAACATGCAAGACAGTATCAAAAGATACAGCCTAAACATCTGCTTTCCTTCTATCCATGGGGCCCATAACTCTCATATATGGCTTTTTCTTTACATGACTTATTCTTTAAAAATCCAAGTTGGCTGCTCATTTTTTGCCATCTTCTTCCAGATCCTTAAAATGCTTCCCCTGCCCCCCCAAATCTTTTTCTTCAGGATTATTTTTTTATTATTCCTCATCCCTCCCACTTTCCATCTGCATTTAAAGACAGATGAGGTACTGTAAGGCTGAATATAGTGAATATATTATCTATCATCCAGGAGCTGTCAAAAATAACTAAAAGTTCTGAAATTGTTTCAGCCTGTCTACTAAGTAACATAGAAAAATTTGAACTTTCAGAGTTTACTCTACAATAACACAACCAGTCTGAGTCCTTTCAAAACTTTACCACTTTCCAGCTAGGACCATACAATGACCTATGGTGGGGCATACCAGTCCCCACCTCAACACTGATCTTTGTAGTGAAAATTGATACAGAAATAAGAAGGAAATAACAAGGGTTAGTTTTTCAAATGTATAAGGCAGTGGATGATACCATATTGATCTGATTTACTCACACCTAAATACTATTTCTTGCAGCCTGCAGGTAGAACATTCTAAGAGCTTTGACATTTATAGAACCCATATGGGATAGTCACACGATGAAGAGAAACTCCATCTTATACCCAAAGAATATTAGTAACTAAACTGATATCATTAAACAGGAGCTTGGCAAGTTGCCTTACAGATTCAAGATACCAGCTATCAGAATGCAGTGCTTCACATCCCTATCTCCAATTAAAACTTGGTGCAAGTCAGACATGCTTGACTCCCATTATAGTGCCACAGCTGTTGCTCTAAAATGAGCACATGGTCTCAGTCCAGGTCTTTGCTGATGAGTATCCATGTCAAACAAAAAGGACACCAGCATAATTAGTTTTACCAAAGAAACCAAATCACCTAGAAACTCTTACATTTCTAGTAGCTACTTCCCATTAAACACCAGCCTTTAAGAAGAGTTCGATGCACTAGTTGTATTTTTTGCTGTCGCTGAAATCCAGAATTCTCCAGTCATCAATAGAACTGAAAAGCCTCAATGAGGCTGCAGAGCATTACAAAATGTTCTCCTAAGATTCTTACAATTGTTCCAATTGCTTTCCTGTAACAGTTTCAATCCTCTTTAACCATGTTCCGGAAGAAAAATACTCTAAAGCAACTGCAAAGTTGAGAAGCAGCAACTAGAAATTCTAAAAATAGGCCAGAACTATTGCCACAACCTTTTTGTGAGGAAAATAGTTAATGCTGGAGGAAAAATACAATCACCAGATTCACAAATGTGCAATACCTATTGCATTGTCACAGACATTGCTATGCTGTAGGAAAAGAGATTCTGTCGTATGCAGCATTTCTACATGTGTCAGGAAAATAAATGAGAATCACTGTCTTCATCATACCCACGTTGGCTCCCTGTATTGGAAGCAGCAGAAGAAATTTAGGATTGTCTCAGATTCTAAGATTGTAACTCTTAAGAAGTCTAATATGTAGTGGTTCCTAATTCATATATGTGAAGAACATATATTTATGCATATAAAATAAACAACTGGAACTGGAAATAGGTACACTATAGTAACCATATAGCAGCATTCTGTGAACAAGTATCCAGCTTTGCAAGTAGTTACCTGGAGCACTTTCAGCTTTCTAAGCAAAACCCCATTAAGCACAACATATTTAGAATTAGAGTGCTGTACATTAATAAGAAAATCTAATGGTGGTCTAATGCCACGCTTATCTTTACCAGCAACAGTATTTATCAGTATCTCCTCAAAATGGCTGAAACGTCCCCCTCCCTCCAAAAATTGTTTCAGTGGCACAGATCTCCCAAACATGTCTCAATTCCTGGAGAAGCAAGCAGGGTGATCAGCAGAACTAATACCTTGGCCTTCCAGAGGAACAGACTTTGGTCTGTATAGGAGCCTGGTTGACCGAGTCCCTTGGGAGGCAGCACTGAAGGACAAAGGAGTCCAGGAAGGCTGGACATTCTTCAGGAAGCAAATCCTAAAAGTACAGGAGCAGGCCGTCAAAAAGACGGGCCAGCAGTGAAGACCAGCCTGGCTGAACAGACAGTTTTGGCTAGAGCTCAGGAAAAAAACATTTATGACCTTTGGAAAAAGGGGCAGGCAACTCAGGAGGACTACCAAGATTGCATGAGGTTACGCAGGGAGAAAATTAGAAGGGCCAAAGCCCAACTATAACTTAACCTGGCTACCACCATAAAATACAATAAAAAATGTTTCTATAAATATATTAACAACAAAAGGAGGGGTAAGGAGAATATCCATCCTTTATTGGTTGGCATGGAAGCATAGTGACAAAGGATGAGGTACTTAATTCCTTCTCTTCTTCAGTCTGAGGGTAGGAAGGCTCTACAGAGGGATCTGGACAGGCTGGATCAATGGGTTGAGGCCAATGGCATGAGGTTCAATAAGGCCAAGTGCCGGGTCCTGCCCTTGGGTCACAACAACCCCAGGCAGCGCTACAGGCTGGGGGCAGAGTGGCTAGAGCTGCCTGACAGAAAAGGACCTGGGGGTGTTGGTCAACTGTCGTCTGAACATGAACCAGCAGTGTGCCCAGGTGGCCAAGAAGGCCAACAGCATCCTGGCCTGTGTCAAAAGAGCATGGCCAGCAGGAGTAGGGAAGCGATTGTTCCCCTGTACTCAGCACTGGTGAGGCCCCACCTTGAGTACTTGACCCCTCACTCCAAGACAGACATTGAGGTGCTGGAGTGAATTCAGAGAAGGTCAATGAAGCTGGTGAAGGGTCTATAGCACAAGTCTTATGAGGAGCAGCTGAGGAAACTAGAGTTGTTTAGCCTGGAGAAAAGGAGAGTATCATTCTCTACAATTACCTGAAAGGAGAGGGTAGCGAGGTGGGGGTCAGTCTCCTCTCCCAGGTAACAAGTGATAGGCCTCAGGTTGTGCCAGGGGAGGTTTAGATTGGATATGAGGCCAAAATTTCTTCACCAAAAGGGTTGTCAAGCATGGGAACAGACTGCCCAGGGAAGTGGTTGAGCCACCATCCCTGGAGGTATTTAAAAGACATGTATATATGGTGCTTAGGGACATGGTTTAGTGGTGGACTTGGCAGTGCGAGGTTAACAGTTGGACTCAATGATCTTAAGGGTCTTCTCCAACCTAAATGATCCTATGTTACCATTCCACAATTTGCAGAAGTCTGGAAAAAGCATCTGAGGGAAAAAAATTGAAACCAGAATGTCTGGGGTTTTTTGACCTAGAGATATTTTTCAGCTTAACTCAATTAAGTATAATATCACTTGGATTGTTAAGGGCTCGTATATGCATATACTCATTTTCAAAAGCTACTCAGGTTATACATCTCTTCCTGACTATATTGACTAGGCATCATCACTCAGAGATTATAGTGAAGCCTATGGAAGAGACATGCATTCAGTATTTTCCTCAACAAAAGAGCCAGAAAATCAAGACTCTTATACTTCAGCTTGACTCTTTTTGTTGCAGCTGGAAGTAGGCCAAACTTCTGCTTTTCATCACGGAAAGATGTGTTGCTATCAGCTCAGCTTCACCTTTATCACAGTGTTTCCATTTTGTTTTTAATTTCTGACCCCACAATCTCGTTCAATTCACCCTAGAAGATACGAGCACCAAACACAGACAGATATTGTCACTAGTTAGACAAAGTTTTCTGTCATTGAAATATTCCTATTAGTATCCTGAACTCCTTCAGCTGAGGCCACCTGCTGTCACCTATGAAGAACAGCAGACAGAAAATGGTTTTCTGGTTTGCAGAAAATACCAGTCTTTCTTTAACTGAAAATGGGATTTCTGTAACTCGCAGCAACACCTCTTCTTTGCAGTTTGATAGTGCTCTTTAGAAAATTTTAACTTGAGTGACCAAGAAGCCTCCAACTCACATCCAAAATCAACCAATCTTCCTACCTAGTGCACTCCTCATTTCTGTGTGGTCTGTCTTCTGCTCTGCCTTTATTTTCCTGATTCTCTCTGTGCCTCATGCTTTGGCAGAGGATCATAGCAGATCCAGTTCATAGCCTGTGACCAAGGAAACATAAGGGATAAATTAATCTTGTTTGTTGCAGACAGAGTCATCATCTTAGTTTTAGGAGAGTAAAACTATCTTCTACCTTGCAATTATAAGTCTGCTTTATTTGTTTCAATTTATGTCACCTAGCATGCAATTATAATCAAATGCATTTCATGGACCACAGGCATTCAACTGTACTAATAAAACCACTGTTTAAGAGCTCATTTCACATCAGCTGCAAGCTGAGAGGCTGAAGCTGAACTGCAGTGGGACCAGTACTGAGATGCAGGGATCTCATTATACTCAGTGACTTTCTGGTTTGACTTGCCCCTCAGCTGTATTAAAAAGGTGACTTACATACCCATTTATTTACTTACACAATATCAATACACCCCCTTGAAGGCAAGCGTGCATCTCAACAAAAATGAGTGACCAAAAGAGAACCGCTTTGAAAAGATTGGAAACTTTGCAGTTATGAGCCTCATAAAACAGCTTAAGCTACCTTAAATCTTAATGACAAACATGTAACATGAGCATATGCAAAACTCAGATTGTATGAGGGGGTGGAAGCGACACATCCTGAGGTGCAATCCAGATGATTAACAGAAATTTGATTAAGTAGGTGAAGAGTAATACTTACTTCCTAATTACAGGATCAACATTTCTCACTGACAATTATTATGCAGATTGAAAGAGTGCTTCAAACATATATGGCTTGCAAAAAATACATTTATGGAGATCTGGAGGAATCTTTCCTTCCCCCAGAATGCAACACATTATTTCAGTGAAACATGATAGTAACATTCAATCTTTTAAAATGAAGACAAAGTAAGTTAGAACCTCTCCTCTCACACACACACAAAAAAAGCAGCAGCTTCAGAATTAAGTTTTCTTGGCTACTGATAACAGTTTGGATACAGTACAATTCATGGAGAATGAGGTTTCTTGTCCCTGATATTTAAAAGAAAAATAAGGTCATTATCCAGTAGTGAAAAACAGAGATGAAATTATGTGGTCATGGTATGGTAGCTCAAGCCTGGATGTAGAACAGGCCGCCCACACAAGAAAGAGCTTCAGAAACTGCATAGAATTAAAATAATTTTGTAGAAAATAATTTTTATTTGGCTCCTTTCGTACACTTTTTCAAAAAGAAATGCACATTCATACAGTTTGCCTTTCCCAGTGCATGTCTGGTTTTGCTCACATAGAGCCATTAATATCAAGGCAAAAGGTGCCTTTGAAATAATTTCAGACACATTGTATTTTGACTGTAAAGCATCCAAAGTTACTAAATTTCTAATTATAGCCCAGAAAGAAACATTTCAGGTGTTTTTTCTCCAATTCACACACATAATGGTTCCACACAGGGAAGAGGAGACAGACCTGCAACAAAGAGCTGTCAAGCCAATGGCTAATACTCATTTCAGGTAGAGCTAAAGATAGGTTCTCTATTTCATACTGAGTTGGGATATAAAAGAAAAAAAACCCAGTCAGGTAACTTGCTCTTTTCAAAAGAACTAAAACAGAAATGATAAAGCATTGCTTCAGAACTGCACATCAGCCATTGGTAATGACAGTTTGTTTGCAGAGAAAGAAAGCATTCTTTCCCCAGTTGGTTCTCATGACCAGGTCTCCTATTGATGGTATCTATGGGATTTGTTTCTTGCTGCTTCTTCTTGAACACTTCATGAAGAGGAATAAATTCACCTCGGGCTTTCATACGTCACAAGAAGTTCTAACCCATCAAGTAGCCCCTACAGAAAAAATTTAAGTTAGAAAAAAGGTTAGCAAACACAGGCAGCGCTCCTCAAAATTGAAGTGACATGGTCTTAAAACAAAAACTTCAGACTGCCAAAAACTCTGCTGATCACAGCTATTTAAAACAACAAATCCTGTCCAAGGTACAAACTGGCCAGCTTAACTACACGCTCCTTCCTCAGTTGAGTTTCTTCAATGAACTCTGAAAATGGATTAGCCTGTTCTCAATCCAGCTTTGGTAATTGCTTAGAATTTTTGAAGCCCAAGTTACACTCCATGAAAAGTGCTTTATTTGTACTAGCAGCATTAAGATACTCTGTATAACCCAACATTTTCTGGCACTCAGCACAACTCTGGCCTCTTTTTCTCTTCCATTTCTCTAAAGGCCCGTTTCTTTGATGAGTTTAAGAAAGAGAAGACACACGTGCACTCAATGAAGCAAGAAAACACAGAGCAGGTCCCTATCCAGCTACCTGATCCCAGGGAACCCATCAATTCTGTGTTAAAAAGCAAAGTTTTTTTAATACACTGCAGAGGTTAAAAAAAAAAAAAATTTAAGAAAGGACAAATGACTGTCATTGTTAAATCAACATGTAATGGAGCTACTCCACAAATTAACTATCAATATCTCCAAACATCATGTTTCAGCTGTTCTAAATTAAATACATGGACTCAAAAATGTAAAGGGAAAAAAAAAAATGAAAATTCAGTTTTGCATAGCCTAAAAGCTCCAGATCTTTCCTGCTTTTTGATCTGTGAAAAGGCATATTAAAGTGTCACATATATTGTATGCTTCTGCCTTATGTTCAGTTTACAAGCAACAAAAATGAAAACCTGAGACATCATCTTTACTTCAGATGTTTACTTTGGATGTTTCTGAACACTCATTACTGCTGCCATCAGTTCTTCTAGTTAGGATCTCTCATGTACCCTGTCAGAATAAAGAACTCACTTGCCTTTCTTCAAGTTCTTTGACATTTGCTTCTTCCACAAAGCCCTAGCTTGTAATTACTTTTACCTGACCAGCACATGTTCAGTCTAACTTAAAATGAAATTAAGTCAGACTCACTATTCCTATCTTCTGACATACCAGGTACTGTCACCTTTTTTTTTTTTTTTAAACCACAGCACAATCTTACAGTAGCTGGCCCCAAAAGCATCCCACTTCATGCAAGGTAGCTTGTTCCAACAAAGCATTGAAAAAAAAGCCACTTACAGCCAAGCTGCAGATCTCTAGCATACCTCACTGCATTTTCTGTGACTTTTAAATTTGACATAGGCACACACGAGCCATGAAAGAAAAGCAAAGCTGAAGAGTAGTAAATCACTTACGGTAATTTCATCCTCATGAAAACTCTGGCCATGAAGAAGCTCAAAAGCACGCTGACAAATCCAATAAAGAGCAAAAGAAACCTATTCAGCTTGGGGATATTCGGTGCGTTGGATCGATCCAGAATTATGAATCCTAGGCCACCCATTGTGAAGAGGAAGCTGGATGCAAGCCCTTCCATAATATATTGCCCATTTACTCTAAAGGGAAAAAAAAAAAGGGAGAAGGTGAAGGGAAGAAGAGAGAGTCAGAAAAAGATAGTTTTAAAGAAATTATTTACACACTTTAAATCCCACCTACTCAACCTGCTTTAGCTGTACAAACACACAGGATGATTAACTTTGATGGCTGGCTTTCTCAAAAAAAGTAGGTATGGATACTGTTGTTCTGGAATTACATCAAGGCTTTAATATTCAATTTATGTTCTGGACTGATAGTCTGCAAGGTGCCCAGCCGAGCTCACTAATGGTTTTCTACATAATAGTGTAGCTATTGGCTACCACACAAACTCATCAGTTTTCAGAAAAACATAGTCCAAAGTAGCACCTGGTTGCAGAGATGACTCAAGGCATGGAACCATGACCCCTGCTCCAATGAGCTTTCCAAGTCTTACTTCCATCCCGATGTTTAGGCAGCAGCACCTAAATCCTTACCTTGGTACAAATCCCACTCAAAGCCCTATATCAACACAGGAAGCACATCTACTGGTTCCAGCACACAGCAAAGCAGTTCTTGCCTGCAGTGTGTTCTCCCACTGGCTCACTGAGCCTGCACATATCAACTGTGGGGACCTGGAAGTGCCCCAGCTCTCTGTCAGTCCACACTGCTGGATTTCCTTCTTACAAAGCTCAGATGGAGAGAGGGGAAAAAAAGAGGCAGGAAGAATATTGCACCTGGATCACAAATTTGCACTTTCCACAGTCACTGAAGCTTTTTCCTATCCTTGTAGTTAGTGATACTAGCAACCTCATAAAACTGGAATGGTTGAAACTATTGTGGATGTTAATACAGAAATTAAGATCATCATTATTGTCTTATATCCTGAAAAGAATTGCAACAATCGCAGTTGCAGTCCGAGCCATATACCACACCTAACCCAAGTCAAAATCTGCAAACGAGGCTGGTCACAGACCTCACAGACTCAAAGAACTCTTCTGGTATTTAACAAAAAACATTATCTGTTTATGCATGTGATTCCACATACATAAAAAACACAGTTACACATGTAGATTTAAACCTTTTCAGAACAATTTGTTACTACACAGTCCCTAATTTATTTTCAGTAACTTATTTTCAGTAAAAGGAGCAAAAGACTCAAAGAAGACACTGTTGTTACACATTTGTAACTACGTTCCCCAGCCTCAGACACAAGAGTCCCAATTACACTAGAGTTTAAAAGACCAGAACCAAAAGTCTCACAAATATTACATATGCTAGTATGAAATATGATCAAACTCAACTTTAATAGCAAGGGTATAGAAAAAAAGAGAAGTATTGCCACCTTGGAACACTCTTCTGACTAGACTTTTCATTTTTAAAAGTTTAAAAGGATTGAGTTTTTGTATTTCTACTGATTTCAATGCTGGATTTGTTTTTTTTTTCCTCCAAATATTTACAAACCAAGGACTGAAGCAGAACAGATCCTGCCTTGCACAGAGTGCACTCAAAAGAAGTGCAAATGCACAGCTCTGCCAGACAGATTTATCCACCTGTGCTTCGGCACTTGCAGTGCCTCGCCGGCGGGGGCAGGGCCCTGCTCCTACCTGTAGGCCAAGAAGGCCACCGGCCTCTGATGCCCGTGTTCGTCTGTCATCGACCCCACGCTGGGAGGTTCCACGATCACGTCGTAGATAATCCCTGCGGGGAGAAAAGCAAAGCATCACCTTCAACGCCGAGAACCACCCGAACACCCCCGGGGCGCTCAGGGTTACCCGAGGTTCGTGTTTTACGAGCGATTTGGAGCCGGACACGGAGCCAGCGGCTCTGTTCCCCGAGCCATGGGCCTGCAAAGGGGTCTCTCGCCCTCCCACCCTCACCGCAGGCCGCGGCCTCACCTCCGGTGATGAGGAAGTAGGACACCACCACCAGCGCGTACACGGTCATGGCCGAGGGCATGTGCACCCAGCTCGGCCGCTTCAGCTTGATGTTGGGGCACTCGAGGACGGCGAAAGGCAGGCGGTACAGCGTCTCCATGGCGGCGGTGCGGCCCAAGGACAGCCGCGGCGGCCCTGCTCCCTGCCCTGCCCGCCTCGCCCCGCCGCGGCCGCCCTCCCACACCGGACACGAAGGCGGAAACGGAAGTTGGCTGCCGCGTCCTGACAGGGGTACGTACTATTTTTATTTTTTTTTTAAATAAGGCAATCTAAAAGAACGACACAAAAGTTTATGCCCAGGTGGAAACAATATGAGGGAAATATTGTTTTTTTCCTGCGCAAAACGTATCTAGAAACGCGGACCGACCGCCGACGATGGGTCTATCCGTCTTATTCACCTGCCAGGACCCAGCAAGCCTGACGTGTCGGTGCCGGGTAACGGCGAGGCGCTGGGGGCGGGGCCAGGCGCGCGGGGCCCGGACACGTGGCCGCCCCCGGCGGGTCCCGGGAGGCGGGGGGGGCGGCGCTGGCGGCCGCAGACACGCGTGTGCCCCCCATGGGTGTACCGGCGCTCGCCACCGGGCTCGCCTTTGGAATTCTCCCCGTGGGGAGGTGAACACCCGCCCCGCAGCCGCCCTCCAGGGCCGGGAGCGCTCTTTGGGGCGAAGCGTCCCCGGTAGCGGCGGGGGGGTGGAGGGGGGGGAGGCAAACCCACCTCCTGCCTGTGCGCTTTGAGGGGTCTGGGCCCCCCGGGAAAGGAAAAGAACCGGAGTTGGCTGTAACCGTCAGAAAAGACAGCCAACAGGCAGGGGGTGAATCGGGCCCCAGCTGAAGAGAAGGGACAGGTCCATGGGAAAATAAAAAAAAAAGCCACCAAAAAAAACCCCAAACAGGAAAAACTGATGCCTTTCAGAAGCCAGAATTTCATAGAATCACAGAACACTTAGAGTTGGAAGGGACCTTAAAGATCATCCAGTTCCAACCCCCCTGCTCCCTGGTTACGGGAGTGTGTCTAAAAGTACATGCACTGGGAGAAGGCTCCTGCCTCCCCCAGGCACAAACAGGGCACCTGTGGTCCCATGGGGTCCCACACCCCCTCCCCAGACCCACACCACAGCTGCCTGCTGGGAGAGGGGCTTTACAAAACTGTTTAAAAAAAAAGAAAAAAAAGGAAAAAAAGGAAAAATCTCCCTCTTGGTGTGATTTTCCTGTCAGAAGATGCTCACGACATTTTTCCCCATTATTCCAGCAGTATTCTCCCTCCACCTTGGCTCCTCTCCAAAAAGCCCCCAAGAACTAATCTCACAGCTTTTCATAAAAAAATAAGAGCAATTTTGTGGCTGGTTAGAACCACCTGCCCGACTTTCCACTCCTGCTTTAGAACCATCACGCCAAAGTCTTCAAGTTCGCACCAGCACAGCAAAGGCAACAACTGATGAAATTTTAAACCTTGTAAACTAACTATAGCAACAGCACCCAAAAATGTGCTGTTTTGTACTAACGTTCATCTTAGAACCTCCTAGAGGGTAGCTCCAGCCTTAGGAACAAGTTTCAGCACCACCACGCTGAGGAGAAACAAATGCTTCGTACTTAAAAGCCAGATGACTTTGTTGTAACATTTAGAATCATAGAATGGTTAGAGTTGGGAGGGACCTTAAAGATCATCAAATTCCAACCCCCCTGCCCTGGGCAGGGACACCTCCCACCAGACCAGGTTGCTCCAAGCCCCATCCAGCCTGGCCTTGAACCCCTCCAGGGATGGGGCAGCCACAGCTTC
>BJBW01000885.1:36396-54235 GCA_004320125.1 Scolopax mira
CAATTTAAAACCATTACCCCTTGTCCTGTCACTGCACTTCCTGACAAAGAGTCTCTCCCCAGCTCTCCTGTAGCCCCTTCAGATATCGATAGGCTGCCCTAAGGTCTCCCCGGAGCCTTCTCTTCTCCAGAGAGGACAGTCAAGAGGAGGAACCTGCACATGACTCTGAGCCACAGACAGAATCACAGAATTACCTAGGTTGGAATGGACCTTGAAGATCATCATAAAAGAAAAACAAAAAATAACCCTACACAAACAAACACACAACACACACCAAACTAAATTGTATTCCCAAACATCATGTCAGTTGGTCTTTTGAACGTCTCCAGGGATGATGCCTCAACCACTTCTCTGGGCAGCCCATTCCAGTGCCTGAAAACCCCTTCAGTGGAGGAATTTTTTCTAATCTCCAACCTGAGCCTCCCCTGGTGCAACTTGAGGCCATTTCCTCTTGTCCTGTGGCCTGTAATTTGTGAGACCGACCCCCAGCTCTCTACAGCCTCCTTTCAGGGAGTTGTAGAGCGATAAGGTCTCCCCTCAGCAGTGTCATCCCACAGTCATCCCAGAAACCTCTTCAAACAGCATCCTCACTGCTCCCAGTGAGTCTGCTCAGCAATTACTTCCCCTTCCTTATTCTTGTGAGTAACTACTACCACAGCTACTACTTTTTGAAAAAAAAAAAAATAGTTATTTAAAAATCCCAAAGATCTGTTATTGGTAAAAATAGATACCCACTCCCCATCATACAAAGTTCCAAAATTCCAAAAGTTCCAAAGAGCTGGGAGTGAATACCACTGCTCGTGTGGGAAATATCCCAAGTGGATTAAAGCACTCCTGTGCTTTAGGGTTAGAGGCACATTTACAGTTCTCTCTGTGCAACAGAATGAAGAAAAGCAGAAAAACAGCCCAATTCCATCTTTTACAATTGCTTTTCAAACTACCATTACATTCTCTCCAATAAAGATCCAACAGTCGAGTTTCAATACCAGAGGCCTGAATTGCTACTCTAAAACCCAATTCTGGAAGATTTATCCCACCTGGGCCTCAGAGCGCTGCTTGTATCATACCTCCACCTGCTGATCCAGGAAGCCTGACACCAGACAGCTTCTTCCAGAAGATCCAGATGTAGCAGTATGTGATCATCTGGTGGATACAGCACTGGTTTAAGAAGTCAGAAAATTCCCCTCCACCCTCAGATTTGAGCATCCATAACCACAGCACATACTATTAAAAAAAAAAAAAAAACAACCAAAAAAACAACCAAAACCAACACCACATCTACCTTAGGGCCATACTTGCCTCTTCTTCAGCTGACAATCTCTCTTCCAGCCTTTACTCATGGTCTCCCTTTTTGTGCTTTTTTTCCAGATTCCTAACTTTCTCCTGAGCAAAATCCTGTGATGACATCACACAGCTGTTGCATGAAAAAAACAAACCACACTGCTCAAAATTACTCCAACCCCTCTGCAGGACACCTCCTTCCACCCACTTCATCCCCCTGTCTGCTGGCACCCTCACTTACGGGCTTTGTTGCACCAAAACCCAGTTCTGCATCCCAGAAGCTGTGAGAAGCAGCTCCTACCAGCTTTGATTAACACGTGGAACAACAGGACACAAGAAAAGTGAAGCTTTCATTTATTGGGCTGAAACTACAAATAGATTCACTTTGACTTCTGGCTCTGTGCTTGTGCCTTCAGCACTTTCACAACGATCTTCTGCTCCTCAATAAGAAAAGCTCGTTTGATCCTGGAAAGAGAAAACAAAAGCTTTACAACACGCACCCACTTAATTGAAAACACAAAAACGTGACAAAGTTACAATTAGCTTTGCCATCTCCAACATTCATTCCACATCTGCATAAAAAGAGCAACCATTGCTGTTCCTGCCAGCATCAAAAGACAGGGACAGTGGCACCATATGGGTTTAGAAGTTTGGGGAAGAAGGCCCTGAAAATTTAGGGCAAGTGGCTTGTAGACAGGCACAGTGGCTGAACACTGGGAAAAGTGCCACCTGCACTAACTTCAAAATCAAAACTCCTCACTGGCAAACTAGTTTAGTTGTCCTTAAAGTCAGAATTGGTGTGACAAGTCGGGTCAGCTGTCTTCCTTAAGAGCCACAGAAAACTTCATGTGAGTCCAGTTACCCAAGCAAAACCAGTTACCCTCTCAGGATTAAAGCTCCTTTGCACATAAACAGATAAAGCTCTGGCAGGCCACATTACATCTAAATATCATTATTTCTGGAAGACACGTAGGGCCACCAAGCAGATGGACCTAAGGGATAGTACTCACATCAACAGCCTATTTGATGATTCCGAGTTAAAAGCACAGATATACCACACGCTCTTCCACCTTGAAACATTAAAATGGCATTCCATATGCATCTGGCACGTATGGCTACTATTACAGGACACAAAACCTACATCAAATATGCCTAAACAGATCAGGAAAAAACCTGCCAATTATAGGGAAGGAGGTGACTGTGTTTTTTGGTTTAGGCAGAATAAGGCATACTCACGTATTAAAAACAACCAACCAAGCTCATTAAGTGTTTGGAAAGACAACACAAAAAGTGGCTTTTAACACATAGAAGTTATGCTACAGATCTGCAGCTCTAACAACCTGTCCTCAGAGGTACCTACTGCCACTGAACTCATACAAGCAAAAAAAATAAAAATTATGCTGGCAAGATTTGCACAACAGATGAAAAAACTGGCATTAGACTACTGACTCCAGAGATTTGCTTTGATTACCATTAATAGCAATGACATTCTTTATAATATACATTTTTTTTTCCTAAAACTTGCCAAGGAATTATAAGATGTAAAGTTGTGTGCTGGTTTCAGCTGGGATAATTTTCATCCTAGTAGATGTCGTGGCTCAGATTTAGTAAGAGAATAATGTTGATAATACCTATTGTTTTAGCTGTTGCTAAGTAGTGCTTATATTAAGGACTTTTTCAGTTTCCCATAGAAGCTGAGAGGCAGCACAGACAGGACAATCTGCCCAAAGGAATATTCCATACCACAGACATCCCACTCAGTATATAAATGGGGTCTGGCTGGGGGAGAGGAATCTGCAATCGCTGCTCAGAATGGACTGGGCAATGGATCATCAAATGGTGAGCAATTGTATTGCATCACTTATTTTGTATATTCTTTTAGCATTACTATCTTCTCTTTCATCTGTGTTCTGTTAAACTGTCTTTATCTCAACCTACAAGCTTTCCTTTTTTTCTGAACCTCCTCATCTACCTCAGTGGGAGAGGAGAGAGTGAGGGGCTGCATGGTCCTAGTTGCTGGCTGGGGTTCACCATGACTAATTGTTACCCAATAAAATTGAACTCAGTGAGGCCCAGCAAAGGCCATCTTAAAGTTTACCACGTAATGATGCAACACAGTAATACCTTTGAATCCCAAAACCACCACAAAGAAGCCAAAAGCTCAACTGATCTTTCACTAGTAACTTTGCTTAAGACAAACGAAGAAAAATCTTTACTTTGGGACTGAATACAGAATCAAAATCCCAAATGAGCAGACTGTTCAGCACCAAAGCAACAGGGCAGTAAGAAATCATGGAGAACACAAGCCCTTGACAAAGGAGTGCCACACGCAGTTACCACCTCAAACCCAAGGGGCAAAAATCACAGACGTCGCTGCGAAGGTGCCCCACGCTCACCTAGCACAATTTTATAAACAACGATGTCAGACAAAAGTCTTAAAAGTTTTGGCCCACGTTATGAAAAGAGCGATCTCATATGAAGTAACTTCAAGAATAAAGTCAGCTTTCTCTCAGCTTACCTGTCCCGGACGCACTTAGCACACATGGAACCACCATAGGCTCTGCTAACGTGCTTCTTCGTTTTTGACAGCCTCATAAGAACTTTAGGACGCACAGCACGAACCTACAGGAAGCAAAAATGAGAAGTGTTATCACGAGACAGTAATTTTGGCTAACCCCCGTATTAAAACTCAACCGCTTCGGCAGTTTAAAAAAGCAGCACCCCCAGAAGTTGACTATTCAAAATGCAAAAAAGTCACAGTTTGTTGTACATGGCATTCCTTGAGCATTCCTAAGCCCATCTTTTCATTCGACCACAGGAGGCCACCAATAGATTCATCATTAAACAAAAAAAATACGTTAGTAAAATAGATTGTCTTCCCAAGTATAGAAGCTGCTCACAGGCATTACTCAAGCATTTCCATCCCAACGGCATTGTGTCAAGAATATATTTTGGAGAAAAATGGTGTTAAAACCATTAGTTCCTCTTTTCTAAAATTGGAACTCAACCAGCTTATGTGTAGTTTGGCTTTTTTTTAAAGCCTAACTAGTAGGTCCAATTTAGACTTTTAAACCTGCTACATAATAATCTTGGTCTATAAATTCAGCAAGTTACAACTTAAAGAATATGAAGGTTCAGATATAAAAGCAATGAGAATCACAACCATTAAAAAAGCACTTATGCTTTAAGCTTTCAAAGCTTGTTTGAACCATTAAACTTTACAATATTCAGGTAACGTTTTAAAAAAGAAGGCTGTTCCAACAAGTATTCATCAAGAAACAGGTGCATTACTTGGAAAGCTTCTTTTTACTGGAAAAAAAACCCCATTGCTGTAAAAAAAGTAGTTATGCCAGGAAGGCTAATACTTACACCACGAAGTCTTCCTGGGCAAATACCACATGCTGATTTTGGTGCCTTCCCTACTTTCTTGGTGTAAAGGTAAACAATCCTGTTCCCGGGTGTCCGGGACCTAAATATAGCAAAAAACCAAATACTCAACTAAAGTAACAATCGAAATTTAAACTTATTTTTCTTAAAAATTGTTCATTTTTTTTTTTTTAAGAAACTATATCTTACTTACAGTCTGGTCTTGTTGGAAGCTGTGTTGTAGGACAACCTACGGCGGTAGGTCAGGCGCTGAACCATTTTTCACACCTGAATTAGTCAAAAACGAAAACAGCGCTAGTTTACAGGCTCCACCCACGTCCGCACAGAAGCTCCCGCATCACAGCTCGCCCGCACAGAGCTACATCTCAACCGGCAGCGGCTGATTCCGTATCAGTATTAACAAAATTAAAGCATTTCCGAAAAACGAGGTGGAGCAAACACAGCGCCGTCTCCTCCTATCTCGTAGGGCGGCGAACTGAACTAGCCGGGCTCTAGGCCCAGGCCAACACCTCCTCCGGTCCCAGCACCCCCCTCCTGCTACGGCGCCGGGCCCCAGCGAGGCGTCGGCCGCTCTTCCGAGCAGCCCCTCGGGGCAGCCCCCCTGCTGCCGGGGCTGCCGCTCCTCGGCCGCTTAGACGCAGCGCGGGGGCCGGAGAACCCCGCCGCGGAGGCCTAGAGAGGCCTGGCCCCTCCACAGCGCAGCTCTGCCTCCACTGCCGGCCCAGGCGCGGGAAGCAGCAACGCCGTCCGCCCCTCACCGCACCCCCCGGGCCCGTCGCTCGCCCCCACCCCCCGGGCCGCGGATGGGGATGGATAGGCAACGGCAGCCCCCGGCCCTCCGCCGCCATACCTGGCGCCGCCGGACCCGGAAGAGGAAGTAGAAGCGCACGGGTCAACGTTCAAATAGCGACGCGCTAGAATCCGGAAGAGAATAGAGACGCATGCGCGCTGTGCCACCGTCTCCCGGCTGCAGCGGGACAGGGAGCCGCCATGTTGTACGGCAGCGGAGGCGCGAGTGTGGCGCCATGTTGTACGTCTGGGGCGCCGCTCAGCGGCAGAAGCTGGGGCAGCCCCGGGCGGCAGAGGTGATGGAGGTGGATCATGGAGACGGCGGAGGTGGTTTGTGGAAGTGATGGTGGAGCCAGGGGGGACGTAAAGCACGACAAAGTCCTTTCTGCTGCAAATGCTTCACTTTTCTCAAGGGTCCTGTGCAAATGCTCTTCTTCCCCTTGCCCTGACCTTTTTTATTTTTGTATGTTTTACTGAAAAGCTTGGTTTTCTGGAACACCGAGAACTTCTTTCTTCCGAAGGAATTTTGTCCTGTACTAAGGCAGTCACACTAGTAGCCTCACAAGCTATTTTTCATTCTGCTGTTCTAAGCTCTAAACTAAAAATTGCTCGTACACATGCTTTTCCACACCAAACCGGTGTGTGGAATCGGTGTTTTCTCACACAAAACTCCACCTGGGCAGAAGGCTGCTCCCCTTTGAAGGGTCCCCCGCTCCTCCTCCTGACAGCCCTAGTGCAGATGATCCCTAAGGCAGATTTTATGTAGTTTATAAACGGTTAAAGTGTAGAGAATCTTCTTTTAGAGAAGAAACACAGCTATTTTAGCAACCATCCCAAATGGTTTCAAGGACTTAGTAAGATAAGAAAGGACATCTGTGGCCCTGAGAACATGGTGCCCTAAGACAGGGATGCAATAAATATGGACATTGACCAACAGGTGGTAGCAGGGAGATTGTTAGTTTTAATGAGCAATTAAGCAGTGAGAAGGTTTTGCCAACACGGAGAGTGAGCCAAAGGACAGGTGAAGAAGATGAAGGTTGAGGAAGAAACAACCCTCACTCAAAATGAAGACCACCAGAAAGCACAACTACGCATGCCCAAGAGCTTATTATACTATGGAAATGAATTCTGGGAAACGTAATGAATGTGCTAATGTTTTCTTGGAATTCCATTGGATAGCTATACCTGTTGTGTATAAATTTAATTGGACAAGAGTATTTGGTGTGCACAACAGGAGGAGCCATCCCCCGTGCACTCGGCGCCGCAATAAAGAATGCCTGATTTCGGAACTTTAAATTGGGTCTTAGAAAGTTTTATCTGCTGGTTTGCGGTAGCAGGGAGAGGTTTGCACCGTTCAGGTTGTTCAAGGACACCCTGCCTGGAGCACCCAAGTGCTCTCCTTGCCTTTCCCTTCCTCTGGAGGTACAACCAACTGATGCCCACCTTCTTGGTCCCTGTGCCCGGCCTGAAACCAGGGGCTGTGGAGAGCAACACATACCAACACTTCCTGAGCGCCTCCTTGCATCTGCACAGGGACCCCTGGGCAGAAACTCCTCCTATCTGTTTACCACCACGGCACGTGCTTTCTCTCACCACAGGTGCTCAGGCAGGAATATGAAGAGATAAAGATTCCTCTGCTGGTCAGGTTAAAGGTCCACCTGACCCAAAATCCCATTTCTAAGTCATAGGTACCTGGGAAAAACATAGGGGAAACAGGACATGGATAGTCAGAATCACAGAATCACATGGGGTTGGAAGAGACCTCTGGAGATCATCTAGTCCAACCCTCCTGTTAAGCAGGTCCACGCAGAGCAGGTTGCACAGGAACGTGCAGGACTCCCTAATGGGTCCTGCTCCCACCCCACCACATGGCACTGACGCATCCAAGACCGAGAGGTTTTTAAAGCATGCCTTTGCATCCCTTCTGCTGCTCAACCTCCATGCTGGTGGTGGCCCCTGCTCTGACACACAAAGTCCATCCTTGGCTTCTACTGCTGCGTGTGGATGCATGGTGGCCACTGCCACCATCAATGCTGACTTGTATGGGCAAAGTCTTTGCGTGGCATCCATAGGGACATGGCCACGTACAAGGACGACATGATTGGGCCCAGTGGCTCTCAGCCCTGAAACTCTCCCATGTTCCTCTGGCCTCAGCAACATTCTGCAGCGATAGCCAGGGTCCTGGTCTTTAAATATGTAGGAAGCTGCTGCTGCCATCGTTAGCAGCTTCGGCACCGCTCTTGGAAAGCAGCAGCTGCTCAGAAAGCTTTGATGTGTGCTCCCGGCCTTATTTACGGGCTTGTAACTCGCCGCTCGTTGCGCCGCATCCTCCCCGTTTTTCGATCTATAATTATTATTTCGGTTAATTATCGGGTCTTTTAAAGTGCAAATTACGGACACCAGATTTCTTCTAATTCATGAAAGAAGAGAAAATATGTATGAACTAGATTTTAGGGTATATTTAAAATAGGAGCATATTTCAGACAACAAGTAAATTTCAGAGCAATTAGAGGATTCAATATGAACTTTGTGGGCCCGCAACCCTGGGGGGAATAAGAAAGCCAATTAAATTAGATTAAATAATGATGCCTAAATATAAAAGCGTAACAGAATCCAATTGTTAAAGAGCAACACTATTAAATTATGATGGAATAGCTTAGTTGAGATGTTGTCAGTGCAACAGGTTACTATTTCATTATAGAACAACAGTATCAATATTTTTTAAACTTACCTGATTTGGGCTCTAAGCTCAACTGGTGTAAATTCTAGGAGCTGTCAATTAAATTCCAGCAGTTTGCTTCTGCTGGTGCACTGACCTAGTTTTCCAAACAAAATTTTCAGTTTATTTTGTCAGAGGAACAGGGCTGTCAGGCAAAAGGCTCTCCAGAGCATCCAGAAATGTTAGCTTTATGACAACTTTAATGCTATCTAATGTGGGGATAAGATTTGAAACAGGAGCTCACTAAGCCCATTTTGTACAGATTAGCGCGAGTCAAGCCACTCTCTCATGTTCCCTGCTACTCCTACCTCTTCACAGGACTCAACTATCTCTTTTGGGACCAGTTATTTTCCATGTCCAACATGTCTCATTAACTCTTTCTGCATTTTTTTCTTCCCTTGAATACAACAAAGGGGACAGATTAGCAAATGTATAACCCGTCAACTTGGAGAAGTAACAGTGGCATGCTATAAAACCCATTTTTTTCTCTGCCTAGGGTGTCATGGGGCCTGAGGATGTGGGCTTTTTTCCTTGAGAAAACTGGAGGTTGGATTCCAGGGTGTGTTTGGCAGTGTAGAACTGGAAACATCTTTTCTACCACAGATGATTAGGAAGATAATCATATCTGGTGGAAGATTAGCAATGTGATGCATTTTGCACCGACAGCAGGTTGTCACTATATTTTGTTTACTGCACCAGAAGAACACTTTTTTTTTTACAGCTTAAGACCAGTTCTTGGTATGCTGACCAACCTTTGCTTTCTTTTCCACATGGTCCTCTACACAACCCTCTTTTTTCTGAAAGTCCTTATGTGCATAACTGCTTGCTTGGGTGCATACATCAGAGTGAGAGCAAGAATGCCCAAATGAGTATGGCTCAATAAGCCTGGCTGGAGCCCCCAAAAGAATCCCTATTTACTTTCCTACCCTCCTATCCTATTTCCAGGGATCTCCTAGGCTCCATGAGGACTCTGCTGCCCCATCAACCTCTCTTCACTTGCTGTCCTATTGACCTGGGCTGGCAGACTCGAAGAGGCACAGGAAGGGAATCATAGAATCATAGAATTGTCTAGGTTGGAAGGGACCTAGACAAAGATGATCTTTGGATCATCTATTCCAACCATCAACCTAACCCTGACCAAAACCACTAAACCATATTCCTAAGGACTAAGGAAGCGAGCCTGTGTGCGAGCACATACTGGGTACCACAGAAAGGACAAAAGTGCCAGCTGAGGGATGCTCACTGCTCCCGTTAAGCTGCAGCCACAGTACCATTTCTATGACCAGCAGAGAGATATGTGTTTTAGAAATGTCTCATCGAAATCAGAATCCAACCTCAGGTGCTGCTTGGATCCAACCACCAGGATTAGGTCTGTAAATGAGGGAAGGAAGTGAGAAGCCTTGGAAAAGTGCTACCAACTGCCAGAAAGGGCAGAAAGAAGAAGCAGTCCTATAGCTCATCCTCTTTCCAGAGTTAATTTTTTCTTAAAAATCCCGTTCCCTTTCCTCGTTAACTATGTGGCATGTGTTGCAATCTTATTATACTCATTTATATCAACATAACCTTCCACAACACAGACCTGTGCAAATTACGTTACAAGAAACTGTAGTTCATTTCCATTTCAGCAGAGCTTGTTAAACAAGCAAAATTATTTTGTAGCAAAGGGAAAAACAATTTAGTGGAATGCACTCCTAGCATAGGAAGTACATAACATCATATTTGGGTTGAAACTTTTTCTGTCAGAAATGTCATAACCCCGTAAGAAAGAGAATTAAAATCCCGTTATTTTAATTTACATCTAGCCACAAGATAAGTAAAGTTATCATTGAAATTCTAATTAAATAGGATGATTGACTAAGGTAGGACATCAAAGAAGAGAAGTGAATATGATAAGTCAAAGTCTTATTAATTAGTCCGCGTGGAAGAAATTCCAGGGACGTCAAGCTGAGGCTGCTGCAAGGAGAAAAAAAGCAGACAAGAAAATGTGTGTTTCTTTGAAGTTAAGAACTGAGATAGTGATGGAGGTAATTGTGTCTGACTGGATCCTGTAATGAAGAGCCGTAAATCAGACCTAGGAATCGGAGGAAAGATTCTAGTAACGAATGTGGCTGCCCCCCTGCTGCGAAGAAACAGAATGCAGAGCTGACTAATTGACCCAGTCTATCTCCCAGTAGCTCTCTGTTATTATTTATTAATTTTTAATTTCTGAATTATTTACGTTCTGGGAAATTATTTTTGACAGCCTGTTAGGCGTGCCAAAGTTAATGGAGGATGAAAGGACCGGTACTAGAATTAGCAGGGATGTAGTCACAGGCTACTGAATTTAATGATTTTGGAAGGGAAAATTGATTTCACACAGCGTGTCACTTTATACTACTTTAGGGATACACCAGCTATTTGATTAATTGAGGAATAACCAACTCAAAGTATATTTGAAGTGTAAATGAATCACAGTGCTCAGCTGTTTATTTTTCCCCTTTTCTGATGAGAACACCACGTTTGCTTAAAGTTGCTGATTAAAACCAATACAGGTAGGCCCCACCACTCACACCTGCTTACTTTCTCCTGCCTTGGGAAAAAAAATTTAAAAAAAAATAATCCCACCATCTGGAGGAGACAGGCAGTCCTCCATCTCACTTGGGATGGAGCTCATCCTTCCTACACAACGCCTGATTAAAGGGGCTCTGTGCGCGTTCCCCCTGCGGGGAGTGTTTAAGAGGGAGCAGGGTGCCAAGGTTGGGGGGAAGCATGGGCAGCTGGGACAGGGATGCTGCATGCCGGTGGCCCATGGCCACCAACTGCTCTTCACCCAGACCCCAAGATGAAGTAGTGGTCCCTATGACATCTCCCGTGCTGGTCCTGCTGGTGCCCCTGGGTTGTATCACTCCAGCCATCTACGGTGCAGGGCGATGGAAAAATAAAGGGGTTCTGCCCAGCTCTTCCAGGCTGTGAGAATTACAGCTCAACATCTCCAGAAAAACTCACACTAGAAACATCTCCAGAGCTACTCAGGATCCTCACCTCACTGCTCCTTTCCCCAACAACCCAAGGCGAGGGGGATGGCCACGTTTCTCTTGCCATACGAGGAAGATGTGTCTCCTGGCATCCCATGCCTGGGCTCAAAGGGGGAAAGCACCCTCGCTTTCTACAGCTGATTTGGGTAAATCACTTCATTAATAGCAGTGTAATCACCTGTGTGGGCACTGGGGGTGGTTACCGTCATTCTGGGTAATGTAGTGTCTTCGGGTGGCTCGGTGTGACCTGCCCAACACCTCAACAATCTACTTACCTACGTGCCAGTCCTTAACTGGTCTAAGTCCAGCTTCCCCAGTTTTAAAATCAGAGTAATTGATGTTACTATTTAATAAAATCTCAGGGATTCTGTGAAGAGAATTAGCACGCAATTCCTTTTTTTGCGGAAGTCTTGGGAGAATAGCAAACACCAAATACTAGAAGTAGCTGCTCCTTTCCACAGAGATGCTTACCACAATAAATGACTCAAAAACATCTGCTGTACATTGACATGGATCCCATGAACAGGTGAGAAAGGTATAGGTGAGGTTCCATTTTGAGCCCAATAAACAATAAAATTGTTTTGGATTGACTGGAACCAAACTATTTAGTGAAAGGTTAAGTGTTGAAGGGATCTAGCGTTTTGGACATTTTGCTGTTGCTTTGTTTTTTTAAAATAGGAAGGGCTACCTACCATGGCAAATGTTGACATTCTGGGGTGAGGTAAAGGATAATAAAATATTGCATCAGTATACCTTTAAAAATATGTCTGTGTTCATGATTTAAAGATACATGAAGAGGTACAGAAAGGTTTTGCTGCTTAGGTTCTCTAAGGGGTTTATAATTCATTTAAACATCTCCCTAGGTTATTTTTCTGAGCACTTCAGAAGCACTAGAAACATTTCTTTGTGTTGTTTTACTGATGAGAACATGCGAGGCTTGCCTGGTTTTTTCTGTTACCTTTTGGATTATACCAGTGGCAGTTAGTGATGCGAGGAGGATCAGCTACAAGAGGGTGGTAAAGGAGATGTGTGACCTGGGTCCTCTGCTCTGGGGATTGCTACATTATCACATTATTCAAACTGGACACGCTGGTCCTGTCTAGGCTGGTCCTAGAACAAAAGCCTGCAGCAAAAATTATTTTTCTGGATCTCCCAAATCTGTGAGAGAAATTTAGGTTTATTTTGTGATTGTTATTAAAACTTTCTAAAGAAGAAATATTGTGCATGAGGTCAATAGAACACCACCAAATATGACTTTCAAGACTGCACTTTTTGTTTGCAATAAAATTGTGTCGCTGAAACGACACAAGTTGCCATGCAATTCTAAGGAGTTCAAACCACCAATCGAGCACTCCAAATTTCATAGAAAATGTTTTATATATTTAGATGATGGCTTAAGAAGCAGCGAGCCATATCTTGAGATGTCACAGAATAATTAGGCAATTTATGCTACTTGAAGATCAGCCTTACAATCTTAAAATGGCCAATGGAAAACCAAATACCTTCTATAGTACATGTAGAAATTTACCCTAAAATATTTACATTCAGCAAATGCAGCTAAGTATTTGGATGAAGATGATTTAGCATGCTCTGCTGTTCTGTATGGAATGAATCCATAGCAGAGCTGGCTTCTCCTTATTTCAATATTAAAACAAAAGGGGGATGCTTGCAGTGCAGCACCCTGGGAATTCAGCTCAGAAGTCCAATTAACAACAACTAATTCCCCATACTGCCTGTTTACCCCGAAGAGTTGGATAGATATAATAAGTCATGCATTTTGCATTTAAACTTTTAATGCCCAGAGGATAACAAAAATCTATCCTGATCACTTTTTATTTTCATCATATGAAGATAGAAGAAAGCATCCCCTCTTCCCCCTTCAGTTAAGTGTATCCATGTCTCGGCATGAAGTCTATGAAAGGAGCTGTCTCCTGCTTTCTCCCCATGTCTCCCTACCCTTCTTCTCCATAAATACCTTCCTTCTTCAATAAGGCAACAATCCCTTTGGGATGTGCTTTCTGTATAGGTAAGCACATCTTAAAACGACGTAGAATTAATTATTCACCCTTGAACAATGACCTTCTGCTCATTCACAAGACCAAGTTTACTCCCCTTCAGACTGTCACACTGTCTGGAATGCAGCACACATTCCCCTCGTGCTGGTTTTCACTACAGGAGGTATCAAGGTAATGCCCTGCTGTGAAAATATGTTAAAAACCATCACTGTAACATACTGTCCATGGTGATCACTGCACTCTAACATGCTAAAGATCAGGCAAACACTTTCAGTAATTAAAATTATCTTCTGCAATTCAATTTTGCTTACAATGTAAGTCAGATTTGACACCAAATTTTCCAAAGGTGAAAGCCCAGCGAATTACTACACACTCTAAATGCAAAAGGGAGACAAGCAGAGAGAGAGCATATGTGCACATGAGGTTTTGAATATTCCTCACTAGGTACAACCTAAACTGCACGTTAAAAATTAGGGACACATGGAAATATCTACCTATCTGTCCAGATGTTTTACAGAAAAAATGAAGGCCTAGAGGTATACACACACACATATGTATTTAGGAAGTTTTGCAAGAAAAAAATAATGCCATATAATACAAGACCACTGCGGCTGAAGGGAATCTGGATGAAAAAGGAAGTGGTTTGAGAAGAAAACAGAGGATTATATGAAAACCTAAAGCAAAGTATCTCGTGCTGCTCGATAGCAACACAAAGTGTAATGCTGTGCCGGAAAAAATGCCTGGATGGATGTCAAGTAGCTGCGCCTGCAGAGCAGCAGGTTGTTGTATAGAAAGCTGCCTACAAAATATTTCTGCAACACTGTACTTTGCCGTCTGTGGCAAAAAAACCCAGAAGGTGTTATTTTTTCATGAAGCCGCGATGAACTTGGCTTATGCTTGGGATCAGACTGGCTGCTCCTTCTGGGGGTTTCTGAGTTGCCTATTTGCAACTGGCCAAATTTCCAGGGGGGCTCACAGCCAGTCAGCTTTCCAAGCCCCCAGCTGCCAAGCTGCGAGCCAGGCTTCTCACAGGTCCAGGAATCGGAACCACCGGACGGGAACTGAGCTCTTGTGAACATCCCAGACTAATTGGCTGACTCCTCTCTTAGCAGATACGCCTGTGACAGAATTTGGGAGGGCTGAATGCAGTATTTCTGACCCTCTCAGCTATGAATTTTAGTACTGTCTGTACAGAGCTGGCAGGTGCAAGCAGGGGCCTCCTCTGAACTTCTGAAGAAAAGCGTTGGCTGCACCTTGCTCTCGAGCAGACTTTTAGATGTCTTGGCACCCTCCCCCTCCATGGGTAGCAAAAAAGAGCAAAAGTCTTGAGAGGCTGATCCTGAAACAAAGCTGTGAGGAAAGCATCACGAATGCTGAAACAGGGCTCTGGAGAGCAACACAATACCCACATTTGTGTAAAACCCATGGTCAAACTTCTCGCTCACTCTGGAAGCAGATGATGGCGGTGCTAACGATTCTCTCCCTTCTGAAGCCTCTAGATTTTGAGTGCTGCAAGGAGACTGAAGACAAGCATTAAATTTTGATTAAAGGAACACTGCCAGCTTACAATAAGCCTAAAATTTAGGGTTTTGAAACAGGCAGGTGTAGGTGGATGGGAGTTTGCATTTTTGGATTCTATGATTTTGGGTGTAAATATTTCTTTGCAACAGGGCAAAGACAAGTATCTTATCTTCAGGCTGAGAATGGAAGGCATCAAAAATTAACTTGATTAGAACCAAAAGTAACATGGCCCACTCTAGGAAACAGAAACACAGATGGGAATCAACATGTAACTTCCCAAATGTATTAACAGCTCACCAGTTAAGTTTGGTGTGCAAGAAGCTTGTTGTTTGGTTGGTTGATGTTTAATGTAGTTTTAACAGTGGTAAAAAGCCACGATAAAGTCTCCTATTTTAAAGATATGACTAAGGAGACTAGAGTAAAAGGACAGGTTACTGCTGGTAAGGTGTCACAGGGACTAAGCTGCACCAAGTAAATGCCTTTGTGTCTGCTTTTACTTTGTCATGAACGCATATAGAAGTTGAAGCTATCTTGTCTTTAATGTATTGCTCACTGCAGCTAACAAGGGAGTAACTAATTACTTTCAACTTTTACTTTCAGAGAGATTTCCTGCAACTCATTTTGCCTTATGATGGGAGTCAAATCTGAACCAAATTTTCCAAGGGGAGAGCCTAAAAGGCAGCACCTCGCTGTAGCTTTAAGGTACACTAACCCTTATTACCCAGAATTGCTCATTCTCAGGGGAACAGAGGGAATGTGAATCCAGACCTTCACCTGATAAAAACCAGCTCCCTGAACAGAGCTATGTTGATTTCTAATAGCCAAAGGTCTGGCCCTCACATCTCAACAAGAATTAGCTGGAGCCACAGCTTCTGCAGAAATCTTCTGCAGCAAACATGTAGCTCAGTTTGGTCTTGGCTTGACCAAAAGCTGTGTTTCTGCTGCGGATTTCTCTGCTGTCTTTGTAATATTCATTCAATCATGCCTTTCAAGAGAATAGGCCAAAGAAATGAAAGGTAAAGGCAACAGTGACTGTGATATTCTTTTCATTCTTTGTAGAGGAGAAAAGAGTGAAGCAGACCGCAGATAACCAGCCCCGTGGCTTTAGGGTGCGATGATAGCGCTTCTTCACAAGGTCCATGCAGCAGGTGAGGGGTGCTTCCCAAATCTGTAGCATTAAGTATATATGGTATGTAACAGGAAGGATGAAATAAGACTCTGCTGGAGATGTCAGAGCGCGGAAGAGCGCTGGAACACAAATTGAAAACTACTTGTTAAACAAGGTTAATTTGTTCTCCTTCCACAGTGTAAAATGGCTTCAAACACTTCTAAACTAGGTCATTTGGCTGCTCAAGAAATAGATGGTGCTAGGCAGCTGTCTTGAGCAACAAGTTTATTGGAGAGTTTGATTGCATCCCAAAAGCATGCTAGATATTTCTGACCATATCAAAGAAAACTCAACTATATTATCGAGGCACACTAATGAGGCGGTTTGTTTAATTGAAATACTTTAAGTTTCCATGTAGTACAGCATGAAAAAATCATTATTTTCATTAGATGAGCTACTCGTTAGCTGAAAGTCTAAGTTACAAAATATCACAGTGTGAGATAATAAATACATTGTAAAATGCATTAAATCCAGGTTATTAAAGGGGATTTCTATTTCAAATACATAGTCATGTAATTTAAGCTCACTTCCTAGTATTAGGAATCAGGTTTGATCTTTGAAAAATACAGCCCAACCCACAGGACTTCAGCATGCTCCCTTTGCAATCACTGTCAAAACTCTTGACCCGTGATAGCCTGGATAACTGACCTGATTATTCTGTGTCACAATTCTGTTGTAATGGGCTTTGTGTGTACCAGCTAGATGTTCTGAGACTCATCTAAAGGGCCCGATTTTGACCTTGAATTCATCTGCTCTTTCTGTTTGTTACAATCCTATCAGGAAGTCAGGAAGCGCTTTATGGCTTGTACTGTTGGGGGCAAATGCTTTCCTAAAATTGCAAGTCTTGGAGAAATTGAGTTTTATGTAAAAGCACGCATCTTCACGGAACATCTCCCATGTCTTTGGTGAGAAGCAGTTTAAGAACTGTACTGCTCTCCTCAAGAGGTTGTAATTTGAGTCCATCATGAGTTTGGGTGAAAAGGAAAAAATGTCTGGAAGGGACCTCTGGAGCTCACCCCGTCCAACCCATCTGCTCAAAGCAGGGTCAGCTGGAGCAGTTTTCCCAGGACTGAGTTGGGCTTTGAATATGAATGGAGACCCCACAGCCTCTCTGAGCAACTTGCTCCCGTGTTAGATCATCTTCATAGTAAATAATCTTATGTTTAAATTGAATTTACTGCATTTTAGCATTTCCAGTATTTCTGTCTCTGTGCTCTTTACTCCTCCTTGCTCAGTATGTATACAAACTGATAAGATTCATAGAATCATATGGGGTTGGAAGGGACCTCTGAAGGTCATCTAGTCCAACTCCCCCGCTGGAGCAAGTCTACCTAGAGCACATTGCTCAGGAACTTGTCCGTGTGGGTTTAGAATGTCCCCAGAGAAGCAGACTCCATCACCTCTCTGGGCAGCCTCTTCCAGTGCTCTGCCACTCTCACAGGAAAGAAGTTCCTCCTCATGTTTAGGTGGAACTTCTTATACTCAAGTTTGACCATTTGTTCTTGTCCTGTCACTGGGCACCACTGAGGAAATACCAACCCTGTCCTCCTGTCCTGGTTTGAGGTAAAACCAAACAATTTTTGTGTTCTGTAATTTTACATTTTACATTTTAGCTAGGTCTCCTCTAACTCTCTGAAATTAACAGCATATTGTGGAGCAAACTGCTCATTCTCAGGATGATAAGGCCAACGTTTGTGATAAATCCCAAGGAATGGTGTGCAGAGAGGCCCTTGCTTATACTTATTGCTATAACAGCCAAGGTCAGCCAATTTTCGTTATTT
Source organism: Scolopax mira (assembly GCA_004320125.1). Lineage (NCBI taxonomy): Eukaryota > Metazoa > Chordata > Aves > Charadriiformes > Scolopacidae > Scolopax > Scolopax mira. Next base: position 54,072 of record BJBW01000885.1, read on the forward strand.
GCCCCTTAGAGGATCAGAAATGGAAAAACATAAAGGGGTCTCACCTGTGGGAAGGAACGGACAAACCTGAACAACTGGAGTACTCCATCCCATCTGCCCCATGCTCAGTATAAAAGCTGAGGGATCAAAGGGTCAACTCTCTTCCTGCGATGGCCGACGTCCAA
>BJBW01000885.1:54354-68755 GCA_004320125.1 Scolopax mira
GGACTGTCATCCTGGAAGCTTGATACGGTTTTGTATATATTGTATCTATTTCATTATTTTCTTCTTTTTTTTATTTTAGTATTAATTCTTCATTAAAGTAGCTTAGTTCATTCTAAACTTCTGTATCTCCTTATCGCTTCCTCTCCTCTCGTTTGGGAGGGGCAGGAGGGCCATCTGTCGGTCTGGTTGCAGTGATTTCATCTAAAACCACGACACCTCCTGACACCCTCCCTTTAAGCATTTGTAAGCATTGATCAGATCCCCCCTAAGTCTTCTCTTCTCAAGACTAAAAAGACCCAAGTCCCTCAGCCTTTCCTCCTAGGAGAGATGCTCCAGGCCCTTAATCATCTTTGTGGCCCTTTGTTGTACCCTCACCAGCAGTTATTCCTTCTGAGCCTTCTCATCTTGAGGCTAAATGAGCTCAGGGTCCTAATCTGCATACTAAGAGCTCTTCCTGATCCCTAGCATTTAAACATTGATCTGAGATGAGGAGGAAATTGTATTTTGGTTACTGATTCACAGATGGGCTTGGTGCATGTGAAAAAAAGAAAAAAGGAGTAATGCAAGAATGCAAGACTCTGGTAAAACTATTGCTTTATGAAGGTTTACAATGGGGCCAAGTTTTACCCTTCTTCCTTGCACAAACCCCCTCCATCTTTCCTATGTCTTAGATTAATGAGGGTATCTTGACCCCAGGTCTTATATCATTATATAGTTGTTATATACATATGCCAAAGGATCTTCTGCATTATCTCACTTGTGCTCTCTCTCTCCTCCCTTGCTGAGGGATTAGTCTACCAGTACTGCCAAGGTGTCCTTACGGCATTACTCTGTCAATAATCTAGCCAGCCCAGGTCACCATGGTTGTGCAGAAACAGCCCCAAGGTTTAGCAGCCACATCTTAATTCCTAAAGAGTCCTGGGCATGCATTCAGGTTGCCTCCACACGTTGGCATCCCATGATGCTGATACATCTTCACAGCTATTTCTCTCCCTGCCAGCTAGAGTCAAGTCAGAGATGCTGAACGGTGCCACCAAGAGCTCATGGACATGGGAGGAGACACAGCAGGACTGTTGAAAGATCCCCTTAGCCAGCAAGCCAGCCAGTGATTCAGGACAGCAGATTACAGATGGTGCAATAATCTCACAACTGGCCAAGTTTGGAGCCTAAGCATACTTATGTGGAGAAGAGCATACATTAAAGGCTGCCAATATGTCAGCAGAGGGGGCCAATATTGAGGCTTGCCTAGGAAAGGACATGCTGCCCTCTCCCCACTCCTTCCCAAGCCACCTGCTGAGATCATTCCTGCCAGAAATGCAAGTAATCCTGGTAAGGCAGGTGCCTGGGGGGATCAAGTCCTTTAGTCAAAACCAAAAAGAAATGCAAAAACCCAGGCCACCTTCATATACCTGGCAAGAGCCCCTCTGCAGCCAGCCTGCTGGAGCTGGATGCAAGGCAGGAGAGCTGCACCCCACACTCCTGCCTCTTCCCTCTTCCCTCAGTCCTGGAAACAGACTTTTCTTCCTTTGTGGAGACAAAGTTGTACATCTTTGAGTTATCTCTTGCTCCTCTCATCTTCTGTGGGTTTCGTTAAATATTTTTAGAAGCCTTTTTTTTTTTCTATTTTTTTTTTCCTACTGGGGCCAACAGGGATGCAGCTTGCAGATTAGTACTACTGTTAGCAATCTTTAATAGGGCTTTTCTTATCCCATTTAAGTAGAATAAAGAAGCTTCATTTGTTAGTTTAAAAAAAAAAATCAAGACTTTAATTCTTGATCATTGCTCCCAAGAGAACCCAGTTGGAGTTCTCTCATCATCACTGATCAAGTCTGAACTTTTTTTGTTTGCTATTCAATTTCATTTGCTTTCATCATTTCAGAGCACTAACAGGCTTCCAGCCCTGATGAAACATAGGATGAGGCTTTAACTATACCGTGATGAAGTCCCTGTAGCAGTGGAAAACTGCTACATAGTGTTTAGCTATATGCTCTCCCTTCCATACAACCTGCATTTACATTGAAATAAAATTCACTTGCTGACTATTTTAATCATAATGATTAATACGCCATACAGCTTTTTCTTCTTTTATATTATTTATTTGTGGTAGAGAGACCGTCAGTCAATTTCTCTGATTTCAGACCGGAGAGATATTTTATCTCAGACCAGTGTAAAAATCTTTCTGATTATTAAACTGCTGTAGATCACCATCTGGATCCACTGCTAAAATTATATTCATGTATTCATGGAGTGAATCTTGCTTATGCTACAGATAAACTTGCTCTGATGTTTTATAAATGATTTTTTTTTTTCTTAAGAGATGCCAAGGCTGAGTTTTCAAGGGGGATCAGCATAGAGACAGAGTCTGCAAAGCAGTTGTCCAGTTAGCACACAATCCATCCAGGTCTTTTCTCTGCTTGCTTGTGCCTACCATCTCCTAAGTGAGGAGATGTCCTGATGGACTTTTTATGAGTAAAATCTTTTCCAGATTTGCTCTGTGAGTGCTCCTGGAGGGTGAATGTTATGCAGGCTGTTAGCCCTTGCATAGAAAGAAAGCTGTTGTGATGAACTGATGGAGCACAAGCTACTGTTGGACCATTCCCAATAAAAGCAAGGCAAAGACTATCTACAAGCTCTTGGTCTTGTTTTTCAGGGTCCTTGTAATTTTCTGTATGGGCAAAACCCCAGTTGCCAGAGAGGGTTTGAGTAAGACAAACGAGGCACTGAAGTAGTTTATCTGTGCAGCCTCTGCTGCTTTTCAGCTTAGGTTCTGTGCTCAGAGTGCTCATCTGTGTTTATAGGCTTCTTCTAGGTGTTTCATGGCTCACATGCCTGAAGGAAGTCATCAGCATCAGTTTTGGGGGCGTTAAAGATGCTTACCTGTCAGAAAACCCACAAAACCTCTTTTCAGTGCTTCCTAGTGACAGGACGAGGGGCAATGGGCACAAGCTGGAACATGGGAAGTTCCACTCCAATAAGAGGAAGAACTTATTTTGGGTGAGGGGGCAGAGCCCTGGAAGAGGCTGCCCAGGGAGGGTGTGGAGTCCCCTTCTCTGGAGATCTTCGAGCCCCGTCTGGATGCCATCCTGAGTGATGTGCTCTGGGCAACCCTGCTTTGGCAGGGGAGTTGGACTGGATGATCTCTAGAAGGTCCCTTCCAACTCCAACAACTCTGTGATTCCATGAAAATACACGTTCCTTCCACCACAGCTGGCAGACAGGAGGAGAGACTCTCTGCTGAAGACTCAAAGGCAGGAGTACATGCAGCAGGTAGCCCTTTGCCACATGAAAACAGGCACACTGCTCCTTCCTAGCAGTGTATGGCTCCACCTGGGTCCAGCTGACACTACCCAAATGCCCCAGATTTTCCTTGGTGGAGGTCTGCATCCAGCTTGTGGTTTCTCCTCAGAGGGCTGGGCTGTGGGAACAGAGCTCCCTGCACCTTGCCAGCGCATGGGAACAGCTGTGGTTAGGAACGTATAAATACTTTCTTACCCCAAGCAGTTTCCAATTAATGTGCAGATGGAAACCACGTAGAAGGTCTGTGGGAGAGAATCCTTGCTTGGCAAAGGAGGGATTATTGCTTTTATGAAATGCCATAAGATCTCGACTAGCAGAGTGCCTTGGATTTTTTTTTTTTTTGAGATCCAGCTCCAGTTCAGGGAGTTCAGATTTGTACCAAAGCACTCATGTCGCTGGAAGGTAAACCTTCCATTTCGTGGAACTGAGATGGGAAAATCCAACTTCTGTAAAAATTACACAATGTTGTGTAGTGTACACAGACATTTGTACGGTGTACAAAATGTTTGGTCATATGGTTTACCAGTGTGAATCCCCTTCTGACCCTTAGGAAGCTGAAAGTGCTACACACCTCTGAATATCAAAGTTTTTATTTTGAAAGGATAAGAGAAGACTTGGAGAATCCTAGTTTTAATCACCTCGTATTTAAGCATTTTAAACTTTAATTTTTTCTCATATTTCCCCAGCTGTAAAACAAAACCAAATTCAGTCTTTGCTTGTCCATTGTGATCACTGAGATAATTACTTCACAAATAATTGCTTTGTGAACAGTTACTTGTAAAACCTTTAGAGATCTTCAGAGGGTAAATGGCAGAAAAATACAAGGCATGGTAATCTACAACTTGTTCTGTTCCTCTACATTTTTCCACAAATATTGCCAAAGAGGGAAAGATATTGCCAAGGAATCACATTGCCAGAGAGTGTTTTTAAAGTCAAGAGGCAGATTTTCTTTTGAGGGTTTGTTTTTTTTAATTATTAGATAAATGCAATGTCATTCCAGTTTCTAAGCATGACTAGTACGGCTAATTGCTCTTTCATTCACTGAAATATGAGCTGATTAGGTCAGGGTGAAAGTAAAGGGCCTTTGCCATATTGTATGTGGAATAAATTGTATGTGGTACGTACAGGGCAGGTTCCACCTGACATCATCATGTCCCAGATGGCTTATTTTGGATTATCATAACAGGTCGGTTATTAATTGGGATGTTAATATAACAGGTTCTCCCAGACAGTATTTAGGGGATGGGATGGTTAATCCATGACAATTTTGCCTTCATGTATGGAACCTACAAATAACAGATACAATAAGTGTGTCGAAAAACAAATGAAAATGGATCCTGACCTACACGTATGGGTTAAAAAGTTAATGATTTTTGTGGGGATAAATCTCTAAGCTGAATTGTATTGTCTTGTGAATAACTGCCGTTTAGATTTTCTTCTGCAGATGTACCCATCCTCAATAGAGGGCAGTAGAGGATGTAAATGTAACCGTTGATCTATTCACTTTGTTGTGTTCAGATCAATTCTCTAATATTCCTTTAACTGTCTGTAATATGGACTCTTTTATCTTAAAAAAGGAGGAAGTAAGAGTGTTGGCCATCTGGGAGACACACTGCCAACACCCAGATGTTAGTATCCTTCTATACCATTGACTTGATCAGTTCAACATCGAGTGGCACAGGGTGGGTGGGATAGTGAAAACATGGGAAGAAGAGAAGGCAGAGTTTTCCTGGAAGGGGAAGGTCTCTCATCCTGAGCCTTCACGAGCCTTACTTCATGACTGCAGTCTATTAGCTCACAGCAGGCCTGGGAAACAGCACTAAATTCTTCCAGTGAAAACAAATGAGAAGGTAGAACCTTCCCCATGCACGTGTCAGTATAGTTATCCTGCTAGACTTCAACTGCCGAAAGATTTTGACTAAAATGAGTAAACTCTGCTGGCTTTAGCCCCAGGTGTGAAGGCAGGTACCCCAGCTGGATGGTGGGAGGAGGCAGCGCTGCCCCTGGCAAGCAGGAGGGAGCTGTGGCAGTGGTAGCCTTTGCTGGCCATTCAGGCCAGGCAGGGTGGCTACTGTGCTCAGGGTGGGGAGAGCAAGATGTTGACATGAGGCCGGGAGAAGAAACCAAAACCCAACTGAGGGAAGAGCTGGGGTGTCAAGGAGCTGGGACACAGCCAGGGTGGGAAAGGCCAAGGTGGAGGACAGTGAGGTGAATTGAGAACTGGCTGTGTGACCCAAAGGGTAATGATTAATGGAGCAGGTTCAAGCTGNNCCTGTTCAACATATTCATCAGTGACCTGGACGAGGGGACGAAAGTGTATCCTCAGCAAGTTTGCTGATGATACCAAACTGGGAGGGGTGAGCTGCCATCCAGCAAGACCTGGACAGGCTGGAGAGCTGGGCAAGCAAGAACCTCATGAGGTTCAACAGGGAAAAGTGTAGGGTCCTGCACCTGGGGAAGAAGAGTGTCAGGCACCAATATAGGTTAGGCCTGAACCTGCTGAAGACAAGTTCCAAAGAGAAAAATCTGGGGGTCCTGGTAGACAGCAAAATGACAATGAACAAGCAGTGTGCTCTTGTGGACAGGAAGGCCAACAGAATCTTGGGCTGCATAAGGAAGAGTGTGGCCAGTAGGTTGAGGGAAGTCATTCTCCCCCTCTACTCAGCACTGGTGAGGCCACAACTGGAATACTGCATCCAGTTCTGGGCTCCCCAGTTCAAGAGGGACAGGAAACTACTGGAAAGAATCCAGTGAAGGGCAACAAAGATGATTCAAGGATTGGAGCATCTCCCTTATGAAGTAAGTCTTTAGCCTGGAGAAGAGAAGATCTAGGTCTTTAGGCTTTTTGATCAGCTATGTTAATTGCAGGCTTCTAGAGATCAGCTGGAGTTCTAACAATTCAGCAGCACACAGAAGAAACCGCCAATACTTTGTTTTCCTCTATGAGATCAAACTCCTTTCTATTCTCTATCTTGCTCAAACCTGACTTCCGTTCAATTTTTGTACTTCTCTGAATTTTGGTCACGGCAAAGCCTTATTTTTCAGAATTATGTATGCACTCTGTATGCTCATACTATGTTGCTCATACATTCCTATGAGCAAAATGTGTGAGAATTTTAACTAAAACTGCTAAAATGTTTCTTCTGGCTTAGAAGATGTCAGCTGTATGAGTGAGTTACATATTGTAGCTTTATGCATTGTCTTGTTCTCATACAGAACAGAATATAGGCCATGTATTCAAGTTTATCTTCCTCAGTATTGACTGAGAAATGCACCAAGTCTGCTCAAGATGACAATAAAATGCAAGAGCCTGCTCAAAGAAAAGGATGGGGAGAAAGAATCTGTTGTGACTTTGGGTGGGGGAGTTCAAAGGATTTGAGCTTTCAAGGGGAAGGTCTTTTCGGACCAGAACACGTAATGCAGAAATCACAAATGTTAGACTCTGAACTCAGTTTGGAAGCAGCTTATGAAAGGCCCTTGGAAGACAGGTGAGAAAGAGAGGGAAATAGGCCCTTCAAAGGGATGAGGAAGAGGATGTCCCTATAGAGAGTTTCCAGTGGGACCCTACAGCAACATAAGGTAGGGTAGAGTGAGAGCGAGTCCTAATCACCCAAATCTCTTAGAGCAGTCACCACAGCTGGGCACCTTTCCATAAAAAAGTAAACAAGTAAATCAATAGAAAGGCAGTCATGACTCAAGGAAGAATTTTTTGGATAAGTATCTATCCTCATCAGCCAGAATTATTCTGGTCCTTCTTTTTTCTTATATCCTAAATACTGAGCTTACACGGGCTGCACTTAAAAAAAAAAATTAAAAAAAATTACAATCTCTCCCTAAATAGCTCACTCCTCTGTAAGTGCCAATATCAAGATGGCCAGAAGGTTCACTAGGGAGAGAAGCAAGACATTGCTGTCTTCCCAGTCCCCAGTGGCTGAGCTCCTCTGCCTTATAGCTAACCTGCTGCAGCAGCTCTGTTCAAAGCTGAAAAACTCCCACTGGTGATACTGTACACTTGGGTCCCAGTGATGAGAGCTGCCTTCTGCAGATGTATCAGCACAGCCAGCTCAATTGCACATTTTCCCGGGAGGTGATAAGACCGGTTGGGACAGTAAATAATTAGCTTTTCTGCCTTCGGCTATAGAAATGGTTATGAATTTTTAAGCAATGAGAGTGATTGAAGCCATTTCTGTTTGCTTTCTTTTAGTTGTGTTGCAAAGTTTGGCTTCAAGAAGGAAAATACCCTCAGAGGAGGTTGACAGACAGGTGGGAAAATCAAAAAATGCCAAGAGATCAGAGGTAAGTCAGTGAGCATTAAAAGCTAGGGGAGAAAGTCTTGATAAAAGGGGGTGGCTTTCATAACAAAGGAATTATCTTTCTTGTTCAGTCCTTCCTTTATCTGATAACAGGCTATTCCCCAAGAAAGTTGGCTCCTGGGAAGTTAGTTTCAAGCAGAAGTCGAACATGAAAGATCATTTTTTTGGCAGAAGTTGCTTTCTCTTTAATTTATTTATTTTTGCAAATTTATCCTAATCCTCCTTTTAATTAACAGGATGGTGAAAGATACTGTGGAGGGGAGTTGTCTCTATTAAGACACAGACTGGATTTAATCTCAGAGGTAAACTACCTCCCCCAGGCCTGCTCAAGGCTGCCTGGATACGTCTCCTCCTCTGCTGAAGGAAGTTCTGCCTCCAGGACTATTGTCCTCTCTGTCAGGCTGGCAGTAAAGGGTCCCCTGATGCCATGTGTTGTAGCTTTGGCTCTTGATCAACCTCCTTGGCACAGCAATGAACCTGGAGGTCCTTCAGGTTTTCCACACAATGCCTCATACGTATTAACTTCATGCCTTGCCTTGCCAACTGAAATCAATATTGATAATAATAAACACATTAGCAATTAATTATAAACGAATTGTCATTCCCTGGAAAAGGACTCTAAGGTAAAAAACCAGAAGGACATTTTCCAAAGGTTCCCTGTCTACCTCCTCTACCGCCTAAATGTATCAGCCTTGCAATTTCCAGTGGTTTTAAAATCCTTACCTTAAAAACATTCTGATTTTTCAGCTGTCCCACCACTTTGTCCTCGACCCACCTTTCCCCAGTTTGAATGTAATCTCACTGTTATACAGGCACAGCAAATACCACTCTCCTGCTGCTGTTGCCAACGGGACTGTGAATCAGACCATACAATGGTGGTTGGCACGATACCGTCACGTCAGACAATGTACACACATTGAAAACTTCCTCAAGGTGGCAGTGAGGGTCCAGAACAACTGGCCTAAGGTGTGACAGCTCCTGAAATACGCAACCGTGTTGCTCCACCATGGCACCATCAGCCTTTCTCCCTACTGGAAAGATTGGAATTGGTTGTGATTGCAGATTGGGGTTTTCTTGCAACGAGCTGAACAAGCTCCTCCAAGTCCTGCAAGAGGGAAACCAAAACACCTATCCCAAAAGAATGCATTTCTGCTTTATGGAGGGAAGTTAAGAGGCTGACCAAAGAGGAAGGAACGGGAGCTTCTATAAAGCTCCCGTATGACTATAAAATGCTGTTCCCAAAATTATTACATCAGTGTACTACATCAGCTGCCACAAAAAAGACCTAGTTTCTTACTGCTGAAGTGGCATCAGGGTGACTGGAATGACCAGTTAGAAAATGCAACTACACGTTTACCCAGCCAAAACCATTTCCCTTCAAAGTCCTCCTTCATACATTTATAAAGATGTAAGGCTTGGAAAGAATCTCTTGCAATCACTTGGTCCCACATTTTCCCATGAGCCAGGATCGGGTTTAGCCACCTGTAAGTTGTTGCTCTAACCTGCTTTCAAATCTGCCAGTGGAAGGGTTCAACATCCAGAGAAAACCTAATTCCCAAAGTGTATCTTAAAACTTCTTTGCTGCAGACTACAGTGATTTATTTTCGTCCTTCTCACAGTGGCCATAGAGAACAAATGATGGCTGTCTTCTTTAAAGCGATTGTTTACATATTAGAAAACCCATACGTTTTCCCCCATAGTCATTTTCCTCTAGACTAAACAAACTCAGTTTCTTCAACATTTCCTCATCACTCATGTTTTATAAACCTTTTATCATTCCCGTTGCTTTCTTCTGGACAGTCTCCAATTCATCTACATCCTCAATTCTGCTGGGGCCTGCTTGGCCATGGCTGAGAATCTGTCCCTAAGAAAAATGCCACACTTCTGAGACGTTAGAGATCCCTTTCCAGATTCCACATTTTTTCCACGGTAGGAGTAAAGCATTTTAGTTTCTGCTACTACCAATAAATATCTATCTATATATATAAACCAAACCAAATCAAACCAAACCCAACCCAAACAAACAAAGTCTCACATTCTCGAAGGTGCTATGTCAGTTTTGCACTTCAGTGACTGTTGTCTTCATAAAACATTTACATGTGCTCCTTCACACTTTCTCCACCTAGCAGCATGGCTACTGAGGCAGTCAGGGCCCTTGCAGTTAGCAACCCCTGTAGAAGAGCCTCTCACAAGGCAGTGTAATTAAAAGTCAGCATTCAAAGCATTTCAAATAATCAAAAGACTAACCAGCCCCCGAGTAGAGGCAGAATCAAAGAGCCTGGTGTGGAAAGAAAGCCAGTGACCCTGAAGGCATGAGCAACCAACCCAAAGAGATCTAAACGCCAACTGAGGAAAATGGGGGAGGAACTAATGGCATCAACAGTGGAATAACAAATAAATTCAGCAGACTTCAAAAAGCGAACAACTAAGCTACCTGATTGCATATGTTTTGTAAGTATTTGGGATAAGGAGAAATCTGTGTGGTTGGAGTGCCCAGGCTTGGTGTAATTCACTACCAGAGATGTCATTGGGTGTTTCCTCCTTGGTATCAGCCATGGCTACCAGGCAAGCACTTGTGTAGTTTTGAATGGTCCCAAACCTACAGTCAGATCAGAAACACTCTTGTTCTTCTCACTAAGTTTGAAAAAGGGTTTAGAGCACTTAAAAGCTCATCTGTTTCATGCTTGCAACTTTTGCTTGTAGGTTTTTTACTCAAGAGGCACACTCAACTCAAGAGCAGCCTCATTTCCAACGACTTCCTTTTCCTCAGTGCCTGATGTTACACAAAACACTCATCAATATATAGAGTCACCAGCTCACCTCCGATTAGAGCTCTTTATTGAGGAAACCTCCTTGACTTCACCTTCCAGACAAATCATGGATCCCTCCTGTCTGTTTACTAAGCTGTGCAGCAGCTTCTGTGTTTCTATCAACTTTAGGAGAGATGCAGAAAATCCACATTGTCTGCATCACGGAGTTCTTTCAAATGGTAGAACTGGGACTAACTCATCCTAAGGGTAAGACCAGCAAAAAAGAAATTGTTGCCATTAATTTAGCAAGCTTTCAGCCTGATGTTTGTTTAACCAGTGTGGATGAGAGCAAAAATTCCCCCCTAGCCCCTTTTAAACACCTCAACTAAGAAAATAAGCTTGAGTGTGGTAAAGAGTATGTTGATATCCCAAGGGACCAGAGAAAGTGTAACAACAGAGCGCCTCATACAGAAGGGGGAGTGTTAGGCATATTTAAACCAAACATTTCTTTCCCTTTCCTTTGGGATAAAACTATTTCCCATAGAAACTAAGGCTGTGCCCCTACATGTGTAGCCCGGGGAGAGGTGCTTTGATGTGAAAGAGAATCCTGGTAAAGTACCGGATGCAGAAGCCAATGTGGAAATAGGAGGGACTTCCAGAAGCAGGAAAAAGCATTGTCCCAGAGGGGCTTCCATCACCCCCCCCAGGTCGTCACTCAGACTGTCTGGCTAGTTTCCTCCTGCCGGTCACTTTGCTGTAAGGAAAGTCTTGTCTTAGACATGGGGCAGAAGTTTATAACTTTTCCCTTACTTTAGGAAGCTGACAAAGTGAAAATATGAGATTTTATGGCATAATCCAGATAAAATAAAAAAAAAAAAGCTAAAATTTCATGAATTATAAACTGAACTCTGCTTTCAAGTGTACCACAGAAATCTTGAAGAAACCATAAATATTTCAGAAAAGCAGAAGTGCCAGGAATTGGATTTAACCCAGGGAAAAGGGAAGACCGATTTATCTCTGTACATTTTTAGGAAGAATACAAAGAAATTAATGTATTAGCATGAAATTCTTATGCGTGCATGCACTCATATGCTGTTGGAGCTAAGCGATAGGATGAAGGGAACCTGCACACAAAGTGCAGATGATTTACTTTAGTTTCTTGGTAGGATGTCTCAAACGCACATGGTGTGGGGGGTCTGTGTGTAAACACTTGGCTCTTATTGCAGGACTGACAGCCCATGGGGAGACAATTCTAGAAAAAAATCTACGATGCTTTCTCCATCTTGTTCTTTAAAAGACCCCAGCATTACTCTCTCCTTTCTTCATACCTCACTGAGATGCTGGTCATGGCCCTAAACTCCAACAGTGAGCTTTCATAGAGAGCACTGGAGTGCCATCGTAGGACCTACAAAGAGCAGAAGTCCTCCTATGTGCTCATGAGCAGTTTCTGGTTGCATACAGAGTGTGTTCAGCAACAGCAAAAGAGAACATGAACCACGATAATTTGTTATTGTACAGTAAATCTCTCCTCAGCCTCCAAGTTTTCACCATTATCAAGGTTCTTGCGGGTGCTGGTTCTGAAAGAGCCAATAAAATAAACATTTGATTATTTGATCAGAAAACCTTATCTAGGCAAATGGCCCTATGATGGTAATAGGTGAGGGTTTTTCCTGTAAGTATTTCAATGAGAGGTTCGTGAACAATAAAGTACATCACTGTCTCATTATATGCTCTGGCTTGTGATGACACATCAAGTGGGGCATTCTACAACAAAGAGTTAGTCTGCACTTCCACAAGAAAGCTGTGAAGGTTCAACATTGCATCCCAGAGTAAATCTGCAAAGTTTTTCATCCAGAACAATGTATTTGTTTAATTACTTAAATCAATTTGTTGAATTATTTCTTTGGCGAATAGAGGGGACTTCCTATTGTTCATCTCTGAGGTTTACGATTCAGGTATATTTATTTCTAAGGTAGCATTTAGTGCCTACCTCACATAGATGAAGAGCACTCTCTATCTTCAACATCTTCTTGCACTGACTGCCCACTAGATTATGGGTCTACCTGATGTTCTTAGAGCAAAGCAGAATATTGGCATATGGATCTCTAAGTACCAACGTGTCTGCCTGAAGATACGGGGGCTGGAGGAAAATCAAGCCACAGGATCAGCATCACAGCTAAATCTTCAATGTCACAGCTTAAAGCTGATCAACATTTCTCTGGATATCTAGTTGGCAACTCAAATTCTTTTGAAATAGGACCCAGAGCCAGAGGAAGCTCCATGCCCTCATGTATAAGGACTGGTTTCCTCTCTGTCTTTAATGGGAGTAAGAGTATTTTGTTCCTGCATAGGGAGCCCTGAGGTATATTTAATTAATGCTCATTATGAACTCTGAGAGGAGCTTGAGACATAAACATTATTATAGCTTCAAAGCTTAGGGGGTCACTCAGGTTTTACTCAGCTCTCTTAATGCTGGCAGAGTTCTTACTGATCTCCAGAAAATCCAAGTAAATGGAACAAAGTCTTCAGAATTTGGCCCGTAATGTACCTGTCTCTCACTTCTGGGCTGGACTTCACCCTGATCTGTCCAATGTTCTTTGGGCCTCAGCAATTCATTGACTTGAGCAGCCATTCAGAGGTGCTGCACCACTAATTGTTCTTATACAGATGCTTGCTCACTATCAAACAGTCTGGCCCTATTAATAATAACTTTAAAGGGAACAGAGAAAGAGGAGATGAGAAGTAGATTCAGTTTAATAAGAATTTTCTTTCACCTAAGTTTTATGTTCTTTTCTTTTATCTTTTTATCAAGGCAACTGTATTCTGAAAAGCCTCAGGATACAATAAACAACAGAAGGTGATGCAATGGCTGCTCGTTATTGCTTGATGGGTGAATCATCCAACTAGCTGTTATCTGCGTTATTGGAACAGATCACTCGAGGGCTGCATTGAACAAGGGCCACAAAATGTAACACTAATGTCATGATGTGACACGTCAGTCTCTTGATGTTTAGATGAGTTTCCTTTCACTTGCGCATAGATTAAATGATGAAAAAGGGTGCCCATGGTCTATATTAAAAAGTATACCTGGGCCTTATATTTATCAAAGCTCAGTTGGTACCAACTGGACAAATTCTGCAGCCTGTGCTCATGCCAACGAGCAGCTGTTCATGCAAAAAATTCCACTGATTCGGAAGGGCATCTCAAACAAGTAAAAGTGCTCCCTTTTCAGAATGTACTGAGCCTTCAGAATTACTACTGAGCCTTTTCCTCCCCCACCCTTGTGTTTTACACAAAATGCCACATCCTATATAGATTTATGGTGTACCAACGTGCTCTTTTTTTTGCTGTGTTTTATGAATATTGTATTACTGGGCCCAAACTGAGAATGCAATATTTCCACCAGCAATATCTGGTCGTTAAAAAATGCCAATGTAAACATACTCTACCAAAAGCAAAATGACTCCCTTTATTTTTCTCAAACTTGGTGCATGGTCTATATGAGGACCTCAGTAGTTAAGATCCTAAAACATGACCTGCCTGGCAGATGAGGCTGCTCTGTGGGTTTGTATCTGGGGTCCTCCAACCAAAAAGCACTTTTGACAAATGAAGCCTATTGAAGTGTTAAATATACAATTTAGCAGCTGCAATATGCTTTTCCTTTGGAGATTTACTTATACTGACCTATTGTCTTACATCTGGACTCCATGAAAACATGTCAGTCTTTCAGGAGAAGATATAGAGACAGCAAAGAAAATTTGTGATTTTGGGAAGTGCCTCTGCCGAACTGTCTCTAGTTATCCTGCACAAACTAAGTCTTGTTTGCTCCACGGTATTTTGTGGCATTTTCTCCCTTTGTTTCTTGCAAGTCTATGCACGCCATTTCTAAAACCAAAGGTTTGAGGGTCTGAACTAACAACTGTAGTACTGTCAGCTGTCCCCTGGGAGTGGGACACGACATTGCATGGCTGTAACCAGACCACATAGTGCCTAGAGCAGAAAGAGAGGCTTACAGTTTATGCTGAGCTATCTGTGCAGAAG
>BJBW01000886.1:0-31493 GCA_004320125.1 Scolopax mira
TGCTATTTGTGGTATTTTATTTCAGGAAAGGCTTGCCAAATGCCATGGCTCCCAGTGTGGCTTCTGCTCCCCTGGAATGGTGATGTCCATATACACTTTGCTAAGAAACCACCCAGAACCAACTTCAGAGCAGATGCTTGCAGCTCTGGCTGGTAAGTATTGCCACTTTTTAATTCGTAGGTATGTCCTTAAACCATTTTCTTCAGATACTTTGTGTATGGGAGTGCATGTCTGTGTGAGTACACATGCATGCAACTCTGTACAAGTTGTGCTTCCCAGCAGAGTTGCTACTGGATACAGACCTCGTATTCCCTGTCATTCTTTTCTCCTGGAAAATGGTGGTGTAATGCTAACCTCCTTCAATATTAGAAATAAGTCGGTGGTAAGGAGAAAAACATTTTGAGTGGGTGAAGAGTATTGTACAATCTCTTATTCTGCATACTAAGCTGTAGTCAACATTCCCTGTAATGCAGCTCTCAAGTATTTCATACTCCCCTTGAAACAATAGACTTTTTCCTCAAGTGCAGGGTCCTAAGTCTTGTGACACTGATCTTTTTTGTCTTTGGGAGAGCTAACACTTCTTAAACTTTGAAAATGCAGATTTCATTTAAAGACATGACACTTAAAAATCACATCCTTTAAATAAAATCATTTTCTTACCAATTTCCTTTTTTAAGGGAACTTGTGCCGCTGTACTGGATATAGACCAATCCTAGATGCCTGTAAAACCTTCTGTAAGGTAAGAAGTAATGATGATAAGAATATTAGATTGTGCCCATTAGGTATGGGCCCCTTGCATAATCAAGATTTTCATTAAGATCATCTCTTTCCTCTCTTAAGAGGTATAGGCCTAAGTAAGGTGTATAGTGGCCAAGGTCATTACATTAATTGATGTATTATGTTCACACAAATGAACGTGGTGTCTAGCCTGGATTATGAAGAGTAATCTGAAGTAACTCCACGTGTCAGTACTGACATAAATAAAATCAGAATTTGGATCAATATTCCTAATAATTTATCATGTAATCCAACATGTCAGAAACCTACAGTGAAAGAAATAGGAGAGCGAACAGCGGGTAAAAGAAATAATGCAGACCATCTAGGTTGCTCTCACAAAGTCAACTGAATTTCATGTAGCATGAAATATTTTGTATTAAGGACTTCAGCATTCAATGATTTTAAGTTATTCTTAATACAACTTCTTTAACACATAATCTTTTCAATTTAGCTTATTAGTAAACTTCCTGTAGAAGTTTTTTGAAATACAAAGAGATATTCTTATCAGCTTAAGCAGGCTAAAACTCACTGATATTCTGGGCAGTGTTTCACTAATGGAATATTCCTACTTTAGGAATCTGTTTGTTGTCAAAGGAAAGCAAATGGAAAGTGTTGCCTGGATCAGAAAGATGATTTATTTGACAAAGAAGAGAAGGTAGGGTTTTAAGTATTTTACCTGTCCCATTTAGATATAACATTTATAGAAAGAATATTGCATAGCTTTTTCTTGTAATTAAAGTAAATGCAGTATACTCTGCCATTTTTGCCTTCACCTTATTCACCTTACATGATATTATTGGTAAAATGAGATATTTTATTATTACTCACAAGAAATTTGGAGATATTTCTAAAAATTAAGAACTTTATGTGTATATTTGTATGAGGAGGCAATGATGTGGTATAAGGTAGTTTGGATCTCCAGAGATGAGATTTGAGCATTTCTTCAAGTTCAGGAATATGAATAGTCGCAGCTCTACTCATACAGTGTTCATCACAGTGTGTAGGAAATCAGGGCATATGTGGGGTTGTCTTAAATCAACGATCAGTGACGATCAGAATATAACCACTGATCTCTTATGAATCTGACTGCTGCCTTGAGTCTGAAGAACTGTGATCCATTCTTAAAAATCAGAGTTATGATTGTAATATTTTATATGAAACCTCTATTTCATACAAGTATTTGACATTGTTCTCAATTTTCTTTCAGTAATATCTGATCTACTTCTTTGCTTTTGAGTACTGCAGGCTGGCATGAAGCCAGCTACTTTCTTATAGTAGGACTACAGGAAGCCTGTAGTTAGTCTTTTAGTTGCTTGCCCTACGCTCTTATTTTTGTCCTTTGTGAACTGCGAGAACTCTGTTATGAACACTTCACCTCACCAGCTCCAAATAATGCATGGTAATTTAGCACCAAATCCAAATCATAATGGAATTACTAATTTCCTACTGACTTCTGTGGGACCCTCATAGTTTGTTCTTCGTTATGCTTGCTTTTTTGTTTTGTTTTGTTTTGAATTAATGATGAAAGAAAATTCTTGATCTTTGCTTGTTTCCTTTCTTTTTAAGATTTCCACCAGACTATTTTCAACAGATGAATTCCAGCCCCTAGATCCCACCCAGGAGCTTATATTTCCTCCAGAACTAATGGTAATTTTTTATGGTTATAGACTATTTTTCAGCTCTGTTTATCCTTATTAGTCCATAGTTCAGAACTCATTCTGAAGTCCTGCTTAGCAGTAATTCATCAGAAGAAATGTCATAATATTTTAATGTAAATCCAAAATTATATTCCTTTTTTTTTTTTCCCAGAGAGCTTATTGAATATTCACATAGAAAAATGAGTCATAGTGGGGAAAATGAAGTTTGCAGAACTGGGTATTTGGTGAGAAGACAAGCAATTTAAACTGTTTTCAGTGCAGCGTATGAAGATTCAAGTGCTTCTCAGCAAACCGAATGGCAAACACTTTTTAACACTGTCAAAACAATGCATTCTCCCCATTTAGTGGCTTAATAATTTAGTAGGTCTTTTCTCTCAAAATGTCGGCCTCAGATAGCCACCTAGACCAGGGAGTGTTTATCCCTAGTGATTAAAGTATGACAAAGACTTAAGAAGCTGAAATAAGGGCACTGGAATGGAAAGTTTCAGGCATCCTTTGCTCTAGAAAAAAACGAAAGCTGTTTGCTTTCCATTATTCTCAATCTATGGATTCAAAGCCCAGTTCTCTGTAATGAGCTGGCAGCTTTTGGAGAAAGATTGCTAACTGTGGGACAGGAGTTCTTCACCCTGTGTTTGTACTACCATTAGTTCACAAGCTATTTCCAAGCGATCGGTGAACAGTGCTAGAGCAGCCACAGACATCCACATGCATGCTTAATCTAGAAAGGGATGCTGCTACCAGTGTCATTGGTGACCTCCAAACTGGCTAATTGTGGAAGCACCTCCCTAAGTACTAAGTACTCCCTACTAATAATTTCAGCATTTAGGGGATCTGTTCCTACATTTTTTTGCTTGGGGGGTAATATCAGTCTTATTTATTAGCCTATTGGAATTAATTGAAGATATTTCACCTATGCAGTCTAGAAATCTGCCACTTTGCAAAGCACAGCATAACCATCCCATTTCTGTGCAATTATGAAGGATTAACTAGAACTGCCATTGTTTAAGAACTTCTTTCGACTTGCAGGCTCATTTCTATTAGACCTTGCATCTGTCTATACATCTGAGTATTTAAATCTGTCATATTTCCCCATCAGAGAATGGCTGAAAATCAACCAAAAAGAACTCTGTTTTTTTGTGGGGAGCGAATGACATGGATTTCTCCTGTAAGCTTAGATGAATTACTGGATCTGAAAGCTGCCCACCCCAAAGCACCTCTTGTGGTTGGGAACACCAGTGTGGGTAAGTATACAATCAGAATGGCTCCTGTTGCCATAGTTCCAGTGTGCATGGGAGGAATGGGGCTATGTTTATAATTCTTTTTGCATTTTCATCCTTAAGCTTGCTCTCCATTATGCTAAAGTTGTCATTATGGAAAATGTCTTTTGTCTAAGTCTATTCCTATCTGGCAGGACCTGAGATGAAATTTAGAGGTGTGTTCCATCCAATTGTTATTGCTCCTGCAAGGATCTTGGATCTCAATGTGGTGACACACACGGATGATGGTCAGTAGACTTTACTTTGTTCAAACATAGGAGATTCTTCTGCATCAAGGGGTGCTGCTCCATTCCATAGTGCTGAAGGTGTGAAGTGCTGTGCATTCCTAAGCATGCTTGATTCTCTTGCAGGTCAAGATGGCTGTGGCCACCATCCCAGTGCATGATACAGAGTTTTGTCCTCATGACAGTCTGCAGTACTTACCAGAAATATTATCTTGGGCCCTATTAGTCATAATAGTGCAAGGATAATTATTCTGGTAATACTGGTTCTGGTGATGAGTTGTGTAATATTTGCTTTGTGATCTCTGTACCATGTTATCCTGTCTAGTAGATAGAGACCCATACAGAACCACAGAGAGAGATAGCAACATTGCATTCTTAGCTACATTAGAAAAAGGCTGTGATTAAACTGACCTAGCTAATATGCATTAACTAATCTTATCTCAATCATAACAGCATTAATTATTGTAGATTAAAAATTTGCTACCTTAATTTATATATTTAAGATAAACACGGATTTTTTTTGTTAAAGTTAGACTAGGTTTTAGTTTTTAAATAAATTCTATTGAAATTAGAAATAACAACTAGAAATAGTTTTAAACTTACTGTAATAGCCTAAATTAGGCTAAATTAAATGATAAATTAATTAAATTAAATATAAATTACACTGTGACAGTTTACTGCCAAATTTTTAAGGAAAATTAAACCCTATCTATGATGAAAGTTACTTGCTACAAGCCTGAAGCTGCTTTTTTGAAGTGGTAAACTGTATTTAACAGTTCTGTCATTGCATGTAGAATATCTTTTTCATTTCAGATCAGTCTTCCAGTTGTAGTCAATTACCAGTTTGTTCTTAGCTGAAAAGTGGTTGGGAATTGGGAGAGTATTTATTGCTTCTTTTAATCTAGAAATAAAATCCAGTTATGAGAAGGGTGAGCCTTAGCAGTTCTAAAAAGAGAGATGTGCAATTTAGTTTTCCAGCCAGAAATATGATTTTTTTCTCTTTAATTATATTTAAATGCAAAATATGTTTTGATTAACTTTTTGTTTTAAATACACAACATTTAGTATTGCTGTACTTTATTAATTTTAAAAAGCCATTTGAAAATTATATATATTTTGATTTATACTTTTTTAATTCCAGTTTTCATTTAAAGCATTCATATATTACATAGATATAGTCTATTAATAATTTTTAATAGAAAGGCACAGTTTACCATTTTATAATACTGACATTTTTATAAAGCATAAACTTTAAAAACTGTATAAATTCTCAAATAAATGTGTGTGGTTACAGTTGTCTTTCTAGTGGGAGAAAGAATACATGTTCAGTGTGAGGACTCTTTGGGGGTTTTTGCACCTTAGGAGAAAAATTAGAATATACATATGCAAAGCAAGATCAAATTATGATGAAAATCATGTTTAAAAATAGGAAAATCCTGTTGAAAGCATTTTGAAGCTTTTCACCTTTGGATGAAACGTGACCTAAACATTTACTTAATCAAAGTTGGTGCAAGGGAAACAGTTGGAACAGGCAGTTGGAAGCAGAGAAGAGATTCCCCTTTTAATGGAAGTGATGAGATATTAGCTCAGTTTCATCATTTCAGGAAATACTATCCTCAATCTCCTGAAATGAAAGGTCATGGAACCTTTAATTTGCAAAGGCCCCTCACCTTATATTTTCCTGTATTCCACATAAGCAGTCTGAGCTCTACTGTCAGACTACAGTTCAAAACCCAGGCAATAAAGCAATGCAGATGTTACTCTTTCATAATCTTTTGCTTACAGGATTAACTCTGGGAGCTGCCTGCAGCCTCTCTCTAGTGAAAGACATTTTGACAAATGCAATCTCAGAGTTCCCTGAAGAGAAGACAAAGGTTTTCTGTGCTGTCTTGCAGCAATTAAGAACTCTGGGTGGAGAACAGATAAGAAATGTTGCTGTAAGTTGTGAGTTATTTGCAATGACAGTTGTAAAAAATGTGAAATTGTTTCTGACCACATGTAAAATTTGCATTTTTATTTTGTTTTTAGCAGTGAGTTTTCTATCAATACATCTTTTTTGAGCTTTTGATCTTTATAAATTTATATGTAGTCTGCATGTTATATTGCCACTTAACATAAAGCTGTGAAGATGATGGAAAAAAGTGATGTAAATTTATTTTTTTCAAGTCATTAGGTGGAAACATCATAAGCAGAAAATCAACTTCAGACTTGAATCCTATTCTGGCAGCCAGCAACTGTGTGCTCAATTTGGCTTCAAGAGGTAAGAGGAGACAGCCTGTCTCTGTAGTAGTGCCAGCGGCACAGGATCCTATTGCATGGGGAGAGGGGAAATAACAACGGGTGAAAATTTCTTAAGGAACCCTTTTCCCACTCTCATACAAGATCACATCTGCAAGAGATGCAATTTGCAGATGAAGAACATGTCAAAGGTTCTCATGCCAAGGGTAAGCATTTAGATCAACCAGATCATAGATACTTCTGTGGGCAGTTAATTACTATAAGCACTCATAGAACCTCATAATTTGAGTAGTTGTAATTACTACCTTCCCATTTCCCTGGTAGTTTTTTTTTTTTAATTGATGCTTTGCCCTTGTTTTGAAACCACCATCTGGCCCTGAGGAAAGCTCTGGCTTCTTGTTCCTCTTAGATGCTTCTGATACAGAGCCACTAGCCCATGCCCATTTCCTCAGTTTTCTTCCATCACTGTATATATATTCTCCTTGACCTGCTCATTTTCTTGTGCACTATCTTACCATTGGGAGGTTGATGAAATTATTGGTAAACATGAGTTATCTGGTGGTATGGAATTATATGCTCTCCCTTCTAGATGCCCTGTGCCCTTCTTGCTGTTGATCCAGACACAGTGCTTGTTGGCAATTCAAAGCATGTAATATTCCACTCAACACCCTAAAATACATATTCTTTAAAAGGATTGTTTCTGAGCCAGAATTTCTTGTAACAGAAACACAAAGAGTTATGCTGTTGTTTTCTGCAACTTCTTCCTGTGCAGATTGGCACTGAGAGGAAGAATACCTGTCAGAATGTCATTCTGACAAGTGAAAGTACAAACATTCACATCTTCTTAACAATTCTAATGATGTGCATACTTATTTGAGTAGTGAGTAGGATCACTGATTGATACCTCTTTCTGTTAAACTACTGGGAGAGGGTTTTAGGCATTTTCACAAGTTTTTAACATGTTTCTTTACAAGCAGTAGTTGGTGAAACATAGGAAAAGTGTTTTATTCAAAAAAGAAGTTTGCAGAAACACTGTTAGTTCTTAGTATTTATTTTGGATCACATTGTAAGAGAAAATGCTCCTTCCTATATCCTGGCAGGCCCACAGGTGGGAGTCAACAATAATCTTTATGTATGTAAACCAAGAGTGTTCTGGATGGAATTGCAAAGGCATAAATCTAGAAACACCAGTGCTGCTATTCCTGTTAGTGTTATTTTTCAGGTTCAGACTTCAACAAAATAAAATTCCTTTAGTAAAGTTTTGATGTCACACTAGTTATATTTGAGGAATACAATTTTAATGCTAAATGATATTCTAGAATTAATAGGTTACAGTGTCATCATCATACATAACACAAAAAACATGAAGAAAATATTTCTGTAAAGCAGGCAACGTTGAAGTATCACATTCATTGAATGTGAGTGAGGTATTTTAATATATTAAACTCTTAAAAGAAGATTATCTAGTTCTAGAAAGTCCTGTAGTAGGTCAGGGCTACTGCAAAATAAATATTGTCCAGTAGTAAGAAATAATTTATTTTAAAATGCTTTGGACCTTTTAGGTAACATGTGAAAAGTACAAAGGACATAGAAAATTAGGAAAAAAGTTGCTATGGATTTCCATAGCAACTGTACAATATTTCTGCCTCTGTGTTCTTGCAGAATGACAATGCTACTTGACAGTTGTATTACTGACATAGTTGCAGTTCTACCAACAAAACTCCTTCAGCCAATGGAGCTTGTTTAATTAATACAATCAATTATACATGTTAAAATGTTGCATTTCCAGAAGGCTTGCTAGCTTAACTGTGTAGTGGTGTTGCCAAACCCGATGTAGTATAGATTAAGCATTCAAAGGGCTATTGCAGATACAGGTTCCTTGCAGAATTTTCTCCTCTAGACTTCTGAAAATTCCATCTTTAATAGCATATACACCATGGAAAGACAAACATAGTCACTTTTAAAATAATCTACCAGAAAGAGAACAGGAAAAGACAATAGTATTTATCCCCTTCTGTACTCTTAGAAGTGTTCAGAATCTCAGAACAAAAAATAAAACAAAACAAAACCAAAACAACCCAAAACTTTTTTTTTTTTTTTTTTTTTTTTACTTTTGCAGAAGTTATCTCCCATTTGGATTTCTTCCTCATCCTTTATGCTTTAGAAGGAAAGGTAGTGATGGCAGGAGTTGCAGGGATTTGGAATAGATTGAGAGGAGTGGGAACAGGATCGTCATGGCAGTATCAGAAGGGAGGATTATGGAACAGGGATTGATCTCTGGGCACTTTCTGGTGTTACGGTACTATGGAAGATGCAGAAGTCATTTGTATTTATAGAGCCTACTGATAATGTTTCATGTAAACTCTGCAGTTATTTTTTACTCAGGAAGGCTGCAGGTATTTCTTGCCAATTAAAATATGATTGATATACATTAATTATGCAATTGTATGTAAATCTCTGGATTTGGGATTTTTTTAGGAAGAAAGCGACAGATTCCCTTGAGTGATATTTTTGCAGATGGAGTTGGTAACAATACCATCACGTCAGAAGAGATTTTAGTCTCTGTCCATATTCCTCATTCTAGGAAGGTAAGTTAGTAGTTTGTTTAGATTTCCTTTATGAAGAGTTAAAGACTATTAAATAAGGAGCCAGGCATGATATAATCCCTATGTTTAAAGTAACACTAAAGTGAGCAGTAATGCTCACTTTCTGAATTCTTTACATTTGATCCTGTCAGTACCATACTATGTCCCAGTTTTAGCCAAAGAACACAGTTCAGCAGGTAGTTGGTGATACATAAAAAGTGATGTTCTGACAAAAGTTAACCCTAAAATGACGAGGGTGGTAGGAATTGCCTATACCCCCTGCAGAAAAGGGTCTTGGACAAGCTGCCATAGTCCTCACCAAGGCAGATTGCTTACCTGTGATATGGTTGGCACTAAGCATTGTCATGTCTTGAAGATTTTTTCTTAAAATGAGACAAGATTGGACATGTGCATGGTGATTCCATAAATGTTTCTGAATTTCAGTCTTTAACTGCTATTGTGTTTGCAAGAGTGGATATGGGATTTTAAGTGAGCTAGGAGTCATGTTACCTGAGCACTGAAGTTTGGCAATATTTTGACAGCTCTGTGCTTTTGTACTTGTTATAAATGCAACTCCACAAGATCCCTGTCTTCCAGCTATCTATCATGAAAATATCTAGGTCACTTGAATAGTGTAGATGATGGAGGACTGGGTACAGTCTGCTAGAAAATCAAAGATGGTAAAGCTACTGAAAGGTCAGGAGAAGGAAGAGTATGGTCTTGAATGCTCGGAAAGTTGAATTTGGGCTCTTCATTTTTCTATTCTCTTACTTCACATAGTGCAATAGCAAGTTCTGCTTTCAGATACTTAAATGTCTGCAGGTTGCAGCAAAAAAGAGCACGGACTCCACAGGGGGGTGAAGTGAAGACCTTTAATGTTCCGTTTTTGCAGCATATATAGTTTCCATCTTCTGATCACACACCGTGCTCTTTACACAGATAGGTTGTGGGTGAATGTCCATGTACCATTGTGAGCAATGCAATTGGCTACATGTAAGTGTTCACACGCCTTGGCTAACCAATCATTACTATCTGCTTCACTACACTGCTATCTGCTTTGCTACCTTGCTATCTGTTTTTCACACTGCTATGCTACACACACATACTACCGTGTAAAGACATTGTTTAACTGTTCCCATGGCTTCCTTACCAACAATGCAAGAATATCTGCCAAACTCCCACAGAGCAGTGCTCTGTCCTCAGTCCTCAGCTTCTCCATCCTCCTCAGCAGGTTACCCACATCTGTCTGATCTTGCTTAGGGGGAGTATGTCTCTGCATTTCGACAAGCACCAAGACGGGAAAATGCCCTCCCAATAACCAATGCTGGGATGAGAGTCCTTTTTGAAGAAGGCACAGACATAATAAAGGATTTAAGCATTTTCTATGGAGGTATTATCTCAACCACAATCTGTGCAAAACAAACCTGTTGGACACTTATTGGAAGGTACAATATCTCTCTGCCTTCTCTATATCTCTAAATAAAGGGACTTTGAGACCTTGGGTGCACTTCCTTGGAGCACGAAAGTACAGAAAGATTTCACTTGCCTGGCTGATGCCACATATGTTCAAGTGAAGGATCTGGTCCAACCTTAATGATGATTTTTCAGGACCATTACATTTTTGCACGTGGGTGCAACTCCGATGTAAAGTATGCAGGAAGATATGAAAGAGATACGAACTGTGAGATATGTGGATGAAGTATATCCAGTCAGCTGTGCACCTGAACCCAAGCATTGGTAAATGATGCTGTGTCATGTAGGTTTGATAATCATCTGGTATCAACATTCTTGAGTCCTTCAGTTTGGCTCTAATAGGTACAAAGTTTGAGAACTTCAGATGTGCCCAATAAGCTTAGGAACACATATCAAGCCTTAACCTTTTCAATATCTCTTGATCTACAAGATCCTAGTAATATCTGAAGTTAATCTCTGACATTCTTTCCCAATTTCCAAAGTTTGGAGGAAAAAACCTACAAAGAATTAAAGCAGTATAAAGCCATTTATCTAAACAAAGGCCCACTGGACTCTTACCATTAAATCTGCAACTTCACTAGTTGAAGTACTCATTATTTTTTACTGCTTTACATGGTTACATTTATTCTAACAGATTTATATTTTGATATTTAGGGTTGTGTAACTATGGGGTTGAGATACTTCAGCCTTTTCAGAAAATGTAACAACTCTCCAGCACTATCAGATCCCCTGAAAGCATCTACAGATGCCATCAATATCATTATCCTTTCTTTTTTTTCAATATAAGACGCTATCTGTAAAATAGGGATAATCTGTAAGACTGTTAAATTGGCTTTAAAGCTGTAATAAGTTTTATTTGTTTTATTTATTTTTAAAAGGCGGACATTGCGCTCAATTCCATTCACTTAGGGGACCTCACTTCTGTGAGCAACATTGATCAACACTGTTTTCAAAATTGCAGGACATCATTGGAATCAATATTTTTGGCTTTGTTGTGAGCAGGATTATGCCTGTGGTCCATGCTACAAATTTATTACTGCAATTTGTATTTAATTTTTTGAATCCTGGTCTGATTGTTTCTGTTATTCTTCCTGACAGACACTGGAATGAACAAATGTTGGATGAAGCTTGCAGACTACTTCTTAAAGAAATTGCTGTTCCAGGCTCAACTGGTGAAAAAATAGACTATAAGAAAACTTTGATAGTTGGTTTCTTCTACAGATTTTTCCTGGAAGTATTACAGTCTTTGAAGACAATGGTAAATTAGTTCTCCATTTCTGCTTTTGTGCAAGCAAATGAAAGGGCTTTTTTCTATCTGTTGATGCTTGCAATTTGTACAATGTGCTAAATACTGTCTTTGGGGTTCAGATCTACAGATAAATGTAAGCATTTAATTCCCAAAGTGATTGATGGAGAGATGCCCATTTAACTTTTAGGTGCTCAGATGCCTTCACTTTGGGTATCAGGCTTTAAGAAAAAATTGTAATGTTAATGCAACAATATATCAGTATTGAGCTCCCAGCCCCACCCCAATGAAAACACAAGGTCTTCCTCCATCTGTCTGTACCTCAAAACATAAATAGACAAAATAGAAATAACAGCTTTGCAAAGCAACTGTAAGTGTTAAACAAAGACTTTTTCTTGTATGAGTTGACTGGGAGCAGAGGACTCTACAAATTCACATCCCAGTACTTTCTAGGTGTGATTTACTTGTTTTTGTCTTAAATCTGTTCTTATGAGGTAAAATATCCCTTTTGCCTTTTTCTTCTGTGCTTGAACTCTTTTCTCTGAATTGCCATTACTAAGTAATTTACTATTACTGGGAGTAGTAAAAAATAAAAAAAAAATGCCAGTTTTGATCAGACCCCAGAAAAAAGCTTTTATGACTATCCCTGCTTTATGCTACTTACTTTAAACAAGCATATGTGTTGAAACCAATATATTTAAAAATACTATTTAGTGAAATATCAAAATTCTACATTGTTTTAAAATTGTTATTTTAGAGCCTTTTTAGCTTGTGAGAGTCTTGAAGGAATTTCCTGTATAAAGAGTTTGTATTTGATGATTTTGGTTGTTAGCTTTTTTAATTGGAATGTTTAAAATTTGAGTTTAATAATAATTCACTTCCTTTTCAGGATCCTTGCCACTATCCTGGCATACCTGTGGAATATAGGAGTGTCCTACAAGATTTCCAAACCAAAATGCCTCAGAGTATCCAAATATACCAGGCAAGTGATTTTATTCTAAGATTGTTCTGTGTTTGTAAGACTTGATAAAAAGTCACAGTTCAAGCATAACCCTTGCTGTGAAGCTCAGGTACAAATTTTCTGAAGTATTGAAGGAAACAGGGTGGTAGTGGTTGATTTTAATTGTATCTCAATTAGAAAAACCTTGTCTGTAAAAATAGGTTCATATGGATGGATATACTCTCTTCTTCTGAACAGTTCTCAAATGGCAAATATGCTGAATGAACTCCATTATCAGATTGCTTCAACTTGGTATGTTGCAGCGTGCAACCCAATTGGGAAAAAAAAATATTGAAAAGCCCAAGTCTGTAGTTATCACTAGAATATTCTTGTCTCAAAATACACTTTCCTTAAAATCTCAGAGGGCTCTTAGGTCTTACTGTAGATTTAGGAATCAAGTTGGAGTTTGTTACGGTAATCTGATCAAACTAACAAGAATGTTCAAGGAGAAGTCAGCAAAGATGCAGCAAAGGGTAGTAGAGGGCAGCAAAGTGCCAGAGGTAAGAAATGTGTAGTGGGGACATTTCTGTGCTGGAAGCTATAGAAGAAAAAAGGTTTTAAGATGTGAGCAATGTAGTAGTTATAAATGTAGAAAAGGAAACAGTTAGTGTGAACACTGACACAGAAATTGGAAAAGTGTTCCGGAAGTTGCCAATAATTAGCTGGGGTGGCAGAATTACTGGCAACACTGAATTAACTTTCAGGAAAGACTTAGTGAAATAAAATTAATAAGACACATTCATACACAGGTGCAAGGAAATAAAATTGGAAAGGAAGTATTTAAACAGCGTTTTCTCACTGGTGTGCATTATCAGCTGCAGTCGTTCAGCAAGGAAGAAAAATCTTAGGAATCACTGCTAGTAGCTCAAAATACACCACCAGACACTGATAAAATGCAGAGTGGAATCTTGTGAGAATAATTCAGAAATTATCAGAGCTTCATGACACCAATCAGTAAGGGAGGAAACTGTCCTTCTGAAAGAAGAATTGCTGTCTGTATCGCTTTGATATGAATGATTAGGGGAAAAAAAATCCAAGTAGACAAACTTGGGTCTCTGGAGCAAGGGTCTCTGAAGGCTTCTTAAGAGAAGAAATTGAAGAAATGCCCAGGAGTAGCAGTCAGGTCCTGCATCCACATTTGTTCTTAATATTGAATCAGAAAACGATAATATGAACAGTTGTTACTTCATCTGATTTTCTGATTAGTGTAAGAATAACATGAGTATTCTTTTATAACTCATTGGGATGTATGTATTTTTGACTGCACAGGACATAGACCCAAGTCAGCCGCCCCAGGATCCTGTAGGACGGCCCATTATGCACCAGTCTGGAATTATGCATGCCACTGGTGAAGCAGTTTACGTTGATGACCTTCCTTCTGTGGATGGGGAGCTCTTCCTGGCTGTCGTCACTAGCTCCAGAGCTCATGCTAAGATTGTGTAAGTGTTCAAAGCGTATCTGAAGAAAGTGGTGTTATGAATTACTGAGATTTTTAGAGCAGACTAATGAGTTATGTGTATATGCAGCAGCATGCCTGATACCTGCACCAGCTCCAGCACTGGAAGCAATGTTGTCACTCTAGTAGAAGACTCTTTGGATTTAAGTGTCTCACTCGGTATTACTGTACTAATAAGGTTGAACTGTTTCTGGTCTGTTAACCAACCTAGACCTAGCCTAGGTAGCTCACCAAAGTGCTGAGCTGTGCAGTGCAAGTAGGCATCAAAACTCAGCTTTACCAACATAGCTTTGAAACTTCAACTCTATTATGAGAAAATAAAACTTAAAAATGTAGAAAATAGTGTTGTAACATTGCAGCAACAGGGTAGCAAAGATCATACAAGGCATTATAGGAGAGGAAGATGGGAAGAGGATTTTGTTCTGAAAGAAAACTGTTTTCACTTATGTTTTTATACTACCAAAATATACCTATTCTAGCAGTTTGTTCAATGTTCAGGCACCAAAATGCATATATCCAAGTTGTTTGCCCAGCATTCAAGCACCAAGACATGTATCCA
The DNA here is from genome assembly GCA_004320125.1 of Scolopax mira. NCBI lineage: Eukaryota > Metazoa > Chordata > Aves > Charadriiformes > Scolopacidae > Scolopax > Scolopax mira. Next base: position 14,494 of record BJBW01000886.1, read on the forward strand.
GGTGGGCTGGTCAGGATTAATTGTGATGACAGAGCAGATGGGCCTGATAGCTATAGTGTCTCTTATTTCCTGGGTTATTCTTAGGTTGGTGATATTATGTGGGGTCTTTCTGGTACCCTGAAGGAGCTGACATCCCCCTCATCTCAGTGACTCAGTACGATTTATTCACTGTCCTTTGTCTTCTGATCTGAGTGTCCAGAGAAGATACCTGTAGGTGTGCTGTGATCTTGATGACCTGCTAAACCAGGTGCTATCAAAGCATGGCTTTCTTATAAACTGTCTGCCATTCTTTCTGATCCTTTTACAGCCATCCATTCCCATTCATTCTCCATTTATACTTTTCTTATAATTTCTTTTATAATTCTGTAAATAAACTCTGTTTGCTGATGCTTATTTTTATCAGTTTGATATCTGTGTGGGCAGTGAGGTCTTAAAAAGTTGCAATTGTAGCATCATAATCATGCAGCAATTTGTATTAAATCAATGCAGTTCAGGAAGTCTAATGGGCCAATGATTTCACTGTTGCATCTGGAGTACCTCCTTGAAATGAAGTAGGTTAGCAGAATTATAAATTGCAGTTGGCCTGCATTTCTTTGCATGCCAGAGACAGAAGAAAAAGATATGTCTGATCCTATGAGCAGATCCTGGCAGCACAAGAAACTGTGTTCCCTTCCCCTATGTAATGCTTTGTAAAACTATTGAATTACACTTTTCTCTTCCCATACCCCAATCAGATCTATAGATACCTCAGAGGCTCTACAAGGACCAGGTGTGTTCGATATCGTAACAGCTCATGATGTACCAGCTACAAATGAGTTTTACTATTCTGATGATCCAGAGATTATATTTGCAAGAAACAAGGTATAATTCTTAATTTTTACCATTTTTCTTCTGTCTTTTATAATGAAATTTTACTTGCTGACTCTTGGATCTCTGTATTGTGTTTATGTCACATAATCACTTTATCCATAACACTTCATGACAAAGTTCTTACAGTTCTTTCCCACTCCTTTTTCAACTTCAAAATATCTGGTATGTATTATATTCTGTTTAGAGAAAAATATTAATCAGAAGAATCCATAGTAAACATCACAAAACCATCTGAGCTGCTGGGAGAGTATATTTCATTGAAGATTAGTCTCCTAAATCACTTATCCATTTTTGAATACTGTATTTTCCTTGATTCTCCAGTTACATTGGTATTTCTAATAATTTATTAGCTTCATGATTGATCTAAAATATACAAAAGTCCTAATTCAAAACTAAATTCTAAAAAGGAAATATGGATAGTGGTTACACAAAAGAAGAATGTCAGCTGCACATATGGAAATAATTTGAATCCACTGTTCTATCAGGTGATGTGTATTTTGCAGGTGATTTGTGTGGGTCAGATTGTCTGTGCTGTAGTTGCGGATTCAGATGTTCATGCCAAACAAGCAGCTGCAAAAGTGAAGATAGAGTATGAAATGCTGGAGCCAGTGATCTTAACAATTGAGGTACAAATAGTTTCTTTTATCTTGCCTTTTTATTGTTTTATCTATTTAATTAATGGCAGCAGCAGTTCACACTTTTCACTTGCTTTTTAAATGTGATTCTCTAAGGAAACAAGGTAAATATGAACATACAACTAACCAAATAATACAAATAACTCCTTATAAATACATTTTCAAACTTTTGGCTAATTTTGACCACTTCTGATTGATAGGAAACAGTCTCAAAAATATAAAAGTCTCACAAGTTTCATAATAATAAACATAAAAGTACAAAGAATTGTTTTAAGGTTCCCAGTGAGGAAAAGGCAAGGATGTATATAATTCTATTGATAGCTACCATCTGGGCAATCAGCACGTGGCTAAACAGTCAGCTCCTGATTATCTGTAGCATTTTTATCTGTTGTCCAGCTAGCAAGCCAACAAAGTTAGGCTGGAGATGTACAAATGCTGGGGAATGTGATAGGAAAGATATTAGGGATATAGAAAATTTTAGAATTGTGATGTGGAAGTTTAGGGGCAACGGACTTATGTTGGGTTAAAGAAATGAGTGAAAGTAAGGAACAAAGAACACATTTGCAGGGAACTAGCATTAGTTCTGGTAGTTACTAGTTTTTATAATGCATGTGGGGTGTAACAGAACAGTCTTTCTGGTATAAAAAGTAGAAGTAGGCTCTTTTTAAAGATTTGTGAATTTTACTAACATTTTATTACAGTTGAAATTTAATGAAGTCTTATTAGAAATAAGGTAAAACATACTTAATAAATAGATTCCATTTTTATTTAGTATTTGTGATTTCTTCCCATCTTAATGGCATCACTTTTGGGATGACGTGGTTCCATTTTTATTCTGTGTTCTCTTGGTGCTTGCTAGATGTATGAGAGGGAAGAGCTGGTTGTATAAATTGAATACATTCCCTTCAGAAACTGCTATCATCAGTAACACAAGATACGTCAGGAAAGAATTGCTAGAACTGAACACACAAACTCATCAACAATGATAATCAAGCGATGAAATACAGTTGTTCGTTGGCTTTGATAGATGGTGATTCAGGTCTCTGAAGAGAATGTTGTTTCTCCTGAGAGTAAAATGGCTGAGACCCTTTAAACTGCTTAAAAAAATTTTTTTCTCTTTTTCTCCACTGCAGGAAGCTATAAAGCACAACTCATTCTTTGAGCCAAAAAGAAAATTAGAACAAGGAAATGTTGATCAGGCATTTGAAACTGTTGATAATATAATTGAAGGTAAACCACAGAATACATTTGGTATTAAGTTGTTGTCAGTATTTGGGTATGTTGTTTTTGTATTTGGGGCTGTATGTTTTTCATGTCCCGGTTATAGCTTTTCTTCATATAGGAAGAAAGTGTGATTAAATCTAGTGGTCTTGTGATTCTGCTACTGCATTCAAGCTTTCTGAATCCTCTGTCCTTGAAACAGAATCACACAACAATTAGGTTAAAAGGGAGTCGTCTGTATAAAGCAGGTCCAGTTAGAGCAGGTTACTAAGCCATGTCCAGTCAGGTTTTGAATATCTCCAAAGATGGAGATTCCACAACCACTATATGCACCTCTTCCAATGTTAAATGACTTCCATGGTGAATTTTTTTTCTTGTATCATGTTGGAATTTCTTGTGTTCATTGTTTCTTATCCCTGTACTGTGCATCTCTGAGAACAGTCGGCTCACTCTTTTCTAAACCCTCCAACTAAGTAGTTGTAGACAGCAACAAGACCTCCCCTTAACCCTTTTCTTCTCATGGATGAATAAATCCAGTTCTCTCAGCCTCTTCTCATACATCCCATGTCCAGCCCTCTGACCATCTTGATGGCTGCCTTTTTGATTTGGTCCAGTATGTCCATGCTTTGTTTAATTTATCTATGTTTTATTTAATGTTGCCACCACTTGTAGACATCATTGTTCTGCTCTTAATCAAGTTCTATTGATGCCACTGGAACAAGATCAATTTAATTCTTCAAGGAGTTTAATCTCTGTTTTTATTTCAGATTTTGCTCCTTGATACAAGAACTATCAGGAGATTTGGCGCTGAATACTGTCATTTACATGATGATGAGCCGTTATTTTTTCCTTGTTAATTTCTTTTGTCTTTTTTTTCTCAGTAACACTTGTCTTTTTCTCTTTGGATCAGGGGAAGTTCACATTGGGGGACAGGAGCATTTTTACATGGAAACTCAGAGTGTGCTTGCTGTTCCAAAAGGAGAGCATAAAGAAATGGATGTGTATGTGTCAACACAGCATCCAGCCATTATTCAGGTAATACAGAGCATTCTCAGAGAAAGTGGTTGAACCTGTGACAGTAGAGATTTTAAAGTTTATTTTAAAAGAACGCCTTAACAGTTTAGAAGCAGTAGGAACACAAAATTGCACATCTGGATTATCCAACAATGGATACTTTGCGGTACTCCTGTATCCTGATGAACACTGACCACTACACTGTGAGGATAAGGAGGAAGTAGAAGTCTCTAATTTCCATTGTCCTGCTATTGTAGGACCATCACTCCTACAATAGCATCACCGTTGTAGGATGCTATTGTAGGAGCAATATACTCCACCATCACCATTAGCTTTCCATTGAAGTAAGGAACAGTCAGCACCTTGAAGAGTCAGACCCTGCTGAGGGGTCTGTAATAGCTGTAGGTGAGACTGCTGCTCCATGCTAAAATCGTAATCATAGAAAGGCTTGGATTTGAAGGAACCTTTAAAGATCATCTAATCCAGCATGGACAGGGTTATCTTTCTCAAGATCAAGTTTCTCGAAGTGCTGTCCAACCTGACTGTGAAACTTCCAAAGATGGGACGTCCAGAACTATTCTGGGCAGCCTGTTCCAATGTCTCACTACCCTCATTGTAAAATATTTCTTCCTCATGTCTAATCTAAACCTACCCTTAAAGTTTCAGTTTAAAACTGTTGCCCCTTGTCCTGACCTTGATAAAAAGTTTTTCTCTGTTTCTTATAAGCCCCCTTTATATATTGAACGGTTACAATAAAGTCTCCCTGAAGCCTTCTCTTCTCCAGGCTGAACAATTCTAACTCTCTCAGTCTTCAGGGGAGAGGTGTTCCATCCTTCTGATCATTTTCATGATGCTAAATGGTAAAGCAAAGCTGACATAGGGTATAGTCTCATGGCAATAGCTGCACAACATGAAACTGATAGTATTTCAAACTTAACACTGGCATTTTATGTTCAAAACCCAGTTCAGCTCCTTTTATCATTTCCATTATTGTTATATTGCCAATAGCCAAGAAGCATGAACCATTTTGTGTTGAGAAAATTATTTGAAGCAAAAACATTCCTGACACCAGCAAGTCCTTAGACTATTAGAAACCAAATGGGTTTATTTTAATTAAAAATTAAGATCAAATTCATGATCTTAGTAATGATAAAAACTGTTTGCTAGTTTCTTTGTCTTAAACAGTAAGAAGTTTCAGGTATAAGCAATGAAATCTAAGGGTATTTATTATTCTTCAGTTCTGCCCATGGCCTGTTCAGGGTTTCCATGTTAGAGATTTTAAATGTCAACAATCCTGAGTGTTTCTAGTTATTTTTTCCTTTCTTTTTAACCTAGGGTAAAAGAAAAATTATTTTCATCTGATTAAAAAACCCAAACAAACTAGAAATATCTGTGGAAACCTTTTATAGACAAGATTTGTATTTCAGAACCTAACTTTTAGCCTTCATTTGAGGTGACATAAAGGATTAAAACTGGTTTTACAGGAGATGGTAGCTGCAAGTTTAGGCGTTCCAGCCAACAGGATCATGTGTCATGTTAAACGAGTTGGTGGAGCTTTTGGTGGGAAACTCCTGAAAACTGGCTTACTGGCTTCAGTTGCTGCTGTGGCAGCAAACAAGTAAGTGTGATATGTGTGTATTAGGATATGAAGAGAAAATGGAGTGAACAAGTTTTGCATTTTGTCTAAAAAGCTTTCTCCTTTCCCAAGTTGCTAACCAAAAAGTGATAAACCCCTGACTGTTCATAGTTTTTAAGACTTGTCAGTGCATTTCTTTGTTTTATTTTGCTATACTGGTTATGTTAAGGAGCTCTAGACTCAACTAAATTATGGGACTTGAATAAATTGGTATTAGTATAAGCTAGAAATAGCCTTGAAATAATTGAGCATTCAAAAAGACCAGTCCCTAACTCCTGAGGCTTTGTATTTACATTCAAAATATGACATTAACCATCCAGATGTGAACTTCACTGTCACAGCAGGATGCAGAGGGAAGAGTTCATGAATGGAACTGCTTTTAAGAACAAGTAGTTCTAGTTCAGTCCCAAACACCTTTCAGTCCAAATTAGCTTAAATCTATTAGGTATTATGTTTTTGTTAATACTACTTTATTTAGTTTAGGAACCGTAACACATAAAGCTCCATCCCCCACCCTCCAAATTTTGCAGCACAATATTGGTAATTAGCTGTCAGGGGATAGTAACCTCTTTTATAAGCATAATTGATTTGTTGCCGAATGCTCATCAGGTACATCCTGCCTTAGCCAAAATCACAGAATCACAGAATCTTCATGGTTGGAAGGGACCTTTGAGATCATGGAGTCCAACCATACACACAAAGAAAAAAACTTCAACAATTTTGGGCACTAGAGCATGCCCTGAAGTACCACCTCCCTGGGCAGGCCGTTGCAGTGCCTGACCACCCTCTCAATAAAGTAATTCTTCCTAATATCTAACCTAAACCTCCTCTGATGCAACTTCATATTATTTCCTCTGATCCAATGATCTTTTAATCTGAGTGGTCAGCTCAATACGTTTCTCTTCTTACTACTGTCATTATTATATAAACTGCTTTTGATTTGGAATAACCAGACCGTGCTAAAAATAATCTTTTTTTATAGTTGAAACACTCTTTTTTTTTTTTTTATTGTTAGGACCTTATTTTACATCTTATGTCATGTTTTCAAAAGTAACTATTTTAAATGGTATATGCATTTGTAGAGTAATTTTTATATTTTTATTATTGTCAACATTTTGGTTTTATCCTAAGGCACTCTATTTCAGTATGATTCTGAATAGCTAAAAGGTGGCCATTTCTTGCTTAAGATTGAATGCTAACTGCTGGGAGCTCACTTAACACAGTTCATTATTAACACTGAAATAAAAGTTTCTTCAGAAGAAGTTTGCACTGGGTTATCTCATTGGCTTTCAAGATGAAATTAAAATTCTGATATGATTGTAAATGCAAAAAAAATTGAACTCTGGACATAGCCTTATGCACATATTTAAGCTTATTACATTTAGATTAAACTTAACTTTATATGCATGGCTAGATCTGGATACATGATGAATAGCCATCTGTTAAGATTGTCTCTTATTTTGACTGAAATTTAACTTTTCTTTCTTTTTTTTTTTTTTTATTTAGAACCAGCAGAGCAGTCCGTCTTATTCTGAGTCGAGGGGATGATATGTTAATCACTGGTGGCCGACATCCTTTTATTGGCAAATATAAAGTGAGTGCCACAAGAATTCAGTGAAAAAATACCTGCCCATATTCTGTGAATAAGTATTTACATGTTACTGGTTAATATTTGCTCTATTAATGAAAATGAGTATAATCAATTTAATTTTAAAACAACTAGCCAGAAAACCAAGAGATGAAGTTACTGTACAGCTCTTTCTCTGCTTCTGCGTCTATCTCTGCAGGATTTTGGGGGATTTTTTTTGTCTTTTCTAATCTCTCTTCCTTTTATAGCTCTTTTTGTCATTCTTTCTGGGAATGGGAAGCTAAACTCAGAATTCTTCTGCAGAGGTTTATTTTAAACCATCCATATGGTTAGGTTCACACAAAGGAGCTAGTGTTTCACAAAAATAGTGTCATACAGGAAAACTCACCCTATGAAGGAAATTAAGCTTTTCCCTGTTCATGCTCTGTCATCAGTGATAACTATTCATTAGGAAAATTTGTGTCTTCTTTTCTGTCTCTACTTGTCATGGAAATTGCACATGCTAGCCACCATAACAGGGTTTGATTCCAGGTTTCCTCTGAATTGATAAGCTGAAAGATGCATTCATCTATATAAAAGTACTTTTTATTAATAGAGCTACAGCTTGAGCTCAGTGCCACCAAAGAGGGACCATAAACAAAGAAATCCTTGGGCAATTATACCCTTATGATCCAAGTTACCCGCCCCTCACAAAACAGTTTGGACCAATAGTAATATTAGGATCTGGAGTCTTCCCATTCTTTATTGGGTCCTTCTGCTGTCTCTGGGTTGGTCATCTCTCTTCTTATCTCTAAAGTTGCAGCTTCTGCTGACAATTGTTATGTTCTTCTGCTGACAATTCCTTATGTTCTGGCTTGAAGCGGCTCCAAGGTCTTCTTTTACTTAACTAGGTAAAACTTCAACATTTCTAGGTGAAAGTTCGCAGCTTGCAGCCTAAGGCTTCAGCAAATTTAGCTACTAATACTAAGCAAGTTATGCTAAACAAGTTTTACATCAGTAGGATGTCAAATTGTATAATATACTAAATAAGTGAAGTGAGAGAGTTTTTGTAAGATGCTTCCCTAAAGTTGAAAATGAGCTGAAGCTCATACTGAGAATTCAGGAACTGTTAGTGGCAATAGGTGAAAAGAGAGATGTGAGATAAAGATAACATTTATTCTTTTCATCAAGAAAAGCAAATGTCATACTCTGTCTGCCAGACACTATTCTTACAGTCAGAGTGAGATTTGATTTATCTGCAGTGAACGTTCCTAGATGACACACTTATCAGCCATCTCAGGCAATATACAGGAAGCCGCTGGGCTTCTTGCTTCTTTCCCAATGAGCTGATGTTGATTATTATATGCCAGGTGGGAAAGACAGTATCTTAGCAATATACTTTCTTTCTCTCTTGCCCTTATGTAGTTTCAGTGAATTCTTCCCAGAAATTAATAGTGCAATATGACCCTAATTGTGTGGGTTACATTCTTTTCCAAAAGAAATGAACGAATGTCAAAATCAGTTATTGCTGATCCTTCTAGGTTGGCTTCATGAATGACGGTAGGATCAGAGCTGTGGACACCAAATACTACATTAATGGAGGATGCACCCCTGATGAATCTATCCTGGTAAGGATTTTATAAGGTGACAAATATTATTACATGGAGGAATCATTAGCTGGAAAAAACGAAGGCGAAAAATCCCCTGCACATGTATTGTTAATCATATAGCCTTTTGATGTAGGGACTATGGGTTGCTGGTAAATCTACACCTAATAGTTTAACTTTTCCTTATGCAGTTCAGTGAAGCATTGTACTACTTTTTGATATTTTGCTACTTTGTGAATGGCTTCTTAGGCTTATTTTCCCATTATAAACATGTCAACTGACAATGTATTCCTTTTAAAATGCATAGTATACAATAGGAGCACAATCAATCATAAAAAGAAGTATTTTTAATGTCCTTAACTACCAATCAGCGCTCAACTACTAGTCACGTCATCTGTGTTCTATGAATATAAAAAAATAACTCGCCAAATTAATATGCTGATTGAGAAATGTATGCTAAAGCCTATGTGTGTGCATAAGAGTATTTTTACTACCAGTGATTGGCAGAAAGCCAATTTTAAAGTTAATTGTTTCAAGTTAAGGTCTTTATATGAGGTGAAGAAGATTTAAAATATGAATTTGAAAGAAGCACAGTTCTGACACTTCACTATACCTGTTTGTCCTCTTCCTCAGGTAGCAGAAGTATCCTTATTAAAAATGGACAATGCATACAAGATTCCCAATTTGAGATGCTGGGCTTGTGCTTGCAAAACAAACTTGCCATCAAACGTGGCGTTCCGAGGGTTTGGCTTTCCCCAATCAGCACTGGTGACAGAAACTTGGATAACAGGAGTTGCAGATAAAACCGGTTTATCACCAGAGAAGGTGATGAAATGAAGGCATCTTCTCTCCTGAAATCAAGTGTGTGCAGTTGGAAAGTTAAAACCCATTAGATTAGCTCAACTGTCTGAACAGCTCTTTTCTAAGTCAAACATAATTTGTGCTAAAATTAATATATTTTTTATCAATATCTGATTATCGAGTGAATAATATGCTCTTACAAACTGAACTAAACCGGTAATTCTTCAAAAAACATATGGTAATCTTGTTGACTACTACCTCTCCCTGAGATGGTCGGGCTGCCTTTAACATGATTGTGTGATAACTGTTAATTTTATAATTTCAGATCAGGGAAATAAATATGTATAAGGAGAACGAGCAGACACACTTCAAACAAAAGCTTGATCCGCAAAACTTAATACGGTGTTGGAATGAATGTATGGAGAAATCTGCATACTACAGTAGGAAAGCAGCTGTTATTGAATTTAACAAACAAAATTACTGGAAGAAAAAAGGGATTGCCATTGTACCAATGAAGTTTCCATTTGGACTAGGCACACGTTATCTTTCTCAGGTTAGTTCCTTTAAAGAATAAATGAGCTAAACTTTTTATCCATAGGAGATTACAGTTACTCTACCTTAGGATACAAACCACATGTGTTATCTTTCAACTTCTGGAAAACTATCATCCTCCTCATGGTTGTTCCCTGAAGGCTACACTAGCTACTAGCTCTCTTCAAGCTGAGATCAAAGTTGTTTGGTCTTCAGAAGCCAGGCATCTTAGATCCTGCCTACTCAAAGGCCAATCCCATCTCTTGTGGTGTGGTGTTGGTATAGACAAGTTAAACACTGTTATGAAAAGGTTTTGAGGACTGATGGCAAAGTGTTCATTGGATAAGTTTTCCATTCTAGAAAGATCTCTGAGCTTACACTTTCTGACCATTGGGCTACTATGGGATGCTATTCTTAAAGACGTAACGCTTTGATGTCATCAAAGACTTAAGTTTAAGGAAGAAAAGAAGGACAGTGGTATTTTTGGTCTTTGTATTTTGTTGAATGTAGGTGTCCAGTGCTTCTGGAATGGAGAGCATTTTATCTATTGGAAATGAATTGACTGGCTTGTGTCATATCAAACTGGTTGTCTCTGTTCATAAAGTTACAGGGCCTTTGTATTCTCCAGTGCTACTTCCAACTATGTCCAGGAGGAAAACCTCATTCAGGATCTCACTGCTGTGTCTAATGCTGACAGCCTGCCCAAGCTATGCTGTTGAAAAACCTGTGGCCAAGGCTCTCAAACATCAGTGAGAGAGAAATGGAATTTGCATGTACAGCCACTAGTGAGGGAAGTCCTCCAGCTTCTTTTGGAACCATTGAGATACTGTCATCAGGTGTAGATTTATTTCAGGATCTAGCAACAGAAGAAGCAGACCTGCAAGGATCTGTATCTTTTGATCTGTATTTCCTTTTGAAGTTAATAATAGACGAAGAGCAGGGACTAGCATTCCAAATTTTGCCTTCTATTCAAAAGCACTAAACAGATAAATTGATATACACTTCAAAACTGACTGTCCTTTTTGATTCATCAATTGGTCACAATATATAACACGTTTCTCATTAGTCTAATTGTGATTTTGTTTTCTTTTTTAGGCTGCTGCTCTGGTCCATATTTATACTGATGGGTCTGTGCTTCTGACACATGGTGGAATTGAAATGGGGCAGGGTATTCATACGAAAATGATCCAGGTAGCAAGTGATCCAAACAAATATTACCTTGTGCTTTATTTGTCATGCAGGTAAACAGTGTGAAGGCGTTCTTCTTGGTTAGTTAGTATACCACTAGAACAGTTTCATTATCAGCACAGCAACTACTTCTTTGGATTGATAGAAATCAAAGATATCTTCATGAAGAGTCATAGAGAGAGCAGGAAGAAAAGATAGATTTTTATTCTTCCAATGGTATATGAAGAGGCTTATTAAAAAAATAAGATTTTTTTTTTAGGGAGCTGATCCTATAAAACCTGGGGAACTGTTGGAGTGTTTTGAATGTTTCTAAAACAAAGAAGAATATGTTGTTTTTCCTGGAACAGGTTGCTAGTCGGGAATTGAACATCCCCATGTCACATATTCACTTCTGTGAAACGAGCACAAGAACTGTTCCCAATGCATGTGCCTCAGTAGGATCTGCAGGGACAGATGTCAATGGCATGGCTGTGAAGGTAAGGAATAGTATTTAGTTTAACAAAATACCCCATCCCTCATGGTATTTAACGCTTGCCAAACTTTAAGCATTGGTGATCCCATAGAAATCAAGTTTGAGATCACCAATAACACCACCTGCCAAGATTGATGAGATTGCCAAGAAGAAACGTGACTTGTTGACAGTTTCTTGGTAATCGTGCTTATGAATTTTCAGAACTTTATTAGAGCTTTACCCAGAAGGTTTATGTTTGACAAAATCCCTCTTTCATCTAACAAACTAGTCCCATACAAATGTCATACCCTGTTCGTGTTCTAAATCTACTGATTTTTGCAGATTCCAGCCCTTTTAACTTAACCCTTTACAAGGTTTTTGTCAATGCAGTTAAAATGACACCTTCTATCATACTTTTTCAAACCAAAATGACAATAAAACATATGCCAATTAAGTACTAACTAGAACATATCTTGAATAGTACTGAATGTATTTATGTTAATTTTGTGTTATATTCTCCTGACTTTTCACCAGGATGCTTGTCAAACTCTTCTGAAACGCCTGCAGCCCATCATCAACAAGAACCCAAAAGGCACCTGGAATGATTGGGTAAGATATGTGAACCCTCCTAAACGTGTTTGTGTGCTTGTGTATGTCTTGTAGTCTATCTGCTCATAATCATAATAATAATCATCAAGTTAAAAACTTTAGGAACAGGTTACTTCACAGAAAAATAGAGCGTAGATACTTGGCTTTAGACATGTGGGAAACAATCCTGAATTCATATCTAGTTGGAAAGGAGGGGAAGCCATGTGTGAAGTCACTTTGGAGGCACAGAAGGTTTTAGTATACAAAAATTGTCAGCTTGTGCAATAACATGATCTGCCCCAGCTTACCTTCAGACAAGCTGTTGCCAAAAGATTGTCAGGATATATATGAACAGTGTCAGTATTCTTATGTGGCTATTCTTTATTTTTAGCTAATCAATAAAGAGAAGCCTTTTCTTCCTTCCATGTTACTCCTGTATGCAGTATATTACAGAACTACACAAAAGGTAGCAGGAATCCTTGCTCCCATTGATCTAATATGTAATTAGTTATGATATTAGTTACATTTGCAGTAGAGTAGTACAGAAGTAGTGCTAAAGCTATTTAGAGAAATGGCCCTTGTCTGGTGCCCACTTGAAACTGGAATAGAATTTTAGGGCTTAGAAACCAAATTTTCTGAACTAAAAGTTTTCTGCTATAATATTAACTTTTTCTAAAGCTATGGCTGAGAATCTAATCCTCTGTATTGAGATTTTAAAAGAAAACCTATTTGTTATGCCTTCTTATTTAGTATTGCTTTTATCTATGGCCTAATGAAAAGGACAATCCCTGCCTTGAGGCATTTACAGATGCGGTACACTAGGGTGTTTCTTCTCAAGTGATTAAATACTATAATAACTGCAAAAATGTAAAGACCTTCTTGTCAGTAGTAATTCCTAGTGGTAGCAAATAATGTACCGGCAAAAACATGTGGTAGCTTGATAACTGACAACTATATATGAAAATATAATCTCCTTTAATAGGTGCCAAATTAATTTGGATAATTCAGACACACCAAAAATATTAGCAGAAATGGCTGACCTAAGAAAGAATGTTAATAAATGCAGGGAACTAATTTTACATCTTCAAAGTCAGTAAATTATAATTAATTAAAAATTAAAATAAGATAAATTTACTGACTTGTAAACTGAGTAAATCTAACATGAGAATCACTGAAAAGGGGTTTAGGACTTCATACTGTCATTTTTACCACCGGCAGAAGAATACTGCAAAGAGCATTTCTCTTGTCAGCCATCACTTTTTGTGCAAATAGGTCATGCAGATGTTTTATCTCAGTGACTTATCTCACAGATCTGTTCAATTGACAAAGAGGCATTTCTATTGAGCTTAAGCAGAAAAACATAGGAGGACCTTTTCTGACAGTGGGATTATCAGTAATAAGAATTCTGCAAGAAAAATACTGCTGACTGGTCTACTCCTTACTGTATTACTAAAAGAATTCAGACTGCTCATCCAAAGGGGATTTAAATCTGCAGTATTAGGCACCATGCCTAATGCTAAACATGCTTAATTCAGCTAGTCTTCCTTTCTTTACAGTTTGTTACAGTTTGCTTTTTAGGTAAATATATGTAAATAAATAAATATATGTATGCTGTATTCCTTCCTGATTCCTTTCTTGGTTTTTCACAAACACTGATATATTTTACAGATTAAAGAAGCTTTTGAACAGAGTGTGAGTCTTTCAGCTACTGGCTACTTTAGGTAATATATTTTTATTCCTTAAAAATGCATACATTAGAGCAGAACTGATTTCTGAAGATAACCAATGCCATGAATAGAAGACCCTGTCCAATAGTTCTTCCTAATGGCTCAGCTTATGTTTAATGTAATTCCTTGATAGGGGAGGTTGGAGTATAAAATTCAAGTGCTAATTTATGCCTAGCCCTATGTGGATGCCCAAAAAAGTATCAAATGAATATTTCGCCCCATCTTTTCTCCATGATTTGACCATTAGAAAACCAGAAAGCATCAAGTGCGTGCTGCTGTAGGAGTACAAAGTGGAATATAGTTTATTTCCTGGAGGCTGTTTTGCTATAAGATACAAATATTGGTTTACCACAGATTATTAACAGTTTTACCACCAAACAAGATCACATCAAGTTGCATGACAGGAAGAACTAGTGGCAGCATTAGAATATTTACCCAGGACACACCTGTAATTAGCAACCAGGTGCACTAGTGGAAAATTAGGCCCATTTAATTCTGAACCTGAACCTTAAGGTTATTTCTCTTTAGAGGATGGAAAATTTAAAACATCTGATTAAGTTTAGAGAAATTTCATACTAATTTATTTTTTTTAAAAACTAACTCAGGAATCAGATGCCATGACTCAGCACTAATTGAAAGCTACGGGGTGCTCACATGAGATGGGGGGGTTGCTCACTGACAGTAGTTTTGGAGTCACTGTTTTGACCTCTCTGCTTCTGATTTTGTGTATCCCTTTTTCAATGCTGACTCAATGCTTTGAATTATACTATAATTGTTTATGGTATATAACTTTAAATATCCTCAACAAAGACATTTCAGTCATATATGGCCAGAAAATATGCCTTGGTCATGTAGCTTACATGGCTGGGAGATACCCCATTTCACTGTTCTCTTGAGTCCATTGAATTTACACCCATGACTATTATAGTTTGCTCAGTTAGTCCCACTCCTTCTAAGTAATTATACCTTTCTTTCAATATTCATATTTCACTCCTCTCACTCATTCTGTAGGCAGTTTCTGTAATTTTAACTCTTTCATTTATATATTGTACGTTATTCTTTCATAGATCCTTGCAGTTTTCCTCCCTTTTTCTGAGTTGCCTTACATGCTATTACCTCAGCGACCATTACTTTAAATTTTTATGCTGTACCTGATTACTGTGTCTTTATTAGTATATTTCTGGGATTATGCTGGTTATAAACTCTCCTAAAGTGAAACAGCTTGCTTGTCTGAAACATTTTATATAAATAACATATCCATCAAACCTAAACTACTAGTGCTCTGTAGGTTTTCAGGGAACTTAGCTACGGGGGTTCTGATCTGTTATTTAAGATTTCACTTGAAGTAGTTTCAAACTTTCATATGCTCGTCTGCTTATTATTATTTGTTAATTTTCTTCCTGTGAACTTTGTTTCTTCCATCAGAGGTTATAATGAAAACATGGATTGGGAGAAAGGGGAAGGAGAGCCATTCACATATTTTCTTTATGGAGCCGCTTGTTCAGAGGTTGAAATTAACTGTCTAACAGGAGATCACAAGGTAATAACTGAGTATCATGGAAGTTTTGTAAATAACGTCAATAGCATTTGTTTGTATCACTGGCTGCTCCAACAAACGTTCAGGTTTTGCATTAAGTCTTCACATGATAACTATCAGCCTTGTAAATGCAAATTACAGGTGGAGCAGAATGAAAGCTGGGCAACGTTAACCAGCTTTTAACACATCTGTATTAATGTTATATGGGCTCACCAGTTAGGTTATGGCAGACAACTGACATTTTCTTGCTTGTTCTGGCCCTGTTTGCCAACAAATTACACCAGAGCTAAATATTCTATTTCCAAGTTTTTTACCATCTGGACAGCTAAATGTCATAGTCTGCTGATCATATGCAACGAAGATGATTAAGGGATTAGAGCATCTCCCTTATGAGGAAAGGCTGAGAGAGCTGGGACTCTTTAGCCTGGAGAAGAGAAGGCCGAGGGGAGACCTTATTAGTGCTTATAAGTAGCTAAAGGGTGGGTTGAAGGAGGATGGAGCCAGACTCTTTTCAGTGGTTGCCAGTGACAGGACGAGGGGCAATGGGCACAAGCTGGGAAGTTACATTCAAATATGAGGAAAATCTTTCTGGTGAGGGTGCCAGAGCCCTGGAACAGGCTGCCCAGGGAGGTTGTGGAGTCCTCTTCTCTGGAGATCTTCAAGACCCACTGGATGCAGTCCTAATTAACGCACTCTAGGCAATCCTGCTTTAGCAGGGGAGTTGGACTAGATGATCTCTAGGGCTCCCTTCCAACTCTGACATTCTGAGATTCCATCTGTACCTATATATGTGAGGATTTCCTTTTGCAATGGGAAAAATTTGGCTGGGCTGTGTCTGGTTAAACTTCTACTAAAGGTGAGACAACGCCATTTGGCTTGTAATAGTGTATTGGAAAATACTTTAAAATTGTGTAGGTGGAGGGGCCTCTATCTTAGCATATGTTTTTTCCACAAACTCTAACCCATATTATATTCTAATGCCTCAATTGTCTGCATCTCTGTCAGTAATATGCATTTGAATTTTATTGACAGAACCTCAGAACAGACATTGTTATGGATATTGGATGCAGCATAAATCCCGCTGTGGATATAGGACAGGTATGTGCCAAGAATTTCCTGCTGTTCAATTTCTATTACACTGCTAGCCTAATCTGAAGTGAAGATTACCTCATTAATTCATAAAACATTTATTTCTTTCTAGATAATGTTATAAGTCATAGATCATATGAGAAGGCTCTTTACTTGTAGTTTTGACCCATCTGAGTAAGTGTCAGAGCTATGCAGATGTCAATGAAGCCTGAGCTTTACTCACTGTCAATCTGTAGTACTTCCTGTATGTATATACGCCCACTATCTGCTGGACTTAAATCCTATTTGTGATCTGCAGTCTCCAAATTATCCTTTTGTTTGACCTTCCTTCCACACTTGATAGCAGGGAAACACCTTTATTCATTGCAGACTGGTCCACAGATCACAGCACTTGATCATGAAAACATTTGTTTGTGTTGGGTGTGAAAGAGGAGCGTGAAAGCTTTCCTATCACCATAGCCCCACATGTTGAAGGATCCCATTAGGCAAATAGGAAAGTGTGCTGGGTCTGATGGGGAAAGGGTTAATTGTTCCCAGG
>BJBW01000886.1:36300-66995 GCA_004320125.1 Scolopax mira
TACCAGCTAAGCAACACCATGGGCCCTCCCGGGGCCGACCAAGCCATCCCCTTCAATCAAGTTCATAGGTTAAGCTGCTTTTGCATTGGCTATTATGATATGGCTATTATGATATTGCTTCAAGTTGTTTGTCTCTGTAGCCACTGTGAAGGTGAAGTAGGTGAGTTTCACGAATTTCACTAAGTAGGTGAAATTCGTCCACTTAAATACAGGTGTCTAGACCATTTTAGATGTCATGAGACAGCAAAGACATAGGAGAGCACAGGAGACTGGAAGATACAACACAGACATAGCATCTGGAGGCCGAGCAGGTTACAGCAAGTCATCTGAACAGGCACTTAGAAGTATGGTTTAGGCAGCTCGAGCCCATTGGGGTTTACTTCTTTTTCTTCACTTTCTTTGTATTACTTTGGCTTTTATATATTGTAAGAAAGTCAATAAATCCAATTAAATGTGTATGCTGCTGCCATAATTTGTTTTTCTGATTTGAAATATCTCCTTAGTTTCACAGCATGGGCTTGTTAATGAACAGCTCACAACCCCACATGTTGATAATAGTCCCAAAATACAGGTTAGTTCTGGGATACACTGAAGCAGGGAGCAGATAGTGAGCAGATACTGAACTAGGGGGAGGGTGCATTGCCTGTTGTTCTCCTGTGTGCCTATGCATCAGCACAGGTGCTATTTAGTTCCAGACAAGTCATATCTTGTAAAAATTGTGGGCCAACCCTTGCAGGCAATGCTGTCTCGCAACCTGAAGTGCTGAGGTGTTTGCACTCCAGAGATTCATCATGTTCTAGATCTGCACTTTGATTTCTGTAGTGCAGGTCATGTATCTGCTTGTCAGTGTTTCTCAATTATTATTAACAAAGATTGCTTCCTGCCTCTTTACAAGTAGCACTGTTGTCTGGTTGTCTCAGTAAAATCTATACATTTAGCAAACATGGGTTGTTGGGGATTTTTAGAGCTGAAATATATATTAAGCTATGTCCTGGCTTTTATGTGTGTGAAAAACTGCATGGAAACAAGAAATATCGGAAATCAAACATCCTGAGAGATGACACTATAGCTAAATGGAATATTATCATAGAAATTATCTTAGACTATAGAAGAACAGACACCTTGGATGGCACATTAATGTGTACTGTATAGAAACACTCAAACTGGAAGTGGTTGAGAAGAACTCATTAAAGTGTTTTTATAACTATCCACCCTCAGCACTCCTGTTCTGTGTGTGTGTAAGCTTAAACACCCAACATAAATACTTTGTTCTGATTTTGAGGTCTAGTACTCTGAACATTAGATATTGGACTGCCAAAATCCAGTATTGGGTCTGATTCTTGCTCTTCCTAGGCCTTTAAACCTGCATCATTGTACCTACAACACATGCAGAACACTACAGCAGTGCTGTGGTTGGCAGGACCCACTAGGGCTTTTGCCTGCAGGATCTAGTGACTGACTGGTTCAGTGCTTTGCATTGTGGTAGCTCTCGGGTGTACAAAAGGGGCTAAAACACAAAAGAAGCAGCGTATCTGAGAATCTGTTTCTCTGAGATTCTGCTGAGAATTATTTTCTTCTAAGAGGGAGTGGTAAAAGATCTGAGACTGACTAATTTGTCCTGCGAATCTACCCTGACTCTAAATGAAATAGAGACCTTTTTGCTGTAAAACATAAGTACGGTAAATGAAACAAAAGACATGTGCATATGCAAATGGAGACTTTAAAAAAGCAAAAAGGCCAGCTGTAATAAAGCATTTAAAGATTAATAGCCTTGTTTTCTGGATGCACATGCAGCGTGCATCAGAAATGCATCAGAATCTAGAATCCCAAATCGGGATTTGGAATTTTTCTCTTTAAGAACATAGTATATCTTATAATGGCAGCCACATGGCATAGAGATAACCAAAAAGAAATTTTACATGTGCATGTAGTAGTAATCTTGACTTTGTTAAAACTTGGTCACTCTCCAGCAAAAAAAATATAGTTCAGGTTAGTGACAAGCTAAAATGACAAGCATGGCTCCAACAGCTTGGCATTTGACACTATAGAAGCGGGTAATGTTGTATGTCCTGGGTTCTAGCTTCAGCCATTCCTACGTATTTTAAATTTATCCATTACTGGATAATATAAAAAAACCAGGACTGGCAGTTGTAGCTCAAACCCAGAAATCTCCCCTCAAAGTTAAGTGCCTTATCTTTTCATTTACACGGTTAGAATTAGAGGGGTTCAATTTCTTTCCAGATTATTTCAGCTCACCACAGAAGAGTTGAGGTAGGTGTAGAAAGTTTGATGCATCACAGTCTGAACGTGTGTTAACTGCTGAGAAAAGGCATGGGTTACACTGGCTCCTCCCCGTCTACTTAATTTGATGCTCAGTCTGAAAATAAATTCTGTAGGACAAAGCAAACTCAGTTAACCTTTAGGAGCATATAGCATTTTACTCCTTTCCCTTGATGTGTAAAGCTTTATTTTTCAGACTTTAATGCAACAGTATGGCTTGCCCCCAACAATTGGATGAGCTTGTCTTTTTTGTGAATGGCAGGAAGGTAAGTTTTTTAATGCCTTTTTTTTATCTCAACAGTGGTGCTTTAATGTTTGCTGTTCGTATTCAGGAAAGCTGTTATTCTGGAGCAACAGTTTATTCACAGATAATCATCTCTTGGCTTTGATCTTCCTTACACGATCCTGCTTTCTACCAGTTTTTTTCATAGTCTGTGTGACTTTGTACTGCTCCTTATATTGAATATTTTTTAGAATAGTAATCAATTGTCTGTTTACTAAAACCTTATACTAATATACTCCTAAAGTTGACGTAGTTGGAGTAAATGCAACATAAGTAAAAGAATATGCTGCTTATATATAGTTTTGGTAATTCACCAAAAGAAAATAGGGTTTTTTTTCTGTTCTTGATGCTAAAAGCTCTCGTTTCATTTTCCAAGACATTTTGTCAGCTTTTCTTACTTTGCGGGTCAAGTGAATGAGAATTCCTATCAACAAACACATCACACAAGGCATATTATAAGATTAAATGGACGACTTTTAATTTTTTAGTTAAAAAAAAACAACAAAAAAATCTTGCTATGTATTTTTCTAGAGATATTTTTCAGTTGTTCAGTCAACATTTTATATTCTAGAGAGAGGGTACTGCTTTTTTTTTTTTTACCAGGTAAATTAAAGAAAAGTAATTAAATTTTTTTATGTTTTATCTGTCATTGCATGGCAACTGTGCCTCAAAGCATACCGTGAGACCTTATTTCACTCCATAGTTCCAAATAAATTCATCAACTAGTTCATTTTGTCTTATACCTGGCAACTTGGAGCATGCTGCTGGTGTAGCGGAACTGTTGAGAGAAAACTGAGGTTCAGTCTCTTTTTATTCTGCAACAATGGGTCCTAAAGGCATACTTAAGCACCACTCATATACACTGAAGTTCATTATATTGAAAATATACTAATTTATGTACCCTCCTTGCTCTTCGTATACTAAGAATTTCCACTGCTTTTATGTGTGTCTGTAAATGAAAATGTTAATATAAACTTCTAGGAAGTAAAAATGCACAGAATTTTGACACATACTAGTCCATGGCTTTAAAATGAAGGGATTTCTGATTCATGCTGATAATAATCAATAAAGGATATTGGCTAAAGATGCTTTTCTGTCTACTCCTGACCACCCGGTGCTTATTTGAGCCTCTCTTCCCTTTCAGTTCTCTGAGTAGACTCTTATTTCTATTACTTTAAGAGGACATATTTGACTGCCTGCCTGACCCATTCATTTATTTATCTGCAGATTGTGATCAAGTGACAGGATCATGTTGCTGAACAGACACACCACATTATCCACATTACTGTATTTCAACATCATAGTCAATCCTTGTGAAACGATTATATCAGATCCCTCTCTATCCTATAATCTCTCTTTTTTTTTTTTTATTTCATAATGTAGGTAATAGAGAGGCAGGCAGATCCTGAAGAATTGCTGCTGTATTATCTAAGAAAGAAGCATATCCTTTTTTTTGAAATGTGTCTTTGAGTTCCATAATTCCATAAATTACTGCAATTGGGAATTAAGATGGTTTGTTTCACTTTTCTTTGGGAACAAATATAAACAGAAAAATAAGTAGAAATAGCTCACCTTGTACTTGTTCTCAGCAGAGTAATCCAGTGCTCTATGTGCATTTTGTGTGTTAGTTACATGGGTATAACATTGTAAAGTTTGAGTGTAACTCCCAAATCTTTATAACTTTCCAAAACAACAAAAAAATTCAGTGCATTTGTGATGAAAATAGTAACTAAAGAAATTAGCACAGAACTACTACCATGGTCAAGAATTTATTTGGGCTCCAGTCCTTCAAAGAGTTTTGCATAAGTTTATTTATGTTATTATCTTTATTTTCTGTCATTTGAGACTTGCCATGTTGCTAGCTGCTGTGAGGGCTCTATTGACTTCAGTGGCAGTTAAGAGGTTGCTATGCAGGTTATAAAGGTACCACGTGTCTTTAGCTTTGTCACTGAGAGCCTTCTACACTGGAAGCAAACAACATCAATTTAAGGATTAATTGGAGAAAGGCAGTAATGCAAAGTAATTCATTATCTGCAGCTTTTTTATTAGCTTGCACTGTGCATTGTCCAAGCATTCAGTGGAATAATTAGCATCTCTAACAAGCACTGAGATATTATTAGTTACATATTGATGACCAATGGGAATGCACAAGTTGATAAAATTGCACTGGGTTTAAAGAAATCTAGAAACATGATGAAATCAGATGGAAGTACTTAAGTACTAGTACCTAAGCAAAATGGATACACATGGACACACCCAGTAGGAAGTGTAATAGGACTACCTATCATTCTGCAAAGGAGCTAAGATGAAAGGAAATGGTAGATTCCACTGGACTGCAGGGCACCACAAGACCAGAAAGGGGAGATTGTGATTTGAGAGTGGAGCCTTTATTCTGAGGCACATAATGGAAGGAGTCCTTCCATACAGAACCTAAGTGTGTGCAGTTGGCTATTGTGCTCCATTTTAAATTACTATACTCCTTGGATGTTCAGGAAGCACTGGAAACATACTGATATCTGCTGGTACTATTTTGCAAAAGCAAGATGCAGATAATTATGTGTAAGAATTAGGAAAGTGTTATAAGTAAGGCTTAAGAAGACCAATTGCTGTATTTATTCAACCTATCGCATTTGCAGGTTTCTGCTTTTGAGAGTTTACCAGGTACTGACTGTAAAGACTAAAAAAATACTGTATTGAAAGTCTGCCTCACACTCATTTCTCTCTTGGTTCTCACCCTTCTCATCTCTTTATGTGCTCTCTTTTGATCTGTCTTGTACACATTTTCTGTCACCTGGTGCTTTCTGGTTAGAAGTTCCCTCTAATTCTGCACGTGCACATAAATCAAGGGAGACTCGAGACTATAAAGAAAAAATAACTTTTGAATGTTGAATTGCTTTTTCTTTAACAATCTCCTTTGCAGTCCGTCTCTCGGGAACAAAATATGGCTGTGGAATAGGAGGCTGTGGTGCCTGCACTGTGATGATATCCACATATGATCCAGTTGCCAAGCAAATACGGTATCCTCACAATGATATTTGGAAACAGTAATTTAGTGTTTTGAGAAGACTGACATTCACTGGGAAATACTTGGTTTCTTTCCATTTAGATGGCTTTGGGGGAATTCTAGGACATATTTAAAAGCATTTCCAATAGCCTTCCTCTACAAAGGTGATTACTGTCAGACAGTAACAGATGTTACTGTTAGATCCTCTCTCTTCAATCTTTGAAAACAATAAAAAATGAAATCTCAGCACTAATGCTCCATCCACCTCCCCAACTTTCTGGGAGTGTTCTAAATTGTGTTCTTTATGATTTGAGGTATCAGTAGATCTTTGTCAGCTGCCTCTCCTGACTCTTTGTGGTTATTTGCAGATATGTCCCTGTTAATTAATGTTCACTAGATGTTTCATATAATCATTGATAAAATCTCCATGGATTTCATCAACAGACACATTACATTATAATTGTAGTTTGTGCACAGCAAAGTCAGAAGTTCTACTTTCTTTCTCTTCCTGGCTCTTGAAACTCTTCCATTAGAAATGCTATGCCTGACTTCATCACATCTGTCTCTAGACTTTGGGTTTCAACAAAATATTTAGTGGTTTTTTGGTTTTTTTAACTTAACCTTCCACTCCTCTAACTAGAAAAGCTTATCCCTTAATGCCTGAGTTCCAGCTGTATGCATACTCTCATAGACCAAGTGCAGGATTTTGTATACTTGCATATCCTTCTCCCTATGTCTTTCTGCTCTATCTCAGCCTTTATAGATTAGTTACAGTATATATCCATTGTTTCCTCTTCCATGGACCCATATGACAAAGGTATTTAACATCACAGTTCTCCTTCACATTTTAAAGACATCACCCTGCCAACTCCTGTCTTCTCCCCATATGCTCTCTGCATGGTGCTGCTGTCACTACTGTGGAAGGGGTTGGAAGCATAAAAACCAGGATTCATCCAATTCAGGTGAGTGTACACTGGACTGTGTAGGGCTGCAAGAAAATGAGATTTTCCTGTCTTATGTCTATAATAAAGTTGGGATCTGTGAGAAGGTTCTGTAAGTCCATGAATCTCTGAAGGGATTCTAGAAACACTGAATTTTGTCTAATCTTTTTAGATGGACAGGTATTTTTAGGAATTAATACAGCATTTGTTTTAAAGGTTGTGATTGGCCTCATATGGAGCATGGAAGGAGCTCCTCCTAATGTACTAACATGCATCATGATCTCCACAACACAGGGTTATCCAACCCTGTGCTCTGCAGGTTGCCAGCTTTTAGAAGGGGATGGAGAAGAACAAAGACCATTTTCAGTCAGTTTCATTTAGTCACCAGCAGGACATCTGGCCATCTCATTGAGGGCAACTTACTCCATATGTTGTAGTAAGAGATGAGTGACTCCAGGTGGCAACCAGATTGACAGGTATTAAATTAGACACATTTTCCCTGTGTGCCAGAGTTTTCCTTTGGATTAGGTCAGCTTTTTACTTCCTCTACTCTGGCTTGTCCCCGAAAAGCAGCCTGACCACATAGATCGATGAATGAATATCCTCTTTTTTCCCCAATATTTTTTTCCAAGGCCCTTGACTCTGGGACTGGTTTGTGCTAAAGGTCTTTTTGAGGAAATGTTCTGTGTTCTGGCCTACATGGTTAGAAATATTTAATGTATGATCGGTATCTAAACTGAAAGTCTTGGGCCTTATTCTGTTCTCATATCAAGGAATTAGGATCATGAGGCTCCAAACAGGAACAGGTATTATCCTTTAACCAGGTGATTGCTCTGAGCATTCCCCTCATGAATGATCATAGTGGGATAGTCAAAATGCTGCTAGTGGCCTACAGCCTGTAGATGACATACCTGAAGATGGCTACCCAGAAAGCCAGCAAAACCATATCCTGAATTCAGTGCCTGTTGTTCTGTTCTGTTCTAGGAAAGGCTGGCCAAATGCCATGGCTCCCAGTGTGGCTTCTGCACCCCTGGAATGGTGATGTCCATGTATGCTTTATTGAGAAATCATGCAAAACCTTCCATGGAGCAGATAGTTTCTGCTCTGGATGGTAGGTTTCAGACAGTAAATTGTAAAAAGTATAATCAGGAGATAAATGTTTGATTGCCAAGGTCATAAGTATGATTTAATTCAGAGCAGTAGGTGATGTTCCAAAGTGGTGTTTTGTCATAGCCACGATGTTTTAAGGACATCTTAAAATCACAAAAAAGGTGGTTCACACTGGAGGCTTCAAATGGGATACACAGTGGCATTTAGCACTGGCTGAATATTTCTGAAAATCCCTGTGTTTTGAACAGCCTGTTTTTATAGCCCTCCTATGCCAGCAGCTTCGATATAGTGCAATATAAGTACAGTGTGAATAGAGTGAAAAAGTGGGTTCTATATTGTCTGTAGTGTAAGTACTCACCTACCAATAATATGGCTCTAATAAACATTTCAACAGTTACAGGGAAACACATCACATGACATTTTAGCCCACTGAAACATTGACTGTTCTTCAAGATTTACTACAATATGTGAAGCAAGTTCAACTCACTTTCTAGTCCCAAGTTTGCTAACGCTCCTATAGCTCCCCAAATAATTAACCCTTCCCACCACAAGATTTTAACTTCATGAGGGAAGTGCCAGAAATTACAGAAAAGATTTTACTAGTGCTATGAAAGTCATGATAGTGATGTATGGAAGTAGATTTTTGATTGAATTATAAAACCCAGAAACTGTACTGGTAATAACAACCATAGTATTTACTTTTGGATGCTTTTCATCATTTGTTTTTTACACACATTAGAAAAAATAAAAAAATATAATAATAATATTATTATTATTATTATTATTAACCTTTAAAATAATACATTTTAATCATACATAATAATCAGTATTAAAGTAATATTTCTTCTTTTTATAGATGTAATTTTGCCCATTGGAGAGTAGGGATACAAATTTCAGTATTCCGGACCATTCCAAATTATGCCAGTGCTCCCAAGCATTGTTCTGGTTTCTTATGAATAATTATTATATGGTTTATTTCAGGTAATTTGTGCCGTTGCACGGGATACAGGCCAATTATAGACAGCTACAGATCTTTTGCTAGGGTAGGTCAATATTTTCAAATGTGTTTCTTATTTTGGGACAGTAGGTGGTCTCTGAAAAGGCTGAGTCTTCCTGAAATACCTGCCTGGAATCAACTTCATTTGAAAATTCTGTTTGGTTAGGCCTTTGGAAAGTCTGACAATTTTAGTTTTCAAATGTGCTGGGCACTTACAGCTGCCACTGACTTTAGGTTTACGTGTACACTTGCAATGCATTTAAGAATCCTTTGTGTCAGTTCCAATGATTTGATTCAGGCACCATTGAAGCACTTTTGAGTTTTTTCCACTTACTTTATGGATACCTGGGTACCCAAAGGGAGCTCACTCCCAGGAGTCTTATAGTTTAGGAGGTCTCCTGGAGCAACCTCAAGTGACAGCACAAATCTACTTTGGAACAGAAAGAATCAAAACATTAATTTATAAGTAAATCACAAGTCTGCCTTGTTGCTTTTATAGAGTAGGATATTATTTCTTTAGGATCCAACATGTTGCCAACTCAGAGGAACTGGACAATGTTGCTTGGATCAGGAAGAATATGTGTGCTCATCTTCTACAGGAGATCAGGTAAGTTACATTAGATATTTTTTCCATTACCTCCTGTGTGCATTATAAATTTTGTAAAAAAAGGCCACCTTAAACTACAGCAGCAGCTGCTTTCTGTCCTTGAGCATTTGGCCCAGATTGAACTCCATGCTCTGCACTCAGAAAGGTAGCAAAAGCTGTGAAGTCAGAAAGGAGAGAGGCTTGACCTATTCACTGACATTTTCCAGTGAGAGTGTAGATCTCAATATCACACAGTTAAGTCTACTTTGTTTTGTGGTAAAGAAAACTGTTGATCAGAGACACCTTCCTTTAAAAAGCTGGTCTTGATGTGAAGTTGAACTCCCATAACAGAAGTTCTGCAGCCATCAGCATGGCTTGTTTCTGTGTGCTTGAGACACCAACTCTGACTTTCTGTGGAGGAAGCAAAGCTATTCCTGTGCAATGTCAGTTTGTACTTGTAAAGCCTTTCATAAGCGTTACTGTGTGTTAGTGTCTCCAAGATCTTCTGGGAAGAAGTGTTTCATTCTTCTGTATTCTACAGATGCATTGGTATTGCTTCAAAATACACATTGTTTTATTCTCACTCGACATATGTGCATTCTAAAACCGCAAGTCACCTCATTTGTGTTTTTTCTGGCAAAGAATCCACAATTATTATGTATAAAGGTAGACACGGGAACTCCAGTACACATAAAGCTATCAGAAAGGTCCTCCATTCCCTGTGGGTATCTCAGAACTTGTTTTCTTCATCCACCTGCAAGAAGAGGCCATAGTCCCCTAATAGAACTCCATCTTGCTTCATGATGAGAAATTGAAGTATGGATAAATTTCCTCTGACTGAAAAACTAGGGAGCCAAGTAAAATGTCTTTGGGGATTTGAAGAAAACTTGTTTTGAGAGTGAAAAACTTTAGAGTCCCAAGAAGTGTAACTGAATATGTGTGGATGTTTGGCCATTTTTGTATTGTCTCTGCCTTTAAGAACTGAGAATTGTTGGCTAGCTGCTGCCAAGGTTGTTTGAATCATGAATCTAACAATGCAGCAGTTGCCAGTGACAAAACAGCATGCACTTTGGGTGTTCTCTTATTTGGCTTTGACTGATTTGCATTCCTCATAGTTGTTTTCATCCAAGTTAAATACCAGGTGCCTAATTATTGTGACAATGAAGGGAGGATTTTTTTTTGCCATTTCACCAATGGAATCAGTCATTAGACTGGGTCATCCAGAGCTTGATCTTATAGTTACCATGGCCATGATCTGTTCAGAGTGCCCAGTGATAAAGACTGTTTGGAGAAGGGATAAGAGACTTCAGACTAGCATAAGTCAATCCCTTTTCCTATTCAATAGGAATATCTCAAGTATCTCAATACTTGAGACCTGTTGGTATCTGATCTGAGAAGTTTTTTGATTCTGAAAATAGATCAGTGAGGCACAAAACACTAGCCAGTGCTGGTAACACAGCATGTCTAGTGTCTCATGTAAGCTCCTGAAAGCTCAGAAGATGCATGGTCTCACAAGAGGCCTCAGCCGCAAAAAGACTTTTTAAACAAGTAGAAAAAGCTAATTTTTAGGGTGTGCTGTCAGCATTCAGTTTTTGCAGAGCTTTATGCAAGGGTGGAGAGGCTCTCCTTAAGCAGAAAAATTGTCTGTCTGATCAGACAGACAGCTACATTGTTTATTGTCATCTCAGTTTCTCTCAGTCAAAAAATTCCTAAATAGGCACAGCTTAGAAAAAGAACATAACTATACCATCCAGCACCGTTTTTTACCACAGTAGTCATTTCACCCAGTATCCTGCTACATATTTGCTACAACCAATGTTGTTGTATTTCAAGCAAAGGCTTGAGAGTGACTACTAGTATGATAGTCTTTTGACTTTGGAATACTTTGTGAATAGGTATTAAAGAACTAAATTTAAAAAGCTAAAATAAATTAAAAAGCAATTTGAGCATCTTGAATTTTTGAATGCAGCTCAATCTATAAAGCGTCAAAACTCAGTGTCATCTCAGGAAAGTATCTCTTCTGTTGACAAAGACTTGCAACTTACTCTGAAAGTCACATTCTCCTTTTTTCTCCCAATTGCTCTGCAGACTCGTTCAGGTCTTTGCAATCCAGAATTCATAGCCATGGATCCAACACAGGAATTTATATTTCCTCCTGAACTAATGGTAAGCCTTATTGACTTTCATGCAAACATGTCTGAGGTCATGTAGATGTTGAAAACATGATGGTTTTGTTAAGCTTAGAGACCTATTTTCAGATAAACAGCAGAGATCAGTTCAATGTGGATAATCTATATGTTGTCATTATTACAAATAGCTCATGTTCTCAAAAAAGAAATTGTTTCCCTCTCTGGAACTAAAACTGTGTTTCCAGACTTTTCTCAAAAGAACTCCTTATTCAGAACCATTCTAGACCAAATAGCCTTTTTTTTGTGAAATACAGTATTTTCTTGGAAAGTTCCCAAATGAGTTGTCCATCATTTGTCTTGTGATTCTCGGTTGGATTCAAGTGGCCACAGGACCCATTGTTTCTTTCCAACTGGTATACAGACTCCGGCAATCTGAGACTGGACTTGCACTTGGGAAATCCCACAGGTCCACAGGAAAGGCAAAGGACTTGAAGAGGGAAGAAGAGGGTTTGTTGCACAGAGAGTCACAGAAAGGCAGATGGAGGCTTGAGAAGAGAAAGCATAAAATGCTTATGATCTGCAGAGAGAAAAGCAAGAGAAAAGAGATGTGAAAATGGTAGTACAGGATTAACCCAGATCAGATCGAGTATAATCCAAACAGGCAGGTCCAGGATGGTTTTTTAATCCTCATTTATGTTTCAACAGCTTTTATATATATTATGTAAATATTCCTGGGCACATCTTGCTGCTGTTACACAACCACCTCAAAAGCACAAAAGTTAATTTGAGTTCTGGGAAAGCATGGCATGGTTCTTTGATTTGTTACTGCATTACAGAATGCTATTTGCTGCAAAGCAGTTGGCTTTGTAAATGTTTGTCATAAAGTACAACTTCCTTGTTTAATGATTGCCTCTCAGTGCAGAAAATGCATAGTAAGCCATAAGCTCCTTTATGAATTTGTGAAGTGGAAGGCAGATTTGCCTTTCTGCTACTTGATCTTTGTGAGACTCATGCTTTAAGAATGCAAGTATTAAGTGAACTTTTTGCAACTTTTATACTTGGATTAAAAAGCTTGGCTAAACTGCTGCTGGCTCAAAAAGCTGTTCAGCCAGAAAGGAGGTGCCATCATCTGTTTTACATGTTCAGAGCGAACTGCCAGGAGGAGAGAACTTCTCCAGACTGTACAAGATCTTTACTATGACCTTGATTGATTATGTGGAACTTGTTCAAGTCCTGATGAAGTCTATTTCAAGCTATCAGTAGATTTAAACAGGCTCCTAACACTTATTTAGTGTGCTCTTACCGTGTCATTTAATTGGTTCTCATCTCAAGCAATAATACAATTATGTTAAAAGTTCAGTATTGTACAGCACTACAGGAACCTCTGATGAAAAGCCCCATTAATGTCTCACTGTCTATCATGAAACAGTAACATATTGCTAGTTAGCAATATGTTTGTTTATATTGACATCAGTCAAAATTAACAAATCTTTGTCATTTCCACCACAGAGAATGGCTCAAAAGCAGCCAAGAACTCTGATTTTCCGTGGGAAGAGAACAACATGGATTTCTCCTGCTAGCCTGAATGAGCTTCTGGAGCTGAAAGCCAAGTATCCAAAGGCACCCCTGGTTGTGGGGAACACAACTGCAGGTATGGAAAGCCAAAAGATATAAGGAATACATTATGCAGTTGACACATAATCTTGCATTTAATCTTCTGGGGATCCTAAATGCACTCTCTCACCTCAGATGATTACGCTTCAATATTTAGGCCAATGTAATTTCCTCTGCTTTTTTGTAGCATATCAATAACTAGATTAGAACTGATACCACCATCACCTGAGCCCAGGATTTTTTCTGCTTAACTTCTCCCAATAACCTCAGAGAAACAATTTGTGTGAATAAGGGAGGATTCACTCATGTGATGAGAATCAAGTATTTCACATCCATGTTAACCTGAGCATCACAAAATAGCCCATATGGTAGCTACCATGAAAAGGGCTACCACAGAAAGCCTGAGGTTTACAATAGAGAGGGTCATGAGATAGTCTAGTTACTATATGTATAAACTAGTTCGGGATGTTTTTTTGAAGACATCACACAAGAAGAGAACAAGGGAAATGCAAAAATTATGTAGCTCATATAAAAAGGTGGAGTAGCTGGAAACATGATGAAGCAGGTGTGGAAATGTATATAGCTCTAAGATGAGAGGTGAAATATGAATGTCATATAGGAAAGGACCCGAAACCAATCCAGAGGAACAAGGAGCAAAAGTCAGGAAACAGAATACTGAACTTCAGATTTCAGGTCAGCCTTTGGACTGCAGAAAGAAGCAGATGATGTGGACCTGGTAAAAGCAGTAAAATGAGATATTGCACAACAAAAAACTATAAGACTTTGAAAGTACTTAGTTACAGTTGTTTTGAACTTTTCAGTCTCTGTGTCAAGAAATATGGTTAATTCTTTAAATAGATCTCTAACCGTACCATCATACTTGGCCTTTCAGGACTCAAAAAAAACCACCATGATGCCTATCATCCAATAATTCTCCATCCTGCTAGGATTCCAGAAATGTATGCTGTGAGTACCACAAATGATGGTAAGTCTCCAAGTTACCTTTACTGACAGTACAAACAGTGGTGACTGTATTAACTTAGGGTTTTTATTTTGGTGTTAGAAGCAGTAAAAACTGTTGGCTCTCATTGGTATGGAATGTTTTGAGATTTTTCTTTCTGTAGCAGTCATTTCACTAAGCCTTTTAACCAATATGACAGCTCACTTATGGTCTGAAGAAGATAGATGGTGACAGACAATTTATGAAACTGTTCTGTGAAAATATATTTGTTCAAATCTCAGTTTCTGCAGACAGCAAACATAGGGGAAGGCCCTAAGTTTTTTTTTTACTGGTCATGAGCCTTTCTATCACAAGCTTTGCTCTAAAAAAGTCCTCATAACTTTGATTAGGCTGGAGTTAGATTTTCAACATAAAATATTCATACATAAATTTCCTATCCAAAATATCACAAGATTTTCTTTGGAGTGGTTGGGCTGGATTCTCAGCTACCAGAAATTATCACACTGACATCACAAGGGCTGTGAGATCCATCAGTCAAGAATCCAATCTGGTAGGCACATAAACTCCTTGAGGGGAGGCACTCCACCTGTAGTAAAAGAATGAAATGCAGCATTGTCCCCAAAGGAAATCCAGCTATTAAAAATTATATAAATTAATATTTTGTTACAGTTGCCTGTTTCTCTCCTTCTCTCCTTATGTTCTCCTAGCTCCATGATTTACAGCAGCTACTGAATTATAAACATTCTCAAATTATTATTCTAATATCAGTGCAACTTTGTATTTGAGCAGGTCCATCAACAAAAAAATTGCTTTAGAATATGGCCCCTTTGTTCAGAAAAAATGCTACACAGCACTTGAAGATTTCTCTGCAGGCTTACTCCAGTGTTCACTGAAGTCCTTGGCAGTGGCTTCTC
The DNA here is from genome assembly GCA_004320125.1 of Scolopax mira. Taxonomy (NCBI): domain Eukaryota; kingdom Metazoa; phylum Chordata; class Aves; order Charadriiformes; family Scolopacidae; genus Scolopax; species Scolopax mira. The sequence continues at coordinate 51,120 of BJBW01000886.1, forward strand.
TGATACTACTGGAAGTGTGATTGAGTGCAGTCTTGGAAATTTCCAACAATTTGGTCATCCTTCATCCTAATGACTCAACCATTGTTCGTGTCTTTGGGGATATACAACACAAAAAAAGGGTGCACATTGGTGTGTGCAAACATGTGATGTATATTTTTTAGGTATGTATATATATATACATAGATATGTATATATGTATATACTGGGAACCATCACTGAATAAACAAATATCATTTGCACTTCTTACTGCATGTAATATAAACATATATTACTATCATTTCTCTTTGTCATCCCTCTGGCAAGAACAAATTGACAGAGGCCTTATCAGCTCTATATTGCATTTCTATTGTGGCACTATAATTTCACTGTTTAAATTCATTTGATTTCAGGGCTGGTAATAGGAGCTGCCTGCCGCTTGGCTCAGCTCAGAGACATCCTGATGGAGGCCATTCCAAAACTTCCAAAGGAGAAAACAAAAATCTACCAAGCTCTCCTGAAGCATCTGAGAACTCTAGCTGGAGAACAGATCAGGAACATGGCAGTATGTATTCCGCTGTGACAGTAAATAAGCCAACGCTACAGACATATCTGTGTGAATGTCACTTACCAATGCATAGAGAAAACCTGGTGGGGCTGGCATCATATTTTGTAAGACTAAATAGTTAACACCATCACAAAAGTTGTATGAAATAACTGGGAGTCCTGTGCTAGTTAGGAGGGGCAAATATCCAGAAAAGTGGAACTGGAGAAACTCCTGGTATCCCTGCTCACTGGCTGAGCAGAGAACTGAAAGTGGCTGGGCAAAGAAGAAAAGTGGGGTTCTCTGTTAAGGAACTGCACACTCTGAAGCAAATCCTACATTAGCTTGACTATCAATGCATAGCTGTTTACCCATCATGTATTAGGCATCTCTGATTTTGTCCCTGATTTTCTTTTAAAAATCCCTTACCTCAATACCTTGTATTTCTTCCTTTAATTGAGAGAATAGCCATTTCTTTGGGGGTCAGGGATCAGAAAAGTAAAACTGGTCTCTCAACAGATGACATGAGACAGGAGTTTTAAAGGGGACAATAAATCAAATCATATTAATAAATACAATTGTAGAATTTCAGTTAAGATTGACCAAAACAAATACAAGTTCTTCCAACAGGCCTTTTAAGTTAATAAAGTGAGGTGATGATACAGAACTCTGTTACATGTAAGAAGGGCAAGCCTAAAAATAACTTAATTGTTTGTTAAAGTCTTTAGGAGGACACATTGTAAGCAGAGGATCAAACTGGGACTTGAACCCAATCTTATCAGTTGGCAAATCTGTCCTCAACTTGGCATCAGAAGGTAAGCTGTGGACTCCCTGCCAAGTATCTTTGCTGGATGGGCAGAAGACTGCAACAAATATGGCTGTAGGTGACAGTTTTCAAATGAAGCACTGCTGTGCATCTCCTAGGTCAATTAGAACAGTACATGTTGCTGAATGGAGGACAACATTATCCTGGTAATTGCCTGGCGTTTTAACTGGCAAAAAGTATCTACCAGTAGAAAACACTATCTTTCTGTTTCACAAGGCAAAATGAAACAGCAGCTATCAATCTCATGAAAACGAGGTGGGCAAGCCCTGCAGGTAGAAAGATTTCCTTTCTACATTACCTTTAGCTATATTGCTCCATCTATCAGACAGGTTAGCTTTATCTTGTAACTCCACTGCTGTTTGCTTTTGTTGCTTATGTGTGTCTCGTTTTAAGAAAAACTTAAGTTCATTCTCTAGGGCCAGGAACCTAGAAACTTCTCTTGAAGTCACTGATACTTTTATGCATGTGTGTGTGTGTATACATGTGCATCATAGTAAAATAACACTTCCAGTAATCAAGCCCAAGGAAGTTCAACCCTTGTTACATAGAATCTGTGGGTACTTTGGAAAATCTTGGCAACATTTCTACTGCCTTCTACTAAAGATGTACAGGGCTGATTTTCCGTCTCATCGTTTGGTAATTTCTTAAATGCTTACTGTGCTATGTATCATAAAGATTATCCTTTCCACTCAAATGATTTTACAGATTAAGGCTAGATTCTGAATGGAGCTGACTGTATCAAACCATATTGGCCTTAATATATTCTTTTGGACCAATTCAATGAAATTTGAATTTGTAATGCAGAAATGTTTCTTTCTTGCTCCACGTTCAATAACAGTCTACATCTTTCTCCAACAGATGGTAAACGGCAAATTCTTTTAAATGATCAGTTTCTTGCTGGCAATGAGCATGCAGACATAAAGCCCAAAGAGGTGATTGTTTCTGTTCTCATCCCATACTCTATGAAGGTAAGACCCCGATGTTTCAGTAGTTTCATTCATGTTCCAGTGTAGTTATTATGAACATTTCCATTATCTTCAGTAGGCATTGAAACATGCAGGCTTCTACTGCTTTGGAAGTAGCTAAGAAAGCTCTAGTATCTCTCCACCACCTCTCCCATTTCTTCCAGCTGGTCATCATCCTCTACTTCTTTGGGCCTCTTAGTGTTTTGTCCCCAACTCTGAAAGGTGCATTTGCACCATCCAGACACAGAAATTTGGGCTGCCTGAATATTCCAGAAAAAATGCCATATTGTCACACAGTCTTCAACAATAAAGCTAATTTCTGGCCTTTTCTCACCAGCTAATTAGTGACTGAACAGTCCTGAGCTGTCATCATGACTACTTGCAGAATAAGGTCCTAACCACTGTGACCAAAGGTGGCAACAAGTGGCTTTAGGGGGTTAGGGGTAGAGGAAGCAGGATTATTGTTATTGTGTTCTTAGATATCCCTCTAGTGGATGTGAGGAAAAGTACGGGGCAAGTCGAGGAAGACACAACGTGACTGAAGTCAATGAGGGAGTAACCACAGGAGTCTCTGACAACCTTGACATCAGAGGGTCAGTCCCCAGGGTAGCTGCTCAATAGTAAACATATGTGGCTTCATGCTGAAGGAATACTTCTGCCCATGAAACCAAGATTCCCATGAGCTCAAAGCCGGCAATAGCACAATCTGTGCTGGCAGCAATAATGTTTCTGCTGCCCAGGAACTTTTGAGTCTTAGAGGTGATTTGAGAGACAAACAGCCTGGAGTAATTTAAGGAAGAATGGGTTAGTTGCCTCCACAAAATAAAAGAAAAAAGAAATCCCCTGACAAGTTGTGCCACAGAATTAAAACTATCAGAGAGGGTGTTTCAAAGTCTTGCCTTTCAGAGAGACAGTTGCACCCAAGAACAGCAGAGGTGGAGAATTAATAAAATGAACAAAAGACAATAAAACTGATTCAAGAGGTCACTTTGAAGAACAGAAAAAATATCTGTCAGCAGTCACATCAATAACCTGTGAGATTCAGCAGCCTCATCAAAGGAAATTAACACCATTTGGGGGGAGGCTGTGTCTGCCACTCACTTTCATGCTCAATTTCTTTTCTCAATTGCCTCTGCTGACACAACAAAAAGGGGGAAAGGCAAATGCACACTTTTTTTGCAGGAGTTGTCAACATAAACCTGTCAGTTCCACTCTTGCTCCTGTCAGCTGCTGGGTTTTGTTTTTGGGTAGCTTGATGTGAACGTTGCTTCAGTGAAGCAATGTAAATCCTGTTGAGAGGATTTTCTGTCTCTGACAAGATTCACTGTTCATCCTGTAATCCCAACATTTGTCATGAGAATTTCACATTTGTCATGAGAATATCACATACTCAGTGACAGATCTAACCTGCTAACCCCCCATTTTAAAGATTTTGTGGCTGGCTGAATATGAAATTTCTTTCTGTGACTACAGAAAGAGCACTTTATATACTTTCTCCAAAGGACTTATCTGTTCCTGATCATGAAAGAAACTGCTAATATATTTTATTTTAAAATATATTTTATTTTAAAATATGTGAATCTGTCTCCAGAACAAAGTATTTCTGACAATAGAAAGCCCAGCTCTTTCTAGTTTCTTCCTCTGTAAATGTCATTACTGTAGGATAAAATGTAAAAAAAAACTCGTAAGTGTAAAATATTTGCAAAATCAGCTACCTTAGCACAGTAGGACTTCCATGTTCTGGAGAAGAAACCACTGTTTTCTAAGCTGGAATTCAGTTTAAAGAACATGCCAGCCATATACGAAGTGGCTTATATCAGAACTGCTTTTCCAGCAGTCTGAAGTCATTAAACTGCTGACAGAATTTAAAATTTGGCATGTTTTCTTATATGTAGACAACCACAAATAATAAATAGTATGTCTATATCTCTTAGTATGTCTGCCTATGGTTAGCTTAGGACATTAAGAAAAATAAAAAGTTTAACTGAAACAGTAATTCTATCAGTTGTTCTTTAGAAATGTTGCTTTCTTTAGACAATGGTAACACCTAAAATACAAGGAATAATAGATTTCTTTTCTTTCAGTCAATTTCTGCCATTGATGAAATTTTTCCTTCCTTTATTTCCCATTAGGATGACTTTATTTCAGCCTTCAGACAGGCTGAAAGGCAGAAAAATGCTTTTTCCATAGTGAATTCTGGAATGCGAGTCCTCTTCAGTCCAGGCACAGACGTCATTGTAGATCTGAGTATTTTATATGGAGGCATTGGCTCAACCATACTCAGTGCAAGGAAGTCCTGTAAGCAGCTCATAGGAAGGTACTGGATACCTTAATGTACTCATGCAAAATGCACAGGTCTTGGTGTGATGCATGGGGGTTGCTTGATTCTGCCAGTGGAGATCCCATCATCAGCCTCTCTCAATCTGTATTTGACCTGTCCTCCCTAACAATAGGTTATTTCTTGATATAACTTACTCTGATTCACTTGTTACTTCCCATATACTTCCCAACAGCTTTAGCTGCTTGTTACTTATAAAGAAGTGTGTGTTATGTTAGCCTGTTTTTCCACCAGGCAATGGAATGATCAGATGCTGAGTGAAGCTTGCAGACTGGTGCTTGAGGAAATTTTTCTCCTGCCATCAGCTCCAAAAGGAAAAGTAGAATATAGAAGAACTCTGCTTGTCAGCTTCCTTTTCAGATTTTACCTGGAAGTATTACATGGTTTACATGAGATGGTAAGGACTGCTTATGCACATCAGTATACAGGCTGCAGGGAAACTTGGCTTTTTTAAAGATTAAAGGATGTGAGAGGGAAGGGTAAAGGGGCTAGGCTTTAGTTCAAAATATGTGCGGGGAAAAATTTTGTATTAGAAATAAGGGTCTGACAACACTGCTCTGACATCACCCTCCGTTCAGTATCCCCTCAGGTATGCTGAGCTCTCACAGGAGAAGATGAGTGCTTTGGGAATGCTACAAGGTAGTGTTCCCCACGGTGTCCAAATCTATCAGGTGAGGTGTGTTTGTAGCTGGGGCAGCCACAGATGCTCTATTCTATTGAGTTTTTTTCCCTTCTATCTTTTCATTCCTAAGCCTTCACTAATTGAAATGTGAAGTTGCTGAAACAGTTGATCCTGTGAGAAATCTTTTATATTTTTATAGATTTCTTCTCTCAAAGTGCAGATGCACTCCTTGTCCTCAAGGTGGTGTGCAGCATCAGGCTGTCCTGACACAGCTGAAACAGGGGCACAGCTTTCAGCTATGCAAGAGCTGAGCCGAATTTAGTCATACTGTCCAGTAGGCCTCAGTACAAATCAATGGAATAACCTGCTGCAGCATCTCTGTGATTTTTCAGGCCTGAAAGATTTATTTGCAAAGTTACAGTATGAAAGAGAGAAGTGTTCAGTATGTGAAAAAGTTTGTTCAGTTTTTTCAGAAGAATTCAATTTTTAAAATTTTTCAAATTTCATCAAGAATTTTCACCCATATTTTTGCTTTTGTTGCAAAATTGAAAAAAAAAATATCAAAATTTTCCTGATTCTTATCAGTTTTCTAACAAAAACTTTCGGCATCAGTCAAGAGTTTGTTTTGTTCTCCTTTAAGAGATTGAGAAGATATATTTTACAGAAGATTCTTTACCCAGTAAAAGCCCAACCAAAAGACAAATGTTGGAAGATTTTCATGGTCCCTGATAATAGTCAGTTTCACATTAATGTGAACACTATCCACAATTCAACAACAGAGAGCACCAAAACTGTATTTTCGTTAAGTGTCTCAAATGCTTTCAATTCCAAGATGGTTTTGAAGTAATAGAGGCAATTGTTGATGGGACTTTAATTGGCAAAAATCTGGATGAAACCATTTTTTATTCTAGTCAATGCTGCCCAGAATATTAATTTACCTTTAGGAGGATGGGCAAGAAGGAATTAGAATATATTTCTGATTTCAGATATATTTGCTCTGAAGTAAACAATATAAAATATGGTTGGTTGAAGCAGCAGTGATACTGAAGCCTTTAAAGTGTGGCTTGCACAAGGATGCCCTCTGAAGCAGTATAGGCACAGCAGACAGGCTAGCTATAAGTTCCAGAAGACTTTAGCTCTCTTTTGTCTGCTATGGTACCACTCTGTGGACTAGTCTTTTTGTCCCTTTTACCTCTCTTTTTCTTCATTTTTATTTTTTTCCTATAATTTTTCCACAGAAGAGACTGTCATTTACTAGGGACATGAATGGTGTCTACTGTAGTATATTTCTCACACCTCTGTCAGGGTACCTTTGTGCCAGCACGAATTCCTAAAATGGAATTAGACCTTTATAATGTGTCACACAAGTACTGTTATTACATCTAGATGGTTTATATGTAGATTTTATGATATTCTGTATGTTCTATTATAATATAACAAAATATTCTCAGAAAGAGTTTTTGAATAAAACTATAATTAATGTTCTTGAAGATAACATGTTCTTGTTCTGCAGGATGTTGACCCAGGACAGTCTCCACAAGATCCTGTGGGCCGTCCCATCATGCACGAGTCTGGTATTAAGCATGCAACTGGTGAAGCAGTTTACATTGATGACATTCATCCAGTGGATGGAGAACTTTCACTGGCTGTGGTCACCAGTATTAGAGCCCATGCAAAGATTATGTAAGTAAGAAAAAATTATATGTACCTAAGTATGCTAATGAATGTTTTCTATTCTTATTATCTAATTTGGCCATATTATGAGATATGGGTTACAAATGAAGTAAGAGATTCTTTACTGTGTGCCTTGAATACCGTCAGATATGGACAGAAGAGTCCATATTAGTGCATTCACCCCTTTTAGTACAAAAAATGTAGAAAGAAAATGTATTCTTAGATTTTGTATGTACTGGAACCAGAATTTAAAGAGCAATTCTTATGCTGTGCACACAGAGATATTCATGCTTTCCATTTATTTTTTTCTCAATATGCTAATCAAAATGTTTTTCTACTTTCTTCGTCTATGTAGACGTCTGTGGTGAGAATACCAAATAGATTATTCTGCCCTAAAGTTCACTGAATTACTTGTACTAGAGGTATTTGTACCATGTACTGTACTCTTCTATGTGCATGCTCTCCTTTCCAGATCAATTGATGTATCAGAAGCCCTTCGGGTGCCAGGAGTGGTTGATGTAGTGACAGCAAGAGATGTTCCAGGGAAAAATGGCAAGGATGAGCCAGCATATGCAGAAGATAAGGTATTTCTTGATTCTGCAGGACTGTCGGGACCTTTTGCTTCAATTATTTACAAAAAAAGGAAAGGGAGTTTGCAAGTTCCATCTTATTGCAATGAAAGGAAAATAAATGCAACAGCTATTAATGCATTGACAGGCAGGCTGGGCTGAACAGAATTACCATTCCCCAGTAAAATAGAAAGGAAAAGCATCCTTGAGTAACTTGGAATTTGAATGACTCAATCATGATTCCATAAGGGATTATAAATGAGTGATTCTCATGGATTCTGAGAAAGGATGAAATAACCACGGCATTTGAGATTTTCAAAGATGAAACAAAATAAGAATTGCTCAGTTGGAGCCAATATGAAATTAATTGCGAGGTTATACAGCAGAATACGGCAATGGCAGACAACACTGTTTCTTTTTTGTTGAGCATCAAGAGAACTAAGAAATTTATAGGATCCATGCAGCCAGTGTGAATGTACAGAATGTCCCAGGCCTCAGGCTGTATGAGTCACAAATGACACTGTTGCACAGTATTTGCAATGGAGCAGGAATAATTCCTAACTTGTTGCTCTTACCTCTCTATTCCTTCTTGTCCAAGTTTCCTTGCTTTCTGAGTCCAGAAAAGGAAAGCGATCTGTGCCAGATGGGATTTTACTTGGCACAGTCTCTGGTCATCTCCAGATAGATGCAAGGGAAATGTTCATGACTACGATGTCAGCAGCATTTCTAATGCCAGCAGATGGAAGGTACTAATAGACTTCTCATCTAGATAAGTGCAGAGAAGTCTGCACTTATCCTCATAAGTATTCATAGTATTCATAGACAAACAGAATATAAAAGTGGCATTTGAGCAGAATCTATTACCACAAAACACTCGCTGTACAGAAACTTAACCACTCCTGTGTTTTTTCCTTGGGTAATACATTGGTGTGTTGCAGGTGATTTGTGTTGGTCAGATAATCTGTGCTGTAGTAGCAGAGTCACTGACTCAGGCAAAGTGTGGTGCTGAAAAGGTGAAGATAACGTACGAAGATTTGGAGCCAATTCTGACCATTGAGGTAACATTAAGCTCACCCACTGTTTACTTTCTTGTGCAGAGCTTTGCCAGGCTTTAGATATTTTTTTTTTTTTGGTATAAAATATGACTTTATTGGTTCTGAAGATGAGGTGTAAAAAGTTTATAAACAGCCCCCAAAGTTTTATTTTCAGAACACAAAAAAATCTTAATAGGTATATATTCATCTAGTACATTGGAGACTGGTCTTTATAGATCTAGGACAAAATTGCTAAAGAATATTCAGGAACTTTTAAGTGAGCAATTACATGTCTTCAGGAGCCAAATTCACAGCAAAAGAAGGTCAGTATAGAATTAAATTTGAGAGCTTATATTTGCAGAAGTTCTGGAATCACAGATCCTGCATCCGTGTTCTGAAGTTTTTAAAGTCTGGCAGGTTTTCAGTAGCAAGCAATCTGATTTTGAAATATTTTCAACAGCTCAATGCCATTTACAGACATTTTGTATTTCTAATCTGGAGGAAGAAGAGAATGATGTGAACTTCAAAAAAGTAAAAAACCCAGAAGCTCTCTTTGATGGTGGAAAGGGAATGATTATCCTGCTCTTTCTAATAGTTATCTGCTACCATCTGTCCATCTGAAAAAGGATCATATGGATGATGAAAGATTGTGCTGTATAAAAGCCATCTGACTTCCTGAATTACAATTAACATGTTGTTTGTTGGATTTGATTTTTTCTGCAGGATGCAATAAAACATAAATCATACATTACTGAAGAAAGGAAAATAGAAAAAGGAGATATTGAGAAAGGATTCAAGTCTGCTGATGAAATCATAGAAGGTAGTTCATGCATGCAGGGCATCAGGCAGGAGAGGGGATCTATTTCCAGCTGGCGGCTGAATTTAACTTTCTATTCTCTTCTCACAAAACCCTTAACTATGTTGTTGACTTTTCCCCCTTCATTGGGAATGAAGACGAAATGGTCACATTTAAAAGAAGCTTAGCTAAGCTTGCTAGCTCATGTTGACTAAACTCTTCTACCACTTCCTTGTCTCAAAACTAAAATGAAGTGCCCTAATCCTAGGACAAGTATTACAGCTAAATAAGTCTTTGTTTATGCATGTTAGCTAACAATTTAACCCTTTTTAAATTGACTGCTTGATTTAAAGCTAATCCCAGAAACAAAGAGATCAGAGTGAACTGGTCTGGAATATCACTCCTACAGTCACCAAATTCACTGTCTTCAAATAGTAAACATGATTCAGTAGATCCAGAGCATCCTCTGTGCATAAGTATCAGACCCATGTTTAAGAAGGATCAGTAAAAAATATTCCACAAGTTCCTATTGTAGTTAGTTCTAGAGTTTAACTGTCCTTATAAATAGAATCCATTTTTTTATAATACCTAATCTAAATCTCTCTTCCTGCAAACTTTAAAGGTTTGCCCTCTAACATTTATCATCGTCACTGCTCACTTCTCCATTATCTCTAGTTTCACTACATCCAACTTCAGTAAGGTAATATTTCAGATTAGATTTCACCAATCCTAAGTGGAGTCTCCCAGAAATATATATAACATTAGTATTACAGAATGAGATGAGGGTTGTTGTGGTGTTATCACTTGGGATATATGGTCAAGTTGTGCTCTTTGTAATCCCTGCTTAGATCTTGTTCTATGGTGCTATCTAAAGCACTGGCACTTTCCCACATTGAACTTCATGCGATGTTAGGCCATTTCTCCAGTATAGAAAAATCACTTTCAAGTCTGAAAGTGTCCTTCAAAGGGCTTGCAGTCCTTTCCAGTTCAATATTATTTGTTATTTATTCATTAGTTATTAAAGCAGCCATGGGGCAACATTATACTCAAAGAGACTCTTCTATGATTCTACATGTGTCATCTTTACAGCTTGGCAGCCTGTTTTTAAACTGCTTTCTTAGTTCCGGTTTTCAATCAGTTGTATCCCTGATTTTATCTGGATTGTACTTCTCAGCTTGCTTATGAGAGTAGTCTGTGGGACAGTGTAAAAAGACTTACTAAAACTAAGGCATAATATGTTATGTTCTCTTAACATTGACTTGGCCGGTTTTAATACTTCCCCAAATTCTGTTTCTAACACTTGAATGCACCTCTGAAATTTATTAGTGAGAACCTTATAAATGCTTAGACAACTCATGTGCCCTGCTTGTGGGCTTTCCTGATTGTCCTCTCATGACATATATTATATCACACCTACCTTCTGCTGTTATCACTCTCCAGACTTGTGCAAATGAGTTTTTCTTTTCACTTATTATTAACTACACATGAATTGACACCTGCTTTTCACAGGAGGAAATTTAGCAGACCATCAGCCCTTTTTCCAACATCAGTTCTATCTATATCATTTGAAAGAATGATCAGATTTATCTAAGATGTTCTTGGACACCTCTGAACACAAAGACTCTGCAGTCTCCCCAGGCAATTTTTTCCAATGCTTTACCATTCCTATCATTATAAAGGGTATCTTCTTCATTGCTAACAATTTGCTGCTATTTAAGTACTGCTGTGCTGCTAATTCTCTCTACTGTGAGCACATAGCACAGACTATTCTCTTCCTCTTCACAGAAGCCTTCCACGGATTTCAAGATTCGTGTCTTCCTTCACTTTTTTTGGGCTGAGCCCCCTCCATTCTGTCAGTCTCTTCTCTTCTTTGGACTTTTTCCAACTGTTCCCAACAAATGTCATGTCACAGAATGATTCAGAAGAAGACATTATAATCCTGTTATAGCAGAAGAGATGTAGCCTCCAGAAGAACAAAAAGCATGAGATATTAAATTGATACTGATCTTATCCTGGGAGCAGAAGGGGGGGAAACCAACTATACAAGGATTAAGTGATTAAATAATTTCCTCTCAACAAACACAGGTCCCAGAAGCCGTAAACCTGAAACACAAAGAAATAAAAAATACATTAAACTCTCTTTCTTCTGTGACAAAACTTTTTCCCTGCTATATATATATATACACACATATAATTTTCCTCACAGTTCATATGAAACCCAGCTTAGATTTTCCTGTCATTATTTAAATAACAGGTGAATTACATGTGGGAGGACAGGAACATTTTTACCTTGAAACAAATAGTGTGCTTGTTATTCCAAGAGTTGAGGATAAAGAAATGGACGTGTATGTGACAACTCAGCATGTAACAGACGTACAGGTAAAACAAAGTATTAATGATACATGTTTCTTATCTAAATAACCTTAAAGCTGAACTACATGGCCAGGAGTTGCTTTCAGTCTTCTGTGCTTCTCTTGAAACTCCCTAATGGTGTTTCCAATTCAGATTAATTGATTTTAATCTTTTTACGAAAATAAGAGGCCTGACTACTAATAATAAAGTTGAATGTAACAGTAGGTTTTATGTTATTTGTATTATCCAATGCAGTGCAGACACAAATGAGCAGTATTACTATGGGATGAATACAAGGTATCTGGGATACATAATATGATTGTAATCTTCCTGTTGAGAAAAGACTAGTTCTGTCACAGATATATTGGCCAAATCTTCCTAAAGTCAATGAAAATCCTCAGTAAAATCCTGGGCAATCACTTCTTTGCAGCAATGAGTGTCTTCAACTTTAGAAAAAGTATTCAGACAAGTTGCATTGCGTGTGTGAGTAGCTACATTGGTGATGACAGGGTTGTAATCATGTGTAAATAATGATTAATTAATATGCAAATAATAACCTCATATGAATCATATGAAATTATGTGGGAAAATGTTAACAGGTCCTAGCTAATATCAGAATCACATCGTAGGTCTGTAGAAAACAACTGTTTCAAAAAATATATGTTCACTTCTGCATGTTTATGATTAGCTTTTGAAGTTCATCACTGGCTTGTGTTTTTTAAGCTTTCCCTGTCAGCCTGACAAGTTAAACCTCTATTTGCATCACTGGAAAAACTGTCAGAGGAGATATTTTCAGAAGGCAATGGTTTGTCAGTGTTTTAGCTATGGTCTAAAGTACTGTAAACAATCACTCTGTTCCATTCAGCTTAATATTTTAGTGGATGCTTTATCTCCAGATGCAGGTGAAACCTGCAGAACTTGAGAACTATTTCTATATAGAGATTATCATATCTGGCATCAGATAATCAAACTAGTTTATGGAGCTATTTTTTAATTTCCACTATTCTCTAAAAAATAGATTGGGCTTTCATTAGCATCTTTAATTATCTGAAATCTTTTTTTACTTGTTTGTAGCAATTCTAGTTTTCTGCCCAGAATTCTTAAACCTGTTAGTTTTTAATATATGGTTAGCCATGGGAAATAGGCATTTTTTTATGTACTTTGGTAGTAACAATTCTTGGTAAAATTCTGGATGTTCACTTTTGCAGGAATTAGTGGCTTCAGCTTTAAACATCCAGTCCAATAAAGTCATGTGCCATGTGAAACGTGTTGGTGGAGCATTCGGAGGGAAGATTACTAAACCTTCATTCTTTGCTGTGATTGCAGCAGTGGCAGCCAACAAGTAAGTTGATTTAACTAAATCAAATTACTGATTTAACTAAAACAAATTAAAGAAGACAAGACTGAATGAAAAAGGAACTTCATTCCTTGACCCTTCTTTGGGGGTTTATCTTGACAATATCACCTTTTTATCTCTTTGTCAGTATATGGATAGAGGCTTGAAAATATGGATAGAGGCTTGAAAATTCCCTGGGCTTTTAGGCAATGGAATCCATTTACCATCTGAAAACCAAAACAAAGGCCCGAAACAGTTTCTCTCAGGGCTGATCTGTACAAATCCCAACCATTCAGGCCCTTCCCAGACACAGTTGCTTGAATTTCACTCTAGATCTTCAGTGAAAGTGTCTTTTATCCTAATACATAGGTGTGCTCACATCTAGGCCTTTGTGGAACAGCTCTCCTTTATTCTGGTTTCCTTGTCATGTCCTGTGCATGGTTCATGGAACTTGCATTGCCCTGTTGAGAAGCTAAAGGGAAACCACTGAAAAGTTCATTTCCTCTACTTGTTTGTATAGCCAAAAGAAAATAAATATCAAATGTGTTCAATCAGCCTAAACTCAGGCATGGTAGGTGAATAACAAACTAAAACATAGCATGGACTGTTCTATTGCCATTACTAGGAGTTTGGCAATGTACATGTAATGTCTTTGCAATCTGCATGAATAGGTTATAATGAATTATTTTTTTTTATGTTCACTTTAGGACTGGGCGTCCAGTTCGTTTTGTTCTTGAAAGAAATATGGATATGTTAATCACTGGTGGACGACACCCTTTCTTTGGAAAATATAAAGTGAGTGAGAGAAGTTATTTTGCTCAGTTACTGGGTAATAGTTTCTTCTGGGGCAAATTGGCATCATTCCATTGATCAGCAAGATATAGCAAGAAACCAAACAAACTCCTCCTCTTCTGAAACCCTAACCCAGCACCAACCTTGCCCGAGTCCTAACAGTACCCTGACAAATACTATAAATCAAAACAACAGTTATCATCCTATAACTTCAGCCTGTGCAATATCCAGAAAAATCAGAGCTATTCATCCCTTTTTAACCCCCAAATACTGCTAACATCAGCCCTACATCATCCTCAGATGACAAGTTCGTAAGTCAGAACTGATTATGAGCCACTTCTTAGATATGAAGCCAGCTGTGCAAGGTAATGCAAGATTCAGCTGGTGGCAAAACTCTTCCTTTTGAGTTCAAAATCCCTAGACTAAGTATAACTGGGTAAACAATGCCAGCACTGACATCAGCTTAGCAACTGGTGGTAGCAGGGTTAAAACCCTTCTCTTTGGTATTGGTGTATGATTTGAGCACACTTAAATTCTCCAGGACACAGTTTATAGCTCAATATCATTTGGATAAAGAATGGCAGAGGAGTTAGTTTTCCTATTGACTCTTGCATGAGCTGTAAGATTTGCCTGATGACTATTTCTGGGACAGACTATATGTATTTTTAATTTTGTTGAAGATATTTCTCACAAAGATACTGTTAGATTCTGGTTACGTTAAGACTAAATTTGCGGAAATTAAGACTGGTTTGGGGGAAAAAAAAGAAGGAAAGTTTAATTTTTGATTAAATCTTGTATTAACCATAAGACAAGGAAAGGGATCATGACTGACAGATGTCAATAGCATATATATTTCATATTCTTCTGCATATCCATCACCTAATTATGGTTAAACCTAGGACAGAATATGTTGTTAGGGGCAGGATTGTGTTTTGGGAAAAGTGGTTAAAGAGTTGGTTTATTAACTACCCTTGTATGGACTAGCTAGAGGGCTAGCTTAGTGAAAAGCTGCTACAGCATATATATATATAGGTCATCTACATATATATATTTGATACTAAGAATATCTTTAGAACTGTGGCTACAGAAAAAAAAATGGAAGGAGAATTTTGGTCTATTACACAGTCCTGCAGGGGTCACAGGTCTGAATAATTGCATATACTGCATATGTGTATATCAGTCACCCAAAACTTCCAGACCAGGATATTTCAAACATCTGTTACCTGACACATTTGGAGATAGGCCTAATATAACCAGTTTTGTCCTTAGTCTGAGGTGATAGTGATGTGTTAAGTGACAACAGTTCAGTTTAATTTTTTAGTGGATATTGATAACAGTGGCATTATTAATATTAGGGTTTAGCTTCCAGATAAAGGTAGAGATAAGGAAAAGAAGGAATGGAAGAGAATATTTGAGAAATTGGTGGCAATCTGGTGAAGTTCCTGCTGACTGGAAAAAGGGGAACATAACTCAAATATTCAAAAAAAGAAACAAAGAAGACCCGGGGAACTACAGGCCAGTCAGTCACTGAATTTCACTGAATTTTTAGAGTTGGAAAGGACTGTAGAGATCATCTAGTCCAATTCCCTTGCTGAAGCAGGATTGCCTAGAGCATGTTAGAGCATGTTACTCAAGACTGCATCCAGGCAGGTCTTGAAAACCTCCAAAGAACGGGACTCCACGACCTCCCTGGGCAGCCTGTTCCAGGGCTCCATCACCCTCACTGTGAAGCAGGTTTTTTCTCATATTTGAGTAGAACTTCCCATGTTCCAGCTTGAGCCTGTTGCCCCTCGTCCTCTCACTGGCAACCACTGAAAAGAGTCTGGCTCCTTCCTCCTTCAACCCACCCTTTAGATACTTATAGGTGTTAATAAGGTCTCCCCTCAGCCTTCTCTTCTCCAGGCTAGAGTCCCATCTCTCTCAGCCTTTCCTCATAAGGGAGATGCTCCAATCCTTGAATCATCTTTGTTGCCCTTCGCTGGACTCTCTCCAGCAGCTCCCTGTCCCTCTTGAACTGGGGAGCCCAGAACTGGATGCAGTATTCCAGCTGTG
>BJBW01000887.1:3917-22634 GCA_004320125.1 Scolopax mira
AGCCCTCCGCTGGACTCTCTCCAGCCCAGGGGCACACAGGAGGAAAGGCTGGGAGGCCTGGGTCTGTTTAGCCTGAAGAAGACTGAGAAAGGATCTCATCAATGCTTTCTGAATTCCTGAAAGGATTTAAAAGGTTCCCAAGAAAAACAGTTTATACCTTGAGACCTGCATTCTTTGAATGACCTTTCTCCCTGGACCAGGGTAGTGGCAAGTTTTGATTTGGGAGGTAGTCGCTTATCCATAAGCTTAAGAGCCCAGGGAGGGATGCACGGAGCCAACTTCCAGGAGTGGGATTCAGATCTGGATGGGAAGAGGAGCCCTGTGTCACCCACTGTGCTCTGCCCTCTGCTTGGGTGCTGTGAACCACCACAAATACAACATGAAACCTGCTTTAAAGGCATGTTTTGCATTGGTCCCTGGTAATAATGGGTACTTCTTGCAGCAGAAATAAATTTAAAAGAAAAAAACAAAAATAAAAAGGTGTGTATGGTTAGGTTCCTGTTCTGCAGCAATCTTCTCAAAACCAGTTTAATTTAAATGAACTTTGACTAGAACCCAACCAGAAGTTTACTGCAGAGTCACTTTTCTGTAGGTCAGACAATGTTTCTCTTTAGACTGTAGCTGGGTATTTGGTGTTTCATTTTCTGGGGTGTGTTTGATAATAAAAGAGGTTAGAATATAAACATTTTTGCTTTTCCCTTTTTCTTGGGTTTGTCCTATCTAATTATAGATGATAGGGTTGACCCTTTGTACCCTTTCTAATATTTGTTGCAAGGGAAGGAACCTTTGGCTGCTCCAAGATAAGGCTCAATTGGTTAATGAAATAGTCTGTATTCTGTTATTTACAGAAGCAAGATAGTAAACTCAGGGCCCCAATCTTTTTTTTTTTTTTTTTCCTCTTTAAATGGTTTCCATTCAGCTGCCAGAAGACTTAGTTGTTCTAGACTGAATGTTTTTAGCATCTTTCTCCCCTACACTCTTCCTATTCTACTGGTATCAAAGATGAAACTCCCACATGCTGGCTCAGGAGGTTATTCCACAGCTCGTTTCTGATACTCATCTCAGAGCAGTTTGGTTTCCCAGGCTGTATGATTTCCTAAGTAGTTGTTCTTCATGCTTAGAGCTGTGACTTTTGATTTTTGTCTATCCCATCATCTCCCATTACTGCTTTCATTTTAACGAGTTCTGTGGTATAAATTCTTTCAATCTCTTTTTCCGAGTTAAATTTAGTCAATCTTAACCCAGGCTTAAATGTTGAATTATTGCATAGAAATGTTAGAATGTTAGAAGTGCACTAATGTAATCTGTTCATATAGCATATACTACAATTTAATGGTTCTGCACCAAAACTGGATTAGGGGCTTAATTTTACACTACATCTGAGAAATTGAAGGCTGTTTTCTCTTCTTGATACAAACTGGAAGGAGCTTGGGGTATGGCTGAGCTTTGCCTTTGATTCGTGCTCCATAATTCACTTATGAAAGACACTTTCTGTGTCCATCCCCTTGACATGTTTTGCTGCCTGTTTTCAGAACAGACCATCTGTTACGCTCTCAGTATATTTCACAGTCACTTTTATTCAAATATGCTGAAAGCTGCTGAAGGAAGAGATTTTTTTTCAGGCACTTAAGTCTAAGTGGAGTGAGTGATGTCTAGCTTTGCTCCTCAAGACTAAATAGTTTAATAATGGAATTAGGCTGGGCACATCCAAACTGGAGCTCTCTAATGTCGTTCCTGCCTGCATGACCAGCCACTATGATTCTTTCCAGCTTGTCAGAATAAACCAAGCTAAGGAGACAGTATTCATCATATGAGAAATTAATTTGACAGGCATTTTTGCTACAAAGTTAGCACTAAAAAATTTGCCAACAGTACTGAGGCTAGCTCTTGGTGCTGGGAAGCGAGTAAACTCATCTCTGGGCTTATTTGCAGGAATTACTGGCACTCAGGTGAGCCTTGTTAGAATCTCTTCTCTAGGCTGAACAACCCCACCTCTCTCAACTAGTCTTTGTAGGAGATATTTCTTTTAATCTACTTCAGAAGAATGCTCCAAAGGCAGGGTTTTTTTTTGTTTGTTTCTTTGTTTTTAATTTGATGGTTGTGCTTTAAAGGTAGGGATGCTGACAGCAATGGAGCACTGTTGGTAAATAATTTAGGCCATGGTAGCCGCTGGCTTGTTGAATACCGTCTTTGTAGTATACCTTTTATGAGCAGTGATTGAGTGTAAGTGAAAATGAAGCTTTATTTTAGAGAGAAGTCAGAGCAGGGAGTCAAGCTGTGGTGGTTTGTAGTCGCTGATCGCAGCGTTCCTTCATCGCTCTGCAGCAGGATGGGCAGGCAGGGCACATGTGTCACCAGAGGAGGAGGGAAACAGCAAGGTCCTGAAGCCCTTGCTCCTTCCCTCTGTCCAGAATGAGATGGTTCCACCACCTCGGCATGGTGGGGATGTCACTTCTGTCCCCATAACATGTGTTGTGTATCAGACACGTGAATGGCCCACAGGATAACCACAGTAAACTCCATAGCTCTTCATGAGGCAATGAGATGTTACAGTTCATTTATCCAGCTTAGATATCACAGCATCTCCTCTCTATTCTTGACAAATAAAGAAGTATTTGCCTCATTCACTCATTTTTATTGGAAAAAAGAAAGAAAGAAGCCCATGATTTAATGCATTAAGTGCCTCCCTCCCCATTTCTCCCAAGTGGCACAGCTGGTTTCCTGTCAGAACTTCATTCCTTTGTATTATTTTTAAGTGACCAAACTTTGTTTTGTGGAGGAGGTACTGCAAGTGCTCAGTTAGTTAATATCTCTAGAGATTTTCCTCACGGTTTGAAAACTGCCGTTAATGGAAGCTGGTTGGGCAGAAAGGTCACCACTTCTTAATTACTTGCTTTTTACTTTCTCAGTAATAGCAATAGAAGAACCTGAAAGTCTTTGGATGTTGGTCTTTAATATATGTGTTTTGGGAAGGAAATTTCTTATTCTAGCGAGGAAGGCAGATAATGGCGATGCGTTGTCAAGTGGACAGAGGTCCACTCTGAGCTGTGCTGGTTTCCTGACAGAATCTCTTCTCCCACATTGCCCTACTGCAGGGTGAAGTTTCTGCAAAACACCCACGACCCTCTGCAATTGAAAGTACAAGATGAATTCATTAAAATATGGCTTTGTGAAGTAAAAATTGTGCTAAAACCAAAGTCAGGGGTTTTAAGACTAGTACACCTTTCACGTTGCTGTCGTGTGGTCTCTTCACCATTTATCAGCAAAAGGAGCTGCACAGAGCCCCTGGGAGGCAAAGGGTGTTTGTGGTGTTGGGACGTGTCTGTTGGCTTGTCTGTGGTTGCCAATGCTAAAGGCAAAGACCCATTTCCCTTTGGACTGGAGTGGCTTCCCTGGTGCGTGTGTTGGCTGAAAGATCCTCCAAACTCCTTGCGTGGTCCCGCGTGGGTGTTTGCTTCTGGACGAGGCTCTGGACCCTATTTCATGTCAGTTGTGTTCACTGGGGAAATACGTCCTCGTGGCCTTTCCTTCCCCCTGTGGGATTTCTCAGCTCTTCAGGCCTGTATTACACACACACAGTATTTTCCAGGGTTGTCTGCCAGTTTGTACCACATCTCGTGTTCGGCACATTCTGAACACAAGACAAACATTGCTTCTAGCTCAGCCTCTCAAGCTGGATCTTTGCTGCTTCAGCAGTTGCACCAGAGGCCATAGACAGAAGCCTGCATCTAAATATTCTCTTACAAAATGCTTTTAAGGCACAGCAAAGTGATGTAGCACTCCTCTAAATTCCAAAGCAGAAGGCTCCCCAGGGGCATGTCGGGTCCAAGTGCAACACAAATATGTCAGTTCAGAAATGGCTGGACGTTGCTGTGCAGCACGATGAGCACAGCTCCTCTCCCGACGTACGTGAAGTAGAGCCAACTCGGTCACAGTGACCCAGGTGGTTTGGCCAGCATCGTGTAGGGGATGTGTCAGCCAGGAATAAGTCCTCTCTGACTGCTGCGTTTTCCCATGTGCAATGGTTTGGTATACACAAAGCCTCCAGATTCTTCCAAAACACTGTGGTTCTTTTTACAGTGTTGAAATTACAACATCTGTAGTGTCTTGTAGGCCCTGGCTAACCAACCCTGACGTGCATTTTCATCAGATAACCATAACTTTAAGGTGATGGAAAATGACAATGTCTTTCTCGGACGTTGGTTTTTATTAGTTAGATGCATAGTTTTAAGTTGATGACGCTGTATTTTGTTCTCCCTACAGATGTGAGCAGTTACTTCTCAGTGCTACATCTAATATCCAAAGTTAGATACCTGAAAATTTGCTGAAGTGCAGCTAAAACGATCACTGGTCCTGAGTGAATGTGACAGGACAGGCTCTGTCCTGTGCCTTTTATGTTGTTTCCCTAATTTTTGTCACTGCTTACAGCAAACTGAAATGTCGCTTGGATGTGTAAATCGTCCTTTATTGGGGAACAAAACCAGTCTACCACTTGCTGCCAGATGAAAGCATTTACTGCTGGTGGGACTTCTGTTTGTTTGCATCTCTGCTGGCTCAGGAGCTCTGCTCCCAGGCATGCCAAAATGCTCAGGTTCTGTGGAAGCTTCCATTAGTGATGCACAATCCCCGTTGAGCTTAAGCTATTCCTTCCTTTCTACAGCATTTTTTCTAGAAATACTTTGAAAGCATTTTAATGTATTATTCTTAACCTACAATGACCTTCCTGGAACAAGATCTGATTAGGAGATTGCTAATAAAGGAATGAATAGTCACAGACCAAAACTGGAGGGTATAAGTGTAGGAGAAGCTCTTGTGAGGGAGAGTTGTACCTGCCATCGTGTACTAGAGCATTTTGAGAGGTTCTGCCTGTTGTCTGACCACAGGTAAGATGCTCTTATAGTCAAATTAAAAAAACCCAAACAACTATTTTGCTGTTACTTGACAAGCCATTTTGGAGCTAAGTGAGATAATATTTACATAGCATTTTGATGTATTCCCCAAAGCCTTGTTCAACTGCTGTGATAGTTGTTCTGTTTCAGATAAAGCAGTCTTCCGTAATGAGAGCCCGTTTAGCTGTTACTATGGCTGTTAATCCACATAACATAATTAATATAGAAAAAGCAATATATAATTTGCTTCTGCAAGTAGATCACACTATTTTAAAGAGTCTAGTAAAACTTGATGGTTTGCCACTTAAGAACATAACATTAAATGTTCAGAGTCCATGATATTTCCCCAGAGTAATTTATAATACAACAAGAAATGGAAAGCTTAAGACAAGGGAGGAGAGTTTGGATGGGAACACTTAAAATTTTTTGGCAGATGCTTACAGCCAGGGAGGGTTAGTTTTTTCCTCTTTCCTTCTGGGAATGAGAGATTTCAAGGAGGAAATGGCTGAATCTGGGTTCCTGAGTGGGCTTTCTGAAGGCAAGCTCAGAGAGCGACCTCATTTCCATTGCAGACCACGTCCCTGTGAAGAATGTAACCTGCTGAGCGGGGCTGGGGCTTTCAGGAAGCTTTCACAAGCTGCCCGAGATGGTCTCCTGGCCCTGCTGACCCACTGGGGCTGCCAGCCCTGCATAGAGCTCCCAGTTGAGCAGTAATCAACAGCCTTTTTCTCATGGGGAGAATGGAGTCACAGAGGTGCAGCAAGAAACTTTGTTCTTGTTTCTCAGTGCCAGGGTTAAAGACTCGCAGAAGATCTAAACTATTCTGCCATTACATGAACAGTGCTATTTTGCTCTTAACAGATGAACTGCAGGTTTTTGAAGTGATATTTTAGATTTTTGCAAATGGTAGATGCAGAGGGGCAGCATAGTTGTTGCTGGAAATTCAGTATTTATTTTTTCTTAAGTGTATCGTGAGTTGTTTATGGCACTTGGGGGAATCAGTGTTATTTGGATTTCTGATAACTGCTCTTAGTTTTACTGCCTTTTGAGCAGAGCTTCCCAAAGACCTGGTTTAATGCTGTGGTAGGTAGAGCTTTGTGGAGGCTCTGCAGGATTGAGATCATGTATGGCATGCCTTGAGGGCTCTAGATAACTTTGCATGCAAATACAATTAGTTCGGTCTTCAATACTAAAGTTTTAGTGATGGATTGGAAACTTCTTATGAACGTGTTCCATCTGTATGGCAATGGGTTTCACTGTATGGTAGCACTGCATTTGTGGCCCTCATGTAATTATTGTATGTCTAATGTACCATGTTGCCCAGGAGGAGTGTTTTGGAAAAATAGAGAAGCCAAAGCATGGCAGGTATCAGTGTAGCTACCCTTCAACCAATAACAAATTTGACATTGCCCTCCGAAGGACTTTCCATGTGGGGATGTTTGCCTTCATTTTTTCTGAAGCTCAGCTTTGGCTCAGATAGGCAATGGAAAAGAAGTGCCAAAACCCAGAACTTTGACTCTGAAATGAGTTTTCAGGAATGAGACAAGCAGTAGCTATTTGGATGAACATCAGTGAAACACAGAAGTCTGTTGAGAGCCGTCAGCACCTGAGGGTCACTAAATGTTGGGAACTTATGGAAGATAGAAATGCACATAGTCTTGTTTTAAAATGCTCTTTCTCTAAATGTTGTGTTACTACTGATAAATCCCCTATTGTTCCTCTCCCTCTCCCCTGTGGTGCCTCTATCCTAAGAGGTACCACAAGTCCTGGGCTTGGTCCAAATTCTGGTGGGAAGTGGCTTGGTTTAACCCCAGTAGCTCAGGGAGGAACTGTGTCATATCTGCCAAGAGCATGGCAAAACCTGGAACGAGGCAAAGTCTGTGCAGACTAGTATCTTAGTGTGAATAACTGGAAAAACCTTGCTATTATGAGGCAGATTTTTTAAAAGTTGGGTGAATAGCTTTTAGAGCAGAATCAGCAGAGACAGAACTTCAGAGCAGGCCTTTAAAAGAGAGATGGGAGTAAACCAGAGGGTTTTTTTTTGGCAAGACAGCCATGTTTGAATGGACTAAACTGAGTCTTTAATGAAAAATGCATATAAAATTAATTGAGCTTTATGTATTGGAAAGCAAGAATGCTTTGTGTCTGTGCTGCCTGCTGTGACTACTGAGCACAGAAGAGAAGCAGACAATTTTGGTAAAACAGGTAAAATGTTGTAACCTTTCCTGTCACTGGTAATTGCCAAATCCATATGGATCATCCCAAGCGTGAATTTGATTAAGTAAGAGGTATTGTGCACATCTGGCTTCAAAAAAAAGAAAAAAAAAAAGAAAAAAAAAAAGTGATGTATCTAAGAAACAAGTAGATAAAAACTTTTTATGGGGAATGTCTTCACACTGTGCTGAAAGGTTACACATGCAGTGTGCTGAGTCCCAGTCCATACTGGAAATTTGAACACAGGGGCTGGGGTGTGCTTTTGCTGCAGGGTGCCTTTAGCTCTTCTGTGAGATCTTCATGTTGATGACACAAGTTGCTCTCCATGAAGTTTGCTTTTGCTTATGCATAGAAGTTCTTCTCAAAGCTGTACGGGAGAGATCCATACGTTTTGAACGATTGTTATCTGGCTTTGAAGTTTTAAAGGGAAGAATGTCCTGGAAGGTCAGTTTTAATTGATGCTACCTAACAAGGGAAAGGCAGTAATGAATAATACATAGTCCTGCTTTTGTTTTTGGAATGTTTATCAATAAAGCAAATCATATGAAAACATTTGCCCATTTTTACTAAGCTGGAAAGTTACCCTAGAGACAGTGAAATGCTTTTGTTGATTGGTACCAGGATCCTGAATATGTAAATTCCAGAATTCTGATTTTGCTTCAGTAAATAAAATTAAATATTGTAAAAATATTTTGTTTAGACTATGAAATGCATGACATCAACATACAAATATGTCATTACTAACAGAGATAAAGTATAAGATTTGTATTGAAAACAATACACTAACCTGTAACACAGAAAAAGGAAAGAAGCCTTTTATTTTTATTTTTCCTGTGTTCATTTACATGTTTCCCCTGATCTTGGTGTAGTGCTCACCCACTTCCAAGTTGCTTTTGTCTTTGTCAATTAGTAAGGTTTTCCATAGTCTCCTGAATTCCCAGTCCTCCCAGCTGGGGGATCGGCAGGAGGGACCATGCCCTGCCTCCATCCCGGCCTGCAGTCCTGGCAGTGTTTCACAGGAAACCAGGAGGTGCAGGTGATGGAGGGCTCCAGTATTTTTGGAGACCCTTGCAGCATGGGTGCACCGATTGAGCAGCACACTCAAGTGATGCACTTTGGAGTTCCTGGGGAACTACTCCAGATGGTCACTGTCCCTCTCTCCATGATGACTCTTGAGCTGGGAGACGCTTAGAAGGATAAAGTCAGTCCATTTCTCATTGCTGTGATGCCCCAGGTCTTTGTCTCTGCTTTGGTGGTGTTTGCTTCTGTCTGACAACTCTGAAGGAAAGCATTTTCCTTGATTTGTTAACCCTGCTTTTTGAAGAAGGTTTTCTGATTTTTGGAAGGACAAGGAGATGCAAAATAAGCGTCAGCACTTTGGGAAATGGGATACGTGAGTGGGTCAGGTTACCATAAACTCCTGAGTTTTCTTGCCCCTTGTGCTTGACCACAGGCTTCTTTGGGGTTGTGTTTTTGATTTGATGTATGGTTGAATAATGTTTAAAACAAGCACGAGGTCTCCATCTGTCCTCCTGGACAGGGTAGTAATCGCATAACCGAAGTAAACAAGTAGCTGATGTGATGGGTTTAGAGGATGGGTTAAATTGAACTGGTCTGGGTGGCTGTTCCCACCCTTAAGAAGGATGATTTTGGAAAGCTTTGTGTAGCTTTTTACTCAGAAATTGTTTATGTGATTAACTTAATTAGTTAAGAAATATCCAAGACATCAAAATGACACGGGCATATTCTTATGCCCAAGGGGTCAAAACTGTGAGTACTTGGAAAAATAATAATCCGCTTTGTTTTACAGGCAGATTGACATCAGAAATCACTTGGCAACAGGGTAAAATAAAAGCAAAATATCTAAGGATGGGGGACCCCATTTAGCAGTATTTACCCTGGCAAAATTCCTTTTGGCTTTGCTGACAATGCTGGTGGAGTGAAAAGGGCTGAGTCGACAGGGAGCAGAAGGAATTTGGTGGGAAGCATTCTTTTGTGCTGTGTGTAATTCTGAATGTGCTTTTAATATCTTGGAGGTTTGTACGTTGGATTAAGTACTGAGTTAAGAATTTGTTTTGATAATTTAGTATTTCATCTGTTGCACCAGTATCACCTAGATTATAGATTTAAAAAAGGAAAATATTACTGTGCCTGATGTTTACAGACTCACAGATAGAAGGGCTTTTCATTTTTAAACCCCAGTTCACTGAGTGACACTGTTTTGAGAGTAGGAATGTGGAAGAAAGGGAAGGAGATGGCTGATAAGAGGAGAAAATAAGACTTATTTAAATGGTTTAATATGTCAGAAAATGTGGTTGAAAAGAAAGCATAGTGGAGTTTTATATATATATAAATAAAAATAATATATATGCTTATACATGCCTCACAAGCACAAAATGAGATTTATACTTGTCTCTCACCTTTGTTCTTTTTCTTTTTGTATTCACATTAAGAAAAAGATAAAAATTAGCATTCAAAATAGGAGGCTGATAGTAAAGGAGTCTGCCTAGAGTCTAGTAAAAAATGATGGAAATTTGGCATCAAGGTGATATTCCACTAAGTAAAAAAAAAAAACCCAAACAAAACCAACCAAACAAAAAGACCCCAAACCAACCCACGGTTCTTCTCATTAAAGAACTTTACATGTAGTTTTGAAATTGTCAAATCCCAAACTGTAAATAAAATATCAATAAAAAGTTGACAAAAATGTCATCTCTTTTTTGGGGTTGGAAATGGCCTTATTTCCTTCATTGAGCTCTGCTGCCTGCTTGACACTGTAATGAATCAAGTCATTGAGTGTGGTATCTAAGTGTGGGCTTGCATAAACACACGTTATTGAAAACCTTAACCTGAAAATCTTAACCTTAAAACCTTAACCTTATCCAGTGCTTGGATAAGAACATGTATCCTCTTGTGTCTAAAACCATGTTGAAATTAGTTTATATTTTGTACTAAGAAATAGTACATTTGTTCAAATTGTAGAATTCTATAAATATTTTTTCAGTGCTATTAATCACAGCATTGTTCTTAATATAAGTAGAAAAATATTCATTCCAATTCATAGCTTTATCTGTTGTCTATTTCTTTTTGTCTATAATCCAATAGTAATAGCTATTTTGTGTTACTGAACTCTGGTATGTTACTGTCACTAGAATAAGTGAAGTATGTTTTTCTTGGAAGGAAGAGGGTGGTTCAAATGTTTCCCTCGTATTCATACCTTTTTATGTTCTTGTCTGTGTGTATGTATGTGCTTTATATATGTACATGTATATATACATGCATACATATAAAAGCAAGCTGAGTGTCTCAAGCAACTACCTAAATCTTTTCAGGAATCTGAAAATACAAACATGTAGAAATTCTTGTAAGGATTTTAATACATATTCAATTTCTTTCATTTGAAATCAGTTGTATTAGTGAGTTGATGGGATTCCCTTCCATACAGAAGCAATGCCTGCAAGTACAGGAAAGAGCTGGGTGAACTGCTCATCTTGGCTTTGTTGTTCCCAGATGCAATTTTTTAATTGCCAGCCTTACAGATTGGCTTTGGTATCTGAAAATCTAGATAAATCTTTGTTTATAATAGCTTTTCTGCAGGCCAAATGATGCTTTAATTTACACCAGTGCAACTGCATTAGCCAGCTGGTGGCTGGGGACAGAGGGAGCTGGAAAAGGCTGGTTATGGGCAAAGACCATTTGATAATGGATCAGTAAGAAGCAATAAACCCAGCCCCTCCGTAGTGTTTTATAGTCCTTCCAGAGGGCGGCCATGCTCAGTGCTTCAGCTGCACTTGGGTTTCTCCTCATCTTGTTTAACATCAGTGACATCCTGTGCAGATGGTGGTCATGCAACCATGAGTGGATAATACAAAGCACAAGGACAGAAGGACCAAGTGTAAAGCTGTGAGGCGGAGAGGGCTGGGGTGAAAGCCCCCCTGGTTGCTTCTTGAGTCCTTGTGTGGACTTTGAGAGGTCTACAGAAATGTGTTAGCTGGATCTGGAGGGCTGGAGGAGGACAGGGAAGAAACCATGACTGGTATGCTGCTGCAGCCTAGTTCTCCAAGTATATTAAACGATGTCGTGAGGAGCAGGGTGATGGATAAGTGGAGACTGGCAGCAGGTTCCACCACAACTGCCACCTCCCCTTTCAGCTGGTTAGGCCAGAAAAGACAGATCAGAAAGGGCTCCTTCTCTCCTTATATCCAGCAAGACCAAGTACAAGAAAGTTTTGCCCAGTGATGCTCCCCTGGAAGTGAAAAGGTTCAGTGTGAGCAAAACTCAAGCTAACTATCAGATTCTAGGAATACCACGCGGAATTCCAAATTTTTCATTTGTGAGTTTTAATGTTTTATCATCATGTTGGATCCCCACATGTGCCCAGGAACAGGAAAATTCACTTTAGAGACAAACCACTCTCCCTTGCACACCTACCCCTCCCCTCTCCCCTCCCCTCTGTGGGTTTTACACTGTTGCTTCAGAAGCTGCAGGGTACGATGTTCCTCATGTACAGTGGGTCCAGAAAAGC
Organism: Scolopax mira; assembly: GCA_004320125.1. Taxonomy (NCBI): domain Eukaryota; kingdom Metazoa; phylum Chordata; class Aves; order Charadriiformes; family Scolopacidae; genus Scolopax; species Scolopax mira. The sequence goes on from BJBW01000887.1 coordinate 15,546, forward strand.
TAAGAGGGAAATCATTTCTCCACACGCTGTTTGTAAGCCAACATTGCAGGAGTGCTAGTCCTAGGCAGTGGCACAGCAGTGTGAAATTTCAGACAGAGCTTTGCCAAGGCTGAAAGACAGTAACAGGAGCTTGTGATGAGAAGAGCTGTGCAATGGTGAGTAAAGACAGCCTCGTGTTCTCGACCTGTGATACGAGAGTGCATTTATGTTCAAAATGAAGGCTTTAGAAATGTTTTCAGGGAGCATTAGTTGTGTTTGCGTACCAGAAATGATGATGAATCCTAAATTCAGTATGAAAATAATTCAGGTCATCTCCAGTACCCATTTTCTGCTGATAAAGATTATGGTACTTTAAAAAAAATCACTTTCAAGAAATTGAACATATAAATGGTACTAAACTAACAGAATTGAATTCATTATATTGAACCTAATTGCAACTTTATGGCTCTAGATTTATTCCAGTGTAATTCTGTTAATATCAACACTAGAGTAACAAAGTGATGAGTCAGGTCTGATGTTTGTGGATCTCCCCTAGAGATCATTAGCTTGTATACAATTGCATTAAAATTTAAATTACATACTACAGACTATGTACTACAGCCATTTTTTTTGCTTGGTTTAAGGAAATCTGTATATGTTAGAGCCTCTGAGTAATGTAAATTGAAGCAGTTGAGAAAATGTCATGTAACAATGATATGAGGGATGTAGTCAAACATATATTGTCTCAAAGAGCTCAGTGCAATTTGTATTAATTTAAGCAGGGGAGTCATCAGTTCTGTTGCCCTGTCAATTCAGTAAAACTCTGAAGAAAGCTCTAGTGTGGTGCAATGTGATGTGGAAGATGATTTGAATCAATTTAATTGCTAACTAGAGTAACTTTATTTAGTGTGATACTAAACACCCATAGAGGAACCTAGTGTGATAGGTTCCAGCTGAGAACATATGAGTTGTAAGCAATGGAAATATTGAATAAGCATGTGTTATTTCAATTGTCCCACACAATAAATATGTCATACAAAACACACCAGGTAGATAAAATAGGTATTGGGAGACAGGCAGATAGGGCACTCGGACAACTAGGGACCCACCTGGAGCACCACAGAGTTGCATTTTCCCTTCTTGCGTGCATCATTTTCATTCATTCTCTCTCTCAGATGTACTTGATTAGCTTAGCCCAAAATAAAAAATGTTCTTAAGAACAGCTGTGAAACCTACAGTTTTGAATTTTAGAATATTTTAATCAGTATGATTAGGTTTCCCAACAAGAAATCTCATCATCTGCTGTAATGCTATTAAGGCAGAAATGTGCCAATGAATTGAGGGACAGGCAAAGATTTACTTAAAATCTCTTTCTAATTCTCCCCTCCCAACAATAAAGACTTTTTCACAGCCATAAAGGTTGTTACAGGTGTGTCCTTGACATGGGTGTTTTATTTGCCCATTTCTGAAGCACATTTCATGAAGAGATAAATAGTTTCACAGTATTTCAGTCATCATGTTGCATGTTGTTTGCAGCGTGTGATCTCCTGTTGCAATCGTTGTCTGCAGTGGTTCTTCTTTGAAACCTGAACTTTCCTTCAACTTTCTCAGTTATTACTTTGCCTATAAATCTGTCCATAACCTCTGAACAACATTTGTCTTTGAACTCCCATGCATCCACTCAGTGAAATTCTCATCCAAGCTTTAATCTTTGCTCACCTTGATATATTTTAAGTTCCCAGTTTATGGCCTGGCACACAAGCTGAATTTAATGGTGATAAATGTGTTTCGAAGAGTAAAAGCTATAAAGTATACATTAGAGATTAATCTAAGCCAAATCCTCATTCCCAGCATGTTAAACTCGAGAAGTTTGGTCTGAGAGGAACTAAGAAGCCCACAGTTGTAGTTTAGGCTCATCTCTAACATCAAGCACTTCATTTTGTTTGTTTGTGTTGCTTTTAAAGAGCGTGTATTTATGTTAGGCGTCTCTTCTACTACAAAACGTTTAGATCATCACTGAAGTAACTGTCTCAATTTACCTTCCAACTGTGTTCAGGAACAAAGAGAAGAGTTGTTTTGTGGAAGTATTTGAGGGGAGAAGAAGAAGGAACAAATCAAGGCCAGAAAGCAAATCTTTCCAGCTCATCCTTCCTATTTGCATTTTCCCAGCGCGCGGAGGGAGTGGAATCATAACGTGAGCTTCCTCTTTCAGAAGGGAAGTGGCAGTGCTCTCTGCTCTCTGGCAGCGTGCACATCTGTCCAGCTGTAATGAGCACAGTGTGTTACAGAGCTTTGCTCCTTTTTGAAAAAGCTGCTCATTTGCTGGTAAAATTCATTACCTGGCTCTGTTCTGCAGCTTCGGAATTCTGCAGGGCAGTACAATTTAGTAATCTGTAGATGGATGAAATAGTGTGTTAAAATGTTTTCAAATATGAATCATACCTGTGCCAATTTTTTTTTTTCTTCCTGGAAATTGAATTATTACAATGCATATGTAAATTTTTTTCAGAAAATGAAGGTTTTCAGGAAAGTTTGCACAGTGAAGTTTGCTTTTAGGTTTGGTCTGGGCCAGACTTTATATTGCTCCTGTTCTCCCTATTAAATGTGCTTAATCTAGAGGCCTTTTTAGGTGGATCATAAACCCAGATCTTATCTAGAGGGTAAGAGCTGTAGAGCACATTGAGCCTCTTGGTTAAGGGTTTCTACAAAGATACATATAGAGTCATATATATATATATATATACACATACACACAGCCTTCCTACAAATGTACACAGACAAATTACTTTTCTAGGAAGAGCACTCCTATAACCAAAATGATTCAAAACATGCTTAGGCATGTGCTGAAGTCTACTAAATTAAAATTTTAAAGAATAAATTTTAAACCTGTCAAATTCATTGTATTTAGGCTCGTGGTCTGCTGCTGATGAACCAGGACCTGTTGTCTGTCTTCTGTCATCTTCATAGGAGATTGCAAACAATGACATGCAAAAAAGAAACTGCAAGGAGATACATACTTGTGCACAAATGATATATTCTTTATTGAACCCCTAGCAGGAGGCCACTGCTTTTGGGATTGGTTTTGGTTTTGGTTTGTTTTCATTCTGTTCTGCTTTTCAACTCTTTTCCTCTCAAGAAAGCACAGATGGAGAATATTAACTGAAAACAAACGATACTGCAGAATATGTGCTTGTTCATTGCTGCTTTTCCAGCTTAATTCTGCTAAATGATGCCTGGTTGAAGTTTTAAACTCTGCTTAGCTGCTTTTAACACTTAAAAGCCAAAGGTATCTGTAAAACAATCCCCCTGCCCAGCACAAGACATGTGCAGGAGGAGGGAGGTTTACCCCCGAGTCCTTCCCCCTACTCAAGCTTTGCCTTCCCTTTTCCCTTCAACATTCTTAATTTCAAGCACCAAATTTTTGTGGGATGTGGGTTAGCTTGCATACGGGGGGTGGTGGTGGTGTTATTTCTGTGTTTTTATTTCCCCACCCTGTCTGCTAAAAGCAAGGTGCTGATGTGGCACTCCGTGGAGCTTTATTTGTCCTAGGGGACAGCTGCTGGAGACAGCGGCTGTTTAGCAGCCTTGACTGATAACAAAAGCCCCTCGCCATCTGCGCCCCGGTTTGCTTTTGAAGAAGGGAGGGCGATGGCTTCCAGCTGGATGTGAAGGAGCTGCAGGGCTGGGAGGGTGATGGTGGGGGGGCTGAAGGAGGGTGTGCATGTGCTCTGCCCGTGGTAACACCATCCCCTGCTCCCGGGGAGGTGTAGCACCCCGCTTCTGCAGAGCCAGCATCAGTCTGGTGGTAGCCTGGCTTTATCCACCCAGGCTCTCGGGTGGATCAACATGGGAGTTAGGGGGAAAATAGTGATGCTCTTATGACAAACCAGGGTATTCCCTCTTGAACGGCAGAATTCATTTAGAGTGGTGATTCCTCTGAATCACCTGAGCTGTAATTAAGATGTGATGATCTAAGGTGTTTCATTTGCACGGTTTGCTGGGTTAGGTGGCAGAACTTAAAGACATCTGTGGGAAAAATAGATAAGTGATTTCTTTTATCCTGTTATCCTTTGACTGAATTTTCATTGCTGTTAGGAGATTTATTAGCATTTTTTATGACCGGTCATAGCCTGTGTTCTTTAATATATTATTTGCAATTTCCTTTCTTGAGATTGTGCCATTTAAGGAACATGACTCAAATTTTCCATCAGTTGCATCAGGGAAGCCATAAATATGTCACGGGGGGGTGTATTTATGTACTGTATTATGTGGGGGGGAAAGAATTTGGCCTGTATTGCTAAACTTAAAACAATCATTAAGCTTTGGCAGAAAGGCTGAAAGGAAAACTCCTGGCTTACATATGTTTGTTTATTGTATGCGATAATTAAATGGTAGTTACAAATTTATATATACCCTAAATCACCCTAATGGAAACACTTAGGCCATGTTACCCCTTAGCAGGTGTTCTAGTGCCTGAAGGAAGGGGGAAAATTCAAGAAAAAGGATTTTAAAAAGTGTGCTGTAGTCTGGAGTATGGTGGGAACTCAAGTGTCCTGATGGGGGACAGAGGATCGTCCATTGGAACAGGTGGATGTCGGGTAGCAGAGTGGTGATAAGCTGTGGAGAGAGCTTTCCTGTCCCACCTGGTTTATGGGGGCAGTCTAAGAATGTCATCTCACGTCCATCCCCTTTCCATTACTCTTGGGGACATCGTCCCTCTAACAATGATAATGATTGTTGATCTTGGCCAAGTATGAGATTAAAATTGAGAAGTGAAACACAATGCATGGCAGGAACCTGGGTGATGCTGACTTATTGGTGGCAAAGAGGGCAGGAAGGGGCATCGGGCAATAGCCACCAAGTACGTAATAATGTGTAGAAAATCTTATGCCCAATTAGGATACAGATAGAATCATCGTGCATTTTCCTACTTCTCAAGATTCCTCTGTGCACCAGGCAGGTACTACCTTTGCAAGAGGCAATTTTCCTGCTGTTGAGGTGGTGCTGCTTCACCTCCCTCCTTGTCCAGGAGATGGACATTCTGGGCAAGAGAGGATGTGCTGCCCCTGCCTTGTTAATGAGCTGGCTCTTCCCATGTGGTGCTGTGCATAGTTAGGACTGGGGAGATGTCATCCACTTATTTCATGATGTGTGATTGCATCCCTGTCTCCTGACACTGCATTTTTTCTTATTCCTTTTTTTTTCAACCTGACTTGAAAGCTGTCTTAAAGCAGTTGGAAACAATTAACATGAATCACTGAATGTAAGTGCTTTTTAATAAGTTTAAGGCTAAAAATATTAAAACAGAATATAATTTGGTATCTTACGTAGAACTATAAAATAACTAAAAAACAGTTTTAAATTTTTGGTGATGATGATTCTCACAAAAACTTCGTTTTTCAGCCAGATTTAATTTTGCTTTGGTTGTATGTTTTTTCCCCCATACAACTCTGATTTTATAAAATGAGATAAAAATACGTTGTTCATAGATTAATGAAGGCCGTGAACATTATCTACTGTTAGAGCTTTAGAAAAGTAGTATTTGGCAAATACTCATTGTGCTAAAAGCTGCTCTTTTGTATGAGCCTTATGTAACATTGCAGTTAATAACATTTAGTGTTACTGGATGCTAAATGACTATAGTATCTCAACTATAAAAGCCTGTTTACAAAGATGAGGCAGCCCTGTTGGAGTGCCAGATTGTTAAATAACTACAGGTTGCCAAAACTAAATGAACTTTTCATCTGGTAATGATGTGCAAATTGCTATCGCAGATGCATATTTATTGGAGAAATCCTCTCAAGCACATAGTTGTTTCTGGTTACAAACCTCTCTTTGCCTTTGTCCTTAAACTGTCAGTGATACCATTGGAACAAATGTATCTAGATACATAAACACAGCCTTTTTGTGTTATTAATAGCTAGATAGCCACTAAATAGCTCTTTTTATTTATTTAATTTAACTCAAGTTATTGAATAGCTTATTTAAGCCATTTTTAGGCTATTAGCTATGACATTAAATCACTCTTTAAGCTATTTTGCACACCATTTGGTGGAACACAGCTCCCGTGAGAGGAGTGGCTGTTGTTGTGCCCGGCTGTTGCACTGCACCGGGTGTTGCGGTGTGGCCCGACGGGGTCTGTTGCAGATACACTTCTGAGCAAAGGGCTGTTTCTTACCTGTTGGGTTTTTGTGTTTGGTTTTGTGGGGGGTTTTGTGGGTTGTTTTTTTTTTTTTTTTCTTTAATGGGCCTTCTTGTAAACTACTGGTACAAAACTGGGAGACATGGGAATTAAACTGACATATAAATTAAGTTGTTTTTTTCCTCTTGGAAAATAGTTTTTGTAATGTGGCAGTGACGAGGAGCTACCTTTGAGTGAAGAGGTTTCATAGTAAGCTTTAAATGAGAAGATGATGCCCTAAAGTCCGTTGAGGAAGGTGATGGGAGCTGCCCGGGGCTCAGAGGTGTGGTACCCGACGAGCTCTGGGAGTTCTGCTGGAGCCTGAGAGGAAGCGCTGGGTTTCCTGTGCAAAGCTTGCTCCCTTGCCCTGGAGTGTCTGGCTTTGAATTTCTTAGCCTGCTTGGGAATTTAATACAAAGAGCCATTCTTGTGAATCATGTTTTCTTTACAATTTTGCATTCCAGCTCAGCAATTCATTCCTCCTTTTTCTAATGGCAAGACCATTACTGGAGTTCACGTAACTTTGGCAAAACGTCTGGTTTATGTTCTTCTGGGGGACTTGAATGCTCCAGTTCCATTCTGTTGTGGGTTATTTTAAAAATTTAACACCTACAATGCTTATTAGGTATACTAAGTAGTGAGATGATCTGACAATCGGTTAATATCCCTGAATTTAGATGGTTTTCAAACGTAAATATTTAATGTTATGAAAGGTGCTCTGTCAGTAGCCAACCTTACAGCTAATCACGTGGCTTTGGAGCATTCATCTTCCCATCTTTTGCATTATTAGAATATTCTCTTCTCAGCATTATTTATATGATCTCAAATGGAAATAGCATTTTGGAAATACTGTTTTGAACATCTGTAGGTGCTGCCGAGTGTTTCTGATACACCAAGCCTGTGTGAGTGTGTGTGAGGCGTGCTGTGCT
>BJBW01000887.1:22714-58551 GCA_004320125.1 Scolopax mira
AACTGGTGCATCGTTGGAGCAGAATGGGGGCCTGGCGGAGCCTGGGCTTGGCACCACCTGAATGCCAGCTATTGGCAGCCAGACTGGACGCCAGATAACCGGCACCCGGTGAATGTTAAAGCATCTCTGAAATTGCCACTTGCTCCTGCCTGGCCTGCAGGGCAGCGGCCCTCTTTGGTGTCCCCTGGCAAGGGACCAGCCGGGGCACATGGTGGCACCTGTCAGGCCCAGGACCTGGTGTGCTGGAGAAGGGGACACGGCCGAGGGTGTCTTCTCAGCTTCAGGGCAGTGATGCACCCGGGTGCCAGAGCTGAAAGCTCTCCGCAGGAGCAAAGGCCTGCACAGCCTTTTTGCCAGCTGCCTTTGGCCTCTTCCCCCACTCACACAAATGTCTCCCCTGAGAACTCACACAGTTTTCAGAACCAAACTCGTGCTGCTTAAAGCCCAAACTTTTTTCTACGTTATCCTCCTTTGTGAAGTGTGTAGTAAAAATGTGAGATGCGATGGATGGGAGGGTGCTTGCCGTAAGGTACATACCAAATGTTTAATCATGCGTCCTTTGAGTTAGGCTGCCCCAAAATTGTCAGTCTTTAATTTTAAACAGAATTATGTTCATTACATAAACTGTTTTGAAAACCAAGATTATTTCTTTTCCTGAACTAAATTTTTGATAATTTAGGGACTGTTCACAACTATAAAAAGTTTTTACTTAAAATGCTATTACAATTTTTCTTCAAGTTCTTAAAGCCAGCACCCCAGAAAACATAACTTTTATTTAGTATTGTAGGACAAACCTGTTCTAATTTTGTTGTAAATTTGAACTGCTGTTGGATAGAAAGGAGAATTAAAAGAATATAGTTAAATTTTCAAGTTTCTAAAACACGTTCAGTGTTTATAATTTAGCAGCTGTTTCAAACACTTGGGGGCTTTTTCTGTAGCATTTGAAGATTCCCTGTAGAAGTGAGACAGGAGACGTTCATTTAGCATTTCAAGCTTGAAAAATATTTTAACCTTTCTTTAAATTGGGTTTTGAAGTTTAGCATGAGCTCTGTGCCGGGCTGCCCAGATGGCAACGTTTTACTTATTCCTTTGTCTGGGGCAGGGGGAGGGGGGAGAGGAAGAGACCACACGGTCAGTTAATGGCTTTAAACACTCCTAGTTTTTATTTTACATCTTCTTAATGGAACCTCAGAGATTCTGGGAAGATACTCAGAGAATTGTTGTTTATGGTGTAAGACTTGTAAGATGTGTTGTATTCTGTGTCCTGGAACTCAGGGGCTATTTTTGCTCCTACTTATTAATCCTGGTTAATGAATTTTATGGCTTCATCCCGTAAGGTTTGTGATTCTGGTATTTAAAATAATACCTACCATCACCAATGTATAGAAAATGTTACTTTATTGCTGGAATGTGACAGCTCTTATTTTTTTTTGTTTGTCTTTTAATAGCTGAAATTATAGATTAAGTGGATTTTTAAGGAGAAGTAGACTCTATATCTGAGTCACTGAAGTGGTTACAAGTTAAATAAGCTTTCAGTGTACAACAGAATGCTTTCTAAGCTTTGTCCCTAGACATGCTTGGGAAACCCCATAGTGAACTGTGGACTATCCAAATAAAATATGATGCTAGTATTAATGATGGAAAATCCATTAAGTCAGTGTGTCATCAGAGCAGACAATTATAGCATATAAAACCAATCCTTAAGTTGGTTTTATCCTTAATTTTGTGCTTTGTAATGATTTTTTTCGAGTAGGTTTTAAAACAGTTATCAGCTAAAGGACTGGTAGATTAACATTGTTTGTGTAAATCTACATGTGGCACATGAAAGAACTCTTGATAAAGCCACAGAGTGCTGTACAGTGTTGAGTACTTGTAAATAATCTGTCAAGATTATAAAAGGCTATTGGCATGGTATAGGCACGTGACTTCTTTTTTTTTCCCTCTCCATTTGAAAGTACAAGTAAGGTTTTAAAGGGTACTGCAGTTTCATAACAAAGAGGCAGATTTTCCTGTAGTCTTTTAAGTTCTTATCCTTATAAACCAGTATGTGCAACCAAATCCATCTGGTTAAAGCTGTTCTTCAAGATAGCTGTAACTGGTTACAGACTTTAGCCAGGTTTTAGTTTTCATTCTTACTGCAGAAAGGTTTCCATTGCAAACTCTGCAATCACAGAGGTCGTTCCTGCTACTATTAGATGGAAGTTGTTCCCACAATTCTGTGTGAGTCTTGGTTTGAGATGCTGCAAATCACTGTGCTTCAGCCTCCCATCTGAAGTGCTATCAGCCAAGCATTTCTGACAGCTACTTAATTCACTTCTATTAAATTAAACTAAGGGCATCTACAGATGTTGTTTGCATATTTTGAGGGTGTTTGTGTATGTATGAGAATGCACACCTTCTAGTCAGCTGAATCCTCCTCCCATAATGTATTCATGGAGGAAAAGGTTACATTTCCTCTAGATTTTTAGAGGGTGTTTTGTTTAGCGTTTGTTTTTTTTTTTTTCAAGTGAACTTCCTAGAAAGAAAGGCTAAGAGAGTGTTGCGGGAAAAGCAGTGTTTGCTGAGAAGTTTGGTTACCCTTAAGTACCATTTCTAGTTCTTAAGATGCAGAAGGAACTGGTATGTAAAGGTCAGAAGTTGTCAGTGTAGTTCACATTAACGTGGCATGAGAAATGTTGTGTTATAAACAGAGTAGAAGCTTTTTGTCTTGTTAGAAATCTTGTTAGAAATAATAATTTCTTACGCTGCAATAAATCCAAAGAGTGTTTTTGGATTATTACATTAAGCCTTACAGATAAGGAAGCTCAGTCTGAAAATTTGCAGTCAGTTATTACGAGTGAAATGCAGAGAATTCTGTCTTTGCTTCTATTGATTATCTTAATTGCCTTATTGTTGTCAGGTTTTTCACGATACCATTGCTATCTTTACGACTACTTAATTCAGTACAGAATCTATGTTAATAAATAAAACATTGCCTGTAAATGGACATGCTGAAAAATTAACTTATTTTCTTCTATTTTTTTCAGCGGAACCCCTGCCTTTAATGGACTTGTGCCGAAGATCAATTCGTTTTGCTCTTGGCAGAGACCGCCTGCATGACATAGAAATTCTACCTTTGCCTCTGTCTCTGAAAAATTATTTACAGTACCAATAAGACATCTAGAAACCTCTGGCCTCACATTGGATTACATCAATGCAAACGGCAGAAAATTGTTTACAGCAAAATATAAATCTTTGTGATGGACACTTAAGTGTTATTTAATTTTTAATATATATTTTTTTCTGAACCAGTGAAAGCAGATCACTGTGGGGGACTACTAAAGAATGTGAAAACATTGATTTGATCAAGATTCGTGTATTTGTTGCCTGTTGTGTTTACAGTCCTGAAGGCCATTATTCTCATATCTCATGTATGGGTTTATCTTTGTTGCCTCTAGTAAATGCCAACAGAAAATCTGAACTGCAAGATCCAGTCATGCAGGACAGAGCATTCTTCAATGATGTGATTTTTTTAAAATTTTATTTTATTTTTTCTCTCTTCTACACCTCACCCCAATAGATAAAAATAAATTAGCAAAGGAGAAATCTTGACAATAACTTCGAAAAATATTTAAACCTTGCTTTTGGTATCCAGAGTTGTTGAGAGCTTTGAGTGTTCAGCGCTCAACATAATCAGGCCTAAAATATCTAAAAGTTCTAACATTTAAAAAAGCAGATCATTGTCTAGAAGAAGAGTATGTGATTTAAAAACTGTCAGAAAAATTCATTTTTGCATGTGGCAACAGTAAGATGCAGTCCATTGTTTTCAAGACCAAATCTAGTCCCTCCAAAGTTCTGCAGTTTATAACAAAGTGTTCGCTATCCCAAGAATTTAGGATATTTGTATTTTAGAAAGCTTGTCACTTTTTTAATTTGAATAAATTTATAATTTTTATGTGGTATGAACTCTAAGTACTTGGTTCTCTTTTTAATGTATGTGTGGTTATAATGTTTATTTATCTGTTTAGAGTCTGCGGAGTTCTCATTTTACTGTTTCCCATCTTGGGGTGACTGATTTTGGTTTTTTCTTCAACTCCATCTGAAATGTATTAGTTTTTCAGGCTCGTCCCATTTTTTAAGATGCTGCTTTCTATTTGCATTTCTTACATGTTTCGAGTTATCTGCCCGATCAGTTATCTAGTTTTTAAACTGGAAGTTGTTGTTACGGCAGGATGTCAAACGTTTAGACTGAGCTGCCTTCAGCATATTTTAATGTGAATTTACTGATGAATGAGGAGAAAATTTCTAATAAAGTCTACTGTCCAAAAGAAAACTCCTGTCTCCTTTGATGAAGTGCTAAATAACATAGCACTCTGTCCAGAGTTGAAGTTCAGTTCCTCCTGCAGCTTCGCAAATGTTTCTGTTCAGCATTTTGGAATTGCTGCTCTGGGCCCACATGCGAGAGATGTCACAGGCAATGTCATGTCCTGTTCCTCATTTATCCCTCTCACTCTGGATATAACTGTACTCCTGCTCTTAACACAATTCTGGCCAGATTGCTCTAAACAAAACCTCAGTTGCACTTGGAGACTCCAGGGCTTTTTGAGGTAGGTTGAAGTTTGACTGCTGTGCACTGATGATACAGGCAAACCCACCCAACCGCAGGGGGCTGCCCTTCTCTCCGTCATCCCAAGGAACAGAATTACAGTTTCAGTTGGAAAAAAGAAACGCAAGATAAACATGATACAACAGCAGAAGCTGTTGAGTAGAAGCAACAAGGGCACAGTAACACAGGGATGTCAAAAATTAAATGATAAGTATGTCCTTCTCTGGACTTAACTGTGTAAGTTGATGCTTCTTCAGCATCAACTTTTGGACTTGCTTTCACTTAAGGGGAGAGGTACATACTGTGTTCCTTACCTTAGTCTTGCAAAGGGGAAGAAATTACAGCTGTGATCTGTATTTCTAACTTATCCCACTTGCTTTGTTTAATTTAAGCCATTTTTCTCAATAGGTACATAGGAAGAAGGAGGTATAAGGGTATAATAACTCATCTGAAAAAAAAATATAGCTGTCAAGTGATGTTTCATAAGCAAGGCAAGCAGCTGTTCAGGAGTGGCACAGTAATCCTGGTAGACCTTGTTTTTCCACCACTGGAGTCCACGTTAGGTAAGCATTTCCTAAAATCAGTGTTTTACCATGTGTTACTAGACTTCACGTTCCTTTGAATAACTCCAGTGACACAACTATTAAGCGTTGTCTTCTCTGTTCTTTAACTTGACCCCAGCTGACAGCTTTTAAAATTGAGAGTAAAGTGGAAACTTATATCATGAGACAAATTAATGCTGCCTCTGTATGTTTAACCTAATTATTTTACAATTGGATTGAAATTTCAGGTGATGCCTCTTCTGTCATGGTTCTTCTGAACTAAACATCCTTCTTTTAACTGTCAAACATTTTTTCTAATACTTAGCTCTCTTCCAGGGGTGCTAGTTTTACAGGAATGACAGTTTTATTATTGTATTGTTCCCGAATTGCATGCTGTGATGCTGTGGATGGTAGATATGCCCCTTCGTGTGGGATTAGGGCCCAGTTTTCAAGGTTCAAGGTCTATTTGATATAGTTTTCTTGTTCAGCAGAAGTCTTGTAAGGAGGATGTATCATGGAGATTAATGATTCCTGCTGACCATCCCTTTGCAAATTCTCTTCCAAGAGGGCTTATAGGGAAACCAGAGTGCCCATCTGTATTGCTAAAAATGAGTCAAGCATTGAGACTAAGCAAGTAATCTGAGCACCTCCTCACAAAATGTACCAAAGAAAGAGTCTCCTCTCTGTTGCTGAACTCCAGCCTGGGTGGTACGTTCAGGAGTGAAATGAGCAATAATTTATAAGGTGTCGATGCGTTGGCTTTTGCCCAAAACAGAGGTCAAACACTGGGTTACAATCATTCTTCAACCAGTGCAGCTGAAACTTGTCAGTCCCTCTGTCCTGGAAACCTAATTGCAGGAAGATACCTGACCAGAAGTCCACTCCCAGGCATATCTGACAGAGAGGATGATTGCTTACTACAAAGCTATACTGCTACAGCAACATCTCTCTTGCATCTGTGTTTGTAAGTACCAGACACTTCTCGCTTTCATCATATTAAGAAACACAGATGTAGATGTGATGGTTTTGAGCTTTTGTGCCCCTGTGACTGAGAAAAAAACCTGCTTTTTTGTAAAATAAAGCTTTTCTGTAAAAGCCAGCTTTTCTATAGTTTTTCTAGACATGGTCTGGAGGCATTCCCATGGCTGGTAAACTAAATCTAATAGAAATTCCTTCAAGCAAAACACGAGTCTTTATTGTAGTGTTTAAAGGAAAAGAGCACATGCCTGGGAGCTGCAACCACAGTGCAAGCTCTGTGATGAGTGTGTGCTAATTAGTTGCAATAGGAAGTCTTTCACCTAGTGTTTGGGATTTGGATCTCTAATGTAGCCCCTTCCTAGGAAATATTAAAGGTGCAGAATCCCTTCTGTTAGAACTGTGGTTAAGACTTGTGGATACAAGCATCATTGCTTCTCTTCATTATTTTCTCAATATTGCCATTCTTCATCCTTCTGCAACTCCTATGAGGGAAGGTCCTGATTTGTCCACCTAGAGGTGCTGCTGGTGTCATCATGGTCTGCAAGTGCTATAACTTCAGTGGCACTCTTAGCCATTTTATAACACCTAAATTTGCGGTCAAATTTGCGAAGTCATTTTCTTTTGGTATAGCAGCTGTCACACACATGTCCCTACTATTGGGCTGACAAAGATGGTGCTATGAAGGCTTTATTTCTGCTTCAGATTGGACAAAGGGAAACGTATTGAAACGTCTGCATTCTCATCCAGAGATCAGGTAATATAATCTGTAAAGAAATTGTGAAATCTTACTTTAGACTCCACGTGTAGTCTTTCTGGTGTTCAAGCTTTTATCTCAACAGATTGACTCAGACTGTTCCTGTCGAGGTAGGATCTAACTTTGTGAGTTTCTCAGTGTTCGCTTGGAGCTGGGAAAAACTGTTACAGGAGTAAATATGTGCAAATCATTTGAGCGTTTCTCATAGTTGTAAAAGAGCAGCGAGCCAGAAATGCTATAAAATTTCCTTCTCATCTCCGTTACAGTTGGTATTGTTAAACTAGGACCATATGTTCTCACGTCAGTGGGCGGCAGTCGCTCCCTCCGCAGCAAGCTTCCTATGGGATCCAGCAGTCCTCGTTCAGGTAGAGTTCCCACTGACATCAGCGGGAGATGGGCCTGAGTCAGCGCCGCTGCTCGCGCTTCCCCTGGAAAGTCCTCCAGACGTTTCCAATACGTCGCATCGAGCGATGCTTTATTCTGTGTAAGCAATGTCAAGCAGATGGTTTCTGCAGCAGTTTTTCTCATTTGGCAAAACATGCTGGCAAGTGTAGTTAGGTACGTGTTGTGAGAAAGTTGAACGAAAAAATGCGTCTAGTTGAGGCTCAGAGTGATACTCAAAGGGGAAGCTAGACTTTTTGGCTCCTTGATGGTGATTTTCAAAAGCTTTTTCGTTTATACACCTTTAAAATCTCACAGTGCTTTTTATTCTGTATACTTAAAGGAATGCAGGGTCTTTATTCATTCCTGTTTATCTCACAAAAGAATGTCTGGTGATCATGAAGTGGAAATCCTTTGTTTGCTTGATTGAAAAAGACACCAAAAAGGCTCCTTCCTCCTTGGGAAATGTTCTCTATAGACGTAGAGCCATGAGAAATATACAACATGCATCAGCCTGAATGACCCCTCTCCTTTTTTCTTTTTTTTTTTTCCAAATGAGATTACAACTGTTCCTTCAGAGAACTGTAGTGTGTTCTGCAGGCACTGTCTAACATAAAGTTTTGAAGCATCTGCTACAAAGCAGAACACCTTACTGAAGGTATGTTAAAGCAAATTTGAAGGTACTATGGTGGGGGCAGAGAACAAAGGACCAGAGCTCTAGGGAGCAGCATTTCCCTAAGGGTTTATCTTCTTTTCTTTTTTTAGCCCTGCTAGAGAGTACAAGTAAATTCAAGGGGAAAGAAAAAAATCAAAAGTTGTTCATGCTGCCACCACCACTAGGTGTTTAGTGCTGATATTTAAGCAGTAGCATCTTTTGCACCACTAAACTCATTGCATAGCCTGAACATCCCAAAGACGTGCTACTGATCACATGGGCTTCAAAAGCCTCTAAAGGACTTTGGGCTCTGCTGTGGTATGGAGTAACACCCTATTCCATACTGGAACTTAATGAATTAACTTTTAGGCAAAGAGCACAGCTGCTGTGTCATTATTGCTGTGCCTGTAGTAAGGTGGGTGACCCGAACTAACCAAACAGAAGCCCAGTAATTGGCAGAGCAGAGTTCAGTAGGGGGTACTCTCCCGTGCCCAGCAGCAGCGAGACAGCAGTGTCAGCGCATCTGAAGCTGTTAATAAATGGCTGGGCTCAAAATGTAGACGTTTCAATTTGGAGATGTCTTTGCAAATCCTCTTTAAAATGTCAGGATCACATCCTTCTAGCTTAATTTGTATAGCTGTGAACATTTGTAAGTTATATAGCCTCTAATCTCTCAGGGTAACAGTAGATGTAAAAGTAAAGCTCGTGTTTTTAATAACTTTAACATACTAGGGGTTACAGTTGAGAGAGTTATGTTCTTGGATTTTAATATATTGTTTCTCTAGTTTTTGAAAGCTACAGCACAAAAGGGTAGGTGTGTTCAGACTTCTAAGGGAAAGCAAACAAAACACAAAAATGAGCTGATGTTTCTGGCAGTCCTCATGTACAAAGAATTCTACTGACAATTTCAAATACTAGTCATAAGCCATCATTACAGACATTGAGTGAGGGCAGCATCTGTTCAATAGTGTCTGGATCAGTTTCCTCCATATTTATGTATTTTTTTAAAAGAAAAAGGTATTAAATAAGGCTGTTCAAATTGCAAGCTCCACTTGAAAATGCGGTCTTTTGATTAATAGAATGTTTGTATTAACTTAAGACTTTTTTTAGCAGAGACACAGGTAACTGCTGCACACAAACCTGGGAAACTAATGCGTGTTTTTTAACAGCAAAACACTGCAGCCTTTTTTCTTTTCACTAGAAAATCAGTTTGGCAAGTTCATTGCTTCTCGTGTAACAAAATGTGAAGAGCTCTAAGGCATAGGGTCAGAATTTCAAAATACACATTTGGAAGTGACTGGTAAAGCACAGTAAAGGTGCCTGTGGCATTATTTTGAGGACTGTAGTTTTACCATATAATTTTTGCATATCATTCTCAGGAATTAATCCTCATGAGTATTTGCTGCTCTTTATATCCTGCAGTAATCCTACCTACATTCACACCATCACTTCTACAGAGAAGATAACTAAAAAGATCAGATGTCATATATTTAATCAAGATCCTTCCCTTTTATGATTTTCCTGTTTAGAAAAAACAAAGATAGATGAGTTCTGAGAATTTCAATTCTCTGCTGTTTGCTCAGAGCTCCCTTTGAATGTTTTCCTAGGCCTACACATAGTCTTCTCTCATGGAAAAACATGGTAGAAGCTTGCTAAGAATTTCTGTAATGGAGTAAAAAGAAGAAAAAAAGTTTCCGAAGCTCTCTCTGAAACACAGTAGAGATGAGGAAAAAGCAGACAATGCGAAATTGCTCTTCTTCTGTCTTTACCAGTTAGAAGGCAAATAGTGAACTTACAATTTAGTGCCTACAGGTCTTTGTGAGTAGAGGCAATTTCTAACTCCATGAAGCCTCTAGAACCTGTTCCAGAAGCTCATCTGGTAAGTACCTCTAGATTTATGGTTGTTCAATAGAACATGCAGCACTGAAAGCAGCCTTTCCTTAAGTTTAGCAAGGGCTTAAAAAAGTTACTCCTCACTTTGTGTAGCATGAAAGTGGTATTGAGACAGACAAAAGAAACAAAAACTTGTTTCCAGGCCTTACATTCCTTCCCATCATCAACTATGAAGAGGTTTGTGGGTTTTTTTAGTTTTTAGTTTTAGGTTGGAGTGTTTAAGATGCCCTGACACACACTTATCAAAGTTTTTCTTTCAAGTTGCAGATTTTTTTTTTTCACTTTTCTTTATCCAACATCTTAGCTTTTAATCAGAAACCGTGTCTCCTGGCACAGAAGTATGCCTCTGTGTTCCTCTCTTATTCTTATTATTCTTATTC
This sequence comes from Scolopax mira, assembly GCA_004320125.1. Taxonomy (NCBI): domain Eukaryota; kingdom Metazoa; phylum Chordata; class Aves; order Charadriiformes; family Scolopacidae; genus Scolopax; species Scolopax mira. Next base: position 32,883 of record BJBW01000887.1, read on the forward strand.
TGTCAGTTCCTGGAATTTATAATTCATTTCGCAATGATTTGTTTTCTTTTGTTCTAGAGAAACTCTTTTGCTCTAATCCTCTTCTGCAAGAAAGCAATACAAAACTGTTGCTTCCAGGCTTATCGGAAAGTGCTACTCCCTCTGTTAGCAGTTATGTGGAATGGCAAGGAGAATGCAAATAAAACGGAATATATAAATTGCAGAGATTGTTTCTTCAAAACACAAAACCTACATGTCTTGGCAGGCTGGATCAAAAGTCCAGTTTCGCCCTTAATAGGAATTGCTAAGCAATGCATGGGAAGAACAGCTCCAGCACATGTCTCTGAGTTCCTCTCTCAAACTCAAAGCAGATTTTCGGCTGTCAGTGGTTCTTAGCTCGGGAAATTCTAGGCAAGTGAAGCTGCTCTTGGCCACCTGTGGCTCTCCCAAGGTCCCTATGGCAGATGTTTGCTCCGTCTCTGCACACAAGCAGAGCAAGGAGGTCCCAGAGCATCATTATCTGCAATACACATTAAGCAATGCAAAGAAAATTTGTGCTTCTTTGGCAAGCTGTTAAAAGCTGTGCTGCTTGCCCTGGCTGGTAAAGGGAGGGAAAATGATACAGGAAGACCTTCTTGAGAATGGGCATTTTTTCCATAGCATCCACATAGGAATAGAAGAGGGAAAGAAATCAGATGTTTCCACAGCTTTTTAAGTCCAGAAGAAATTGTATCTTGTTTAATCTAATAATTTTATAACAAAGTTCATAACATCTCACTTCAGTAAATCCAAACCCTTCTGTTGGACTACGCTTAGCTAGAAGACAATAAATGTGTTTCTCATTCACCATTTCTTATTACAGTTTGCTCCACTTGTGTATAACAACAACTACTGCTGAGAATTACATTGCTTTCCCCCACCTAAAATTGAGCTGCTAGCCAGTGGTAGTATGTAGCAATCAGTGTTGTCTTCCCACGCTGATACATGTGAGCCACAACTTGATCATCTTTTGGTGATCTAACCATACGCTTACATCTTAAATTGTAAGCCAACATCTCTTAACTTCTGGTAAAGGACACATCTCTTTCTGTGTGCCAGATTCTGCCTTCTCTTGAAACTGGAATTGTCAGTCAGTGGTCTACAGCCAGGTAAAAATGTTTTTTTTCTCCCTGTCCCCCGCTTGATTATTGATATGAGGAAGAGATTATCCTTTCCCCTTTCTTTCCTTCGTTTCATTTGCCACAGTGCTGCTTTGAAAACTCCTGTTTTAGCTGTGTGTCTATTGTGACCCTGATGTTTTTAAACTGCTACTTCCCACAGTAGGCTCTTCCCTCACAATTAAAACCTGATACCTAACTTTGTTTTTTGATACCTAACTTTGGCTTTTCATCAGCATCAGTGTTTGAATGGGTCTAATCCTTCAAGTGATGCAGATTTTTCTGTACAACTGTGCTGTTCTCCCTCATCTATTACCCCATCGGTTCTTTTGTAGTCTGTAAATTTGATAAACTTATGATTTGATAGTTGCAACCAAATGATCAAGGAAACCAAGGAAACAGCACTGAACTCAACTGGAAAATACTTTTCAGTAATGATCACCTGTGGATAATCAGTTTGGGAGTTGTCAGCCAGCCAGTGCTTATCCACTCAATCTGCACTTTGCTGAGGGTGCTGTCATTTTCTAAAATAAGGCGTCAGGTACTAGGTCAAAGTATTCACCAAAGTAAAAACAGTGCTTTCTTTTTTGCAGCTTAAAATGAAGCTCAAAAGTATGTGAGGGACTGGCAAACAAAAGCGTGTAACTGAGGAAGGCAGTACCAGAAGAGAGAAGGTGCTGGGGGGAAGAAAAAGAGGAGATTGTTACCAAGTAGAAGTATAGTACAGTCTTCTGCTGACCCAATGACTTAATGCAGTCATTATGACAATCTCTGAAAAATATTGTTCAGGTTCTTATGGGGTAAATGGCAAATTTTCAATGCTGGTTTTCTAAGAGTTTTTTTACATATTTTCTTTTTATTTCAGTCACATTGTGCTGTTAGTGTGCACTCTCCAGTTGTCGATTGCATTGATTTATTTCTATTCCTGTGTGTGTTTTCTGACTAAAACATTGATGCATTGTCAATTCACTTCCATTTGACTATATTTCATTACTATATTACAAGCACTACACCAGAAAGCTAATACTAGTACTCTAATTTTGTCCCATCTTTCTTGTGTCTTCTATTACCAAATCTGTAAAGGGTGCTGCAGGTTGGAAGGATTGACTGTAAAGACTTAAAGCTTTACAAGCAGTTGTCTCAAAAGATGGAGTGCTAAACTGAAGAGCAGTTCCTGCAGTGCATGGCACAGAGAAGACATAATTGCTTGCTGAAAATACAATGAGGCAAGTTCACTTCCTAGTTTTGCCACAGACTTTTTGCACTGTCTGTACCTTGACTGCCCTGCTTTTTGGAGGCACTATTTTCAAGGAATTAATAAGTGAAAGTATTTTTTCTAAAAGGGCAACTTTGGTGCCCCACAAGTATTTTGAAAGAAAAAAGGATGGGTGATGAACATGATAATGAGGTACTTGAGGTTACAAAGCACTGCTGGGGTCACTTCAGTTAAGCATCAGTTTCCTGTTCCTAGAGGCTGATCCTACCATACTAATGGATTTATAGTAATGACACTGTATCATGATACTATGTGAGTTTACTGGTAGGATGCTATGACTGACTTCTGTGCACGCAGGTTCTTGGGAGATGATAGGGGAGGGTTTGGAGAGCAATGTTCCATGAATTATTCCGTATCGGCTTTCAGAGGCAAGCTTTGTTTGTGGCTGCTCTGAAAGGCTCAATGGCCACCACTCATTCCTGCCTGCCACAGTGGGAGGCAGGAGGAGAGGGAGAGATGGGCTTCTGATTGCATGCCTTTCAGAGCAGCCACAAACACAGCTTGCCTCTGAAAGATCCTGGTTGCTCCCTGCCCTCCTGTGTTAGCACTCTCATGTTATGATTTAATTTCTTTCCAGTCAGCTATAACTTCTATCTAAAACAGATAAAGAAAATGCAAAAGCTAAACAAAACCTGGTATTATCCTTACTTCCTCTTAAACAGTCTGTTCTTCAACTCCTTGGGGATAAGCTTAAAAGTATGCTTTCCTTTCTGTCTAAGTTTTGGCTTAGTTTTGCATTTTATATTTTGTTTCTTTCATTTGATGATACCAAAAAATATCTTATGTGTGGCAGGTTACTAGGTAAACCCCTCAGCTATCATGGCACCATCCCACAAAATTACAGAGGGCCACCTTTATTGAATTTTTGGTTTCTGCCTCCACAACATATAACAAAATGCTATTCCTGAAGACTGAAAACTCTGCTTGTTTCAAAGCTTACAAAATGCATTCATATCCAGTCTACACTCTCTTTGTTCCTAGCCCCAAGAATGATTGTTCTTCTGTGTCATTTGTCCATAGTGTGGTTACAGACAGCAGCCCCATTCCCTGTCCCGGCCACTGTTTTGTCCTCAGGCCACGGTGTTCTGGTGTCTTCCCTGAGCCAGGGGGCCTCTTCCCTGCACAGCCCTTTCTTGGGCACTGGCAGCCACAGCTGAGGATCAGGTGCTGGGTGAAGTCCCATGAGGGTGCGATACAACCCAATTTCTAGGCCTGTTTTTAGCCTGTATATGCTTTATTCACAGATCTGTTCTGCTGGCAACCCATGATCACATAGGTGAGCTGTTCCTTGCAGCCTTTCCCCCTTGGGTCTATTTCTAGACTACAAAATACAGAGTCAAGGACTATAAGGCAGAGTGACGCTGACTGGCCAAGATCAAACTGTACAGCAACCATGTCTACGTGGGCTTTTCAGTTGAAAATGGGTGAAACAATGAAGAGGAGCCGTAGCTTGACATAACTGGGGGTGGTGGTGTGGGGCAATGCGACCTGGAGGACCCAGAGCCGCAGCAGCCTCTTCCCTTGCCTGCTGGAGCCATCTGTGGGGCCGCTGCCTCCCAAGCCCTGCCCAGGCTCTGTCTGAGGAAAGCCGTGCCTGGAAGCTTCCCAACAAAAACCTCCTCATTTCTAGAGGTATTAGCGGGAGGGAGGTCTGCGGTAGTGAGCAGATCACAATGCATTTGAGTGCCACAGCAGGAGCAAGGATAATCAAGGGACCCGACTATCCTTCTTATGAGGCAAACCTGAGAGGCCTGGGTGTGTTGAGCCTGGAGAAGTCTGTGGGGGATCTCATCAGTGCTTAGCAGTATCTGAAGGGCAGGCGTTAAGAAGATGGCGCCAGGCTCCTTTGGTGGTGCCACAGGACAAGAGACTTCGGGCACAAACTAGAACACAGGAAATTCCTTCTGAAGATGAGGAAAAACTTCTTTACTTGGAGGGTGAGAGGCACTGGAACAGGCTGCCCAGAGAGGCTGGGGAGTCTCCTTGCCTGGAGATATTCAAAACCTGCCGGGATGTGCTCCTGTCCAGCCTGCCTGGGCAGGGATGTTGGAGTAGAAGATCTCAGCAAGCCCCCTCCAACCTCCACCATTCTACAGTTCGATGAAGGTAGGCCGAATAGATTCTGTGAGTAGATGCTCAAATATAGGGAAGGGAGTTCAATGGATTCCCCGGCTGCCCGCGGTGGGGACGGCACCGGCGCTTCCCCACAGGCCTGCTGGGTCGGTAATGGCGGACGGCATCCGGAGGGTGGACGTATTTGTGGGGCCGTGGGCCACAGGCCGGAACTCACATGCGCTTTGCCCTTGCTTTAGGGGCCGTTGTTTTTTCTTCAGAAGAGGAAAAGCTGGTGCAGGTGGCAGACAGGGTGTGTTTATGGAATTGCTTCAGTCTGGGGGGGAGGCCGGGGGATGGCAGCCCAGACGGTGGTGGAAGAGAAGCTGGGCCTGAGTCTTGCAAAACACAAATCCCGCCCCCGAAGTACCAAATGGCTCCAGAGGAGCAGGGCGAGTGGAACACACGCAGTTTTTAAGGTGGAGCAGTTTTTAAGGTGGAGCAGTCCATGTTTTCCCAATGAAGAGTAGTGTAGTAAACACTCCTGAGGTAGGAATAGGCTGGGATTCTCCTCAAGGGAGATGGTGGTGGTGCCAGTGAGGTGAGAAGAAGGGTGAGCCAGGGGAACACAGACACCCCCATAACCTGCCTGGTGATGTTTGGCCTCCACAGCTCAAGCATCATAAACTACTTTCAAATTTTGAGTGTAATTTGTCCCTTCAGTCTGGTCACCCTTGTTGGATGTAAGTCAAAATCAAAGTGGAAATTCAAAAGTCATTCTGTATCCCTCAGCTCAGTCCAGGCACAGTTTTCATCTGCCTTTTTCCCCACCTGTATTTAGCTTTTCTGCTTATGCTTCTTCTGGCCTTAACTGCAATATAGGGAAGTGGGATATGGGGTAACTTTTGGTATACTTATACTGTCATTGCTGTATTTTTCTGGTGTGTCTGTAGGTACGTATATAAAATCAGGAATCCAACTTGGATTGTGCCCAGTGGCATTGTCTTCAGATTTTTTTTCCTGAGTGAAATCATGAGTTGCTGTTAACTAATTCAAACCTTATTCAAATTAATCCATTTTAGTGTGCAAGACCTGGGCAGATCATACGATATGGCAAGGGGCCATGAGCTCATTGGTTACTGCAGAGGGGAGATGCCCAGTGTTGGCACACAGCATCAGCTGTCAGCAATTCTAATAACCCAGCACAGTTCACTCAGGCAGACTAACAAATATTTGGGGCTTTCTTCTTTTTTTTTTTTTTTACTTTTTTTTTCTTCTATTTTTCTATTTTATTTTTATTTATTTTTCTATTTCTTACAGCGTCCTTTTTGAATTTCACTTAAGAGGTTATGCTATGATAATTGTGTGTTACTAACTTTTGCCTAAATGCATCATTATTCTGTATTTGACCTGGTGTTTTGCAACACTGTATTAATAAATTCATTGTGATTCATGTCCTGTTATGCTTGTTCATTAATTAACTCCAAAGAGTGAAATATAGCATATATTTCACACTTTTTGAGCAGAAAGACTGAGCTGCCTGTCTTGGAAAACTGCCTCCAGGTGTTAGGAGGCTTGTGATGTGCTCCATTGCTGCTCTTCTAGCTGGGTGTTTCTGGTTTCTCGTAATTCAGTGTAATGGGAAAGATTAGAAAAATGTGGTTATTCTATGGTCTTACTTCCTAGGTTTACTGTCATAAATCACCCTATAGCTGCTGCTGAAAAGGACAATCCAATCTTTTCTTCTCATCCACAGGGATTATTTTGCATGGCTTTCCCTGAGTTGATGGTAGTGGTTGTGTGGCCATACAGGCAGCAGAAGGGGAAGACAACAGATGAACTTTGAGCTGTATCAGCAAGTTGGTCTGACTTGCCACGTACCAATGATGGCTGGTGGTGACACAAAAAAGGGCAGGAGCATACAGACATGAGCGTGGGTTCAGATGGGTTTAAGTGGAAGATGAAACCACATCTTAAGAAGCTGCATAAGGGGAGGAAGAATCCTTTCATCTTTTGTTCAGATATACTGTCTCTTAAAAGAGAATTTTGTGTTGCTTTCATCTTTCTAGCCTATGGACTATTGCACCCAGCCATCTGTTATCACCTTTCTGCACACAGTGCAACACAATGCAACATCTTTTCCTTACTTTTCCATTTTACTTTTTTCCCCAAACTAGCTATTTGCAAATAAGAGACATTTTCTCAGTTTTCTTGTGCAATTTTTAAAGCTTGCTCCTGTGCTGCTTATCCCATATTCCTCAAAACAGCAGAGTATGTACTGAGCAGAGGGAAGTGCACTAGCTGAGGAATTAGGAGATTGTATGTGAGATCCTCTTGGTAACACTAGTATTTTATCCTAGCATGTCTTTGTTTTCTTCTGTTGATCTTAAAAGGCAGGTAGCCAGCTATAACTAGATTAGGAATGGTAGCCCATTATGTCTTTTTCATGCTTTCCTGAATCAATCTTAGTGGAAGCGCTTATTTACATATTGGCTTGGTTGAAGTTTTCTTTTTTTTTAACTTATTTTTTTCTCTCCTTTTTTTTTTTTTTTTTTAATTTGAAGCTTTTTTTTTGAAGGTATTTATAGAGTTCTCTGTTTCAGTTTATATTTTGGGTCCCCTCCCCCCCCCCGGTGTTATTGGAAAGCAACTCAAGGTTACTGTTTTAAGCAATTTTTCTTATTAGAGCTGTGTGGGTCACAATACATTGTGTAGGTTTTCCTCAATTCCAGACCCTTCTTCACAAAGATTTTATTTTAATTATTTTCCAAATATTCACTTGATATTGAATGCAGTAGATTTTTGTGGGGTTTTGTTTGTGTTTTTTGTTTATTTGTTTGATTTTTTGTTGTTTTAACAATATTCACTGACAAATTGATTTACAGTCCTTCTGCTTTTTAGGGCAAAATCCTATATAATCTAACAGAAAACCACACCTTTTCTCTGAATTTTCTTAAAGAAGCCTAAGGATTGTCTAATCCTCTGTTAAACATGGTATGTATTGGAGATACAGATGCAGAATCCTTTCTATCTGCTTCATATATGAAGTACTGTGAAGAGCTAACCTGGTGAGGGTGCAGTACAGTACATCAGCGAGTGTTCTCTGATAAAATGTCTTTCTCCTATTGAAGATATTTTGCTTGAATGTTCATGTCTGATCATATGGATTCAGGGAAAGACCACATGGATTTTCACTGTTTATTTTTGGCTTTGTTTTCCTTACACTGCCACTCAGCGGTCAGTAGTGATGTGTCACCTGGAGATTCTGGCTTCTGGTAGCTGAAAAACTGCTATCCCAAATGTTTAGCTTTTTGTTTTGAGAGTTCTTATTTCACGGTGGGATCACACCAGAACTAAATCTCAGTGTTCAGAGTAAGCTTTGCTACATGGCCAGATGAAATCTTGTTTAACCACAAAGTTTTCAAGCAATGCAGTTGAATCCAGTGCCAAGAACTGTTCTGCCATAGAGAAACAAGATTGCACTTCCATTTAAAGAAGTGAGAATCATGTAAAAGCAAAAAGATTTCCTTTATTTGTTTAAATTCTCTTCCTATTGATGCTTGGTCTTGGGATCTTGTCTAACTTAGTTAATTAATCTCTCCAAAAGCTAATAAAGAAATGGGAACATCTCAAAGGCAACTCATCATAGCCTGAAATCATTCCTGTGAAATTTGTTCAGTTGTAATGCTTTCTTAATTGTTTTAATTTTTGATTAAATACATTGCAAAAATGGTGAATGGTTTTGATCAGGTAACTGTCTGGAAAATTTTGCTCCTCTTTGTTTTCCAGAACAATTTAATGTTCCATGTGCATTTGGCATGCAGTGGGCTTTTTCACAGGATGCTGTGAAACAGACATAGCAACTCAGTTTTAAGGGAAAAATCACAAATGAGGCCCTGTTCATCCTTTTCTGGGAATGAGAGATTGGTAAGACCTATCTGAGATCAGTTTTTGAGCTGAGCTTACCTGTGTGTTCTCTAGTACTTTTCTGTGATTATTCTTCAAGCTCTCAATTTATTAAGAGCTGCATTTTGTCATTGGAATTCCTGTTCTTTGGTTATCTACATCTCATTAAATCATATTCCAGTCTCTGATTGCATAATAGTGGCATCTTCCAGTGTATAAATTATTACATGGATAACTAAGCTATCAACCATATGTGATGATGAAAAGATACTTGTGAAAATAAGCACTTGTAAGTGCAGGAGGCTCCTCAGACTGGCACAAGAGCAGGGCGTATGGCATGCATAGTCATCACTGAATTGTGCCAGGACTGAAATTTTGCTGGTATATTTCAGTTAGGAAAATTTACAGATGTGTGGAGATGAGAAAATTTAATTTCTTTATGAGAAAAGGTGCAGGAACGTTAAAACTATTGTCTTCAGAGCTAAAGAGAGCTCTTCTCACTACATGTCCTTCACCAGATGCGTTTTGCTGATGGAGTTTGCAGGGTAAGGGTGTGAAATAAACAGAAATTTGGGGTGAAATCAGAAGGTAACTTTCTGCCAGTGTCTAGAAGACAGCTAGAAGTGTCTGAGGCAAGAGAAGAAGCACAAAATTAAGGTAAACTTATCTCCTTTATAAAAGGAGAGAAATGTTTGGGAAACCATAGTGAAAGTGATGGACATGAAGAAGAACAGCCGACTCTGACTTGGAAGAGAATACAGTTTGTTATAGAAAAATGTGATGTTATTAGCCTTATTTATGGGATCATCAGGAGAAAGGTGCCTAAAAGGAGGAAGAAATGATGGTACACTGACTGACACTGGCAGAGATGCAGAGTATGGAACAGAGGAAGCAGCACTTGGCAATGGTGTGTGCTAGTTTGAGCTGCTTTGGGCTGCTGCCACGCCGTGCTGACTGACTCACACCAGGAAGGATATTATCAGTGAGAGGCTGTGATGTTCAGCAGTTAGGATGAAACCCAGTCCCAAGACATCAAGCTAAAGGAATGCTTAAAAGAAATGCTTCTTTTTTTATCCCCTGCTAGACAATATTCCTTGGGGATAAACTGAAGGGTTATTTGCAAGGAGGGGACAAAGCAGGTGCAAACAGATGGCTTATGGTGGTTACCAATAGAAATGTGAGGGCTGGAATTAAATAAAAGGCTTGGACTGCATATTTCTATGTCGAAATAAGTGAATTGAATAAGTCTGCAATTCAGCAAAAGCTTTTCAAAACCATCTCCAAATCTAGCCTTATTCAGCAACAGCGTAATTTTTCAAAAATTCCAACCTGCAAGTGAGCAACACTTAGTCTGCAAAATTACTTGAGTGCTCTTGAAAATGTCACACCATAAGATGAAAATACTGATTCAGAAAGACATCTCTAGTGAGGAAAGATTTTAAACAAGGGGCTATGTCCATTTCTGAATTAGCACCGTTAATGGTGCTTTCATGACAAACTGATTTTCACAAAACTTAAGAACATGTTTAACTTTAAAGACAATTAAATGGTCTCTTGAATTAGGGCCTAATTTAACAGAAGGAAGCAGCTGAAGGAAGTATGATAAAGTAATTTTAAACATCTAGATATTGTTTTGGGAGGAACATGAGTGACAATCATGAAGATGGGTTTAAACTAAGCTGAAAAGGATTATGATATCAAGAAAATGTGTTTATTCAAGCTTTTTTCTTTACCATTTCTCACGTGTCATGAAAAGCTGTAAAAAAAGCCCTGTTTTGCACCTATGAGACAGGAAATGCACAGGTTCTGAAGACAATGAGCAGGATGCAGCAGTCCTTGGAAAATAAGCTTCTTGAGGCAGGAATAACTAACAGACATGAGTGAGTAGGAGAGTGGTAGTATTTAGTGTCTTATAATGCTGGTGGTGCTCTCCATTTAAAACTTTCTTGCCTATTAATCATTCAAATCAGTACAAGCTATCTTCTCTCAAATTTTAGGCTTTCATAGTTCATGAAAATGTGAAGTTAGTCAAGCAAAATAATTCTGTCACCACTTTGTAACAAATCTTTAAGGTTTATTGAACACATTTGAAAATAGTCCAGGAGAACAGCTGCATAGGATTAATCATTCCCAGGGCAAAAGCTGAATTTTCCAGACTATTGCATACACTTCCCTGTCTCTCTTTCTGAAATTAAAATTCTGTTCCTATTAAAGGTATGAAACAAACAAATGAACAATTAATTATAACGAATTTGTCTTCTAGACAAAACGATCAACTAACAGAAATCTCTGGCAAAAAGCAACAGAATTTTATCCCTTTTGATTGTGGGCTTTTAATTAGATTACAGTGCCACCAGAGAGCCTTCTGATGGCTGTTCAGTCCTTGTGTGAAATTAGGTCTCTTTGTGTCAGTTGGCATCTCCAAGCCTGCACGACTGGTTCTTTGTGTTGTACTTGGTGGTAACCCCAGGTCTGAAGTGTGTGGGGACTGAAAGGGTCCCTGAAGTGCTCTGGAGCATAGTTTCGTGGGGCTGTGTAAAAAGCATAAACGTTGTCACTTCTTACATTATATCAACTGTATGAATTTAACAGATGTCTGCTGTCTGTCTCCTGGGTTACCAGCTGAGTATTTCTAAGTTCACAGACATGCCAAAAATAACATAAGTCATAATTTATTTTTATTTCATCTGTTTTTGTTTTCTGTCAGCAAAAGGAAGCAAATACTGAGTTTGTTTATGACGGAAGGAAATAATTTGTTTGCAAAAATGCCAAATTACCTTCTGACTTTACTATATCCACTCCAGGAGAAGGGTTTTCTGTTGGCTCTTCCCCTGCATGTAGCTGAATCAGTACTTGTCACTGATTTTGTGGGAATGACTCCAGAGCTAAGTGTGAGATCAGCCTGAGAACTCGGAGTGCCCTTGTACCATGGTTAACTTGACTGCAACAATTTATAATTTTGCAGATAGCTGATCTCTGAAGAAGCACAAAGGTCACCACTTGGCAAGCTACTCTACTGATTTTTATGTAAGTAAAGATGAACACGTTTTGGTTTTTCTCCTGAGAAACTGATGATGGGGGTGGTGTACCCATAGTAGAGATGGCAGAGGTACATCAAACTTTTCTGAGATTTGAGTTTTCTACCTGCATTAATTCTAATATTTATTTAATGGAAGCATATTCTTTTTGGAATGTATTCATGAAGCCTATCTATTGAGGTAGATTGAATTTTCAACAGGTATGAGCTGCAGTTTGGTGATGAGCAGAATGAGCGAGCATTTGGTGAGACGTATTTTACTTGCAGTTTCTCTTCAGGAAGCTGAATTTTAAGTATCTGATAAACCTGAAAACACAGTGATTCCAGTTAAGAACCTATTGGTGCTTGCGAGACAAACACTTTTTGGTGTTTGCTGTAAATAAAGAGCTAAGGTGCCAGAACAGAACACTGTGATCTCCTACTGGTGGTGTGATCTATTATTCTGTACTGTAATTAATTTTACAGATATTCAGGATATTAAAGCCAGAAAAGTTGTTTGTTTGTTGATTTTGGTTTGGTTTGGGGTTTTTTTTTTGAGTACAGGCCATAAGCGTGCAGTTCTTGGCTCTGTTTTTAATTGTTAATAATTGGATGTGATGGATTTTTCCAGTTTATTTCGAAGACCAGGAAAGAGAAAGAAGATATTTAAGTAAGAAAACAGTATGTGAGCATTGCTGAAACAAGCCCGCTAGACTTTTCCAACTGGAATCCAAGAATGGCTAGAGATCACATTAGAATAATGAAACGTCCTGCATGCCATCCCAGGGATTCTGGGATTCAGAAACCACAGTGCACCTGGCGCCAGGCAGTGTCTGCATTTGCAGAGTGTTTCTCTGGATGAGAACGATCCAGCTGTCAAACACTGAGTCTGGAGAACTAAAAGATGAGCATGATACAGCTGTACAAAACTCTCTTGTTAGATTGTATTTCTGAAAGAGCAAAGTTTAAAAGGAATTCATCAAAAAAACCCACTCTAATTTTTCACGACAATAATAAACATAATCATTTGGGGGATAAGTCAAATACTACACAGGAGACAACAGCATATTTTTAAGAATAAGGAACTGAGCTAGATCAGGGTTGCACGGAGCCACATGCAAACACAGAAATTATTAAAATGTGTTGCTGCTATTACTCAGATGCTCAGTAGGATGAATTAAAACTTGTCTGCAAGGAATTAGGCAGGAATCCTTTAACCCTACTACTGCTGTGTATAAGCTGTGCTCAGTGCTTATATGTCTGGAAAAGGGATAGAGTGGGAGCTGCTCCATCAAGTTTGCTTTGACAGGAAGTTGTTTAAATGAATGAAAACAAATGATGCCACTTTAATTGTTCTTTTTAAATCATTTACTCCAATGCTTTATGAAGAGCAATGTTCTACTTTGCAGCACCGAGCCCTTTTTAGCCTGAATCATGAGTAGCAGTATTCCATTACTATATACTCTGCAGTCCACCATCAAAATGGTCCCAGTAATAAGTAAGGATCTTTCCAACAGGTCGATTCATGTGAAGGACTGACAAATCCTAATGTTCATTCTGATGTAGTAATTTTTCATTTGTGGAGCTGAAAGTACTTTTCAAGGCAGTTACATTTATATTATGTGGTTGTGGATATTGAGGCTACTCGACTTTCCCAGGGTCACACAAACCCAAAAATCTCTTGATAGATAGCTGCTTCCATGCTGCAGTTACCGCTGCGCAGGGCACAGATCTCTGTGCCTGAAAGGGGTGTTTCATGCACAAGTGAGCATATTTATGTTCTTTTCAAAAACCATTTTGTAGCCATAATAGTAAGTCAAGAAGAGACCAAGAACTCTAACATAAGGTAGTTGATAGGCAAGTTTAAGTTCATTTCCATTCCTCACTTATCATTTATTTAAATAAAATCTTTGGCATTTAAAATGAGTGAGAGCTGGAAGAACTGTACTCAGAAGCAAATTGAAGTGAATTTCATATAAAAGAGCACAGAACAAAACATTTTTTAAAGGCTGTGCAGATAGGCAAACTATGCATTAATTTAAAGCTGTAATACATACTAAGTTTTAAATGTTCATGACTCAGAAAGAGATTGCCTTAAATATTTTAGCCTAGTGTTTGCTAATGGCTGTGCCAACCAGAATATAAATCTATACAAAATTTGATGCAGCTATAGTAACCTTCTTATGATAAATCTATTTACATATTTATATTTATGAGTTGTGGTGTTCATAGTGTGTCTATAGAATAAATACTCAATACAAGGAGGGAAATAGCAGTGGCAGTATGCAATAGCTGATTTTTGTGTTAACATTTCATAGATGGCACATATACTCTGTATAATGTAGCCCTTATTCATCCATTTATATGTTGTTCTATTCCTTCACAAAAAGGTGTTGAATCTCCTTGCCTTGTTAGTTTGAGAGTGCTGCCTATTTGTGAAAAACTGAAAGTATGAATATCCCACCAGAATGATCAGTGGCTCTCCAAATATAGTCATCTACTCAGTCTGAGTCCCTTGGCTCCTCTTTAATCACTGGAAAAAGATAGTCTAAATGATGACATCTTTCTCATATCCTAGATACCTATCTTAAAATATTAGATTATTTTGCATTGTCTTATCCATATTAACGGTCCACAGAGCAAAATGGTCATTGTCGTTAAGTAGTTTGTAGTCAAGTGAGTAGTAAGATTAAAATATGTTGCAGGATAGTTCCAATGAACAGTATTTAGGTCTAGGTGCTGAGCTTCTCACCCTTGAATTATGTATTTAAATATTTGACTGCAGTCTAAGATTGAGCCTTTGCAATTTTAAGGATTCCTGTCGTGTCATTCAAGTTAATAGTAATTTTTTACCATCTTGCATGACATCTGGAGCAGATCCTTAATAGCCTAAGTCTGAAAGTACTTTTGCAAATAGCCCTGCCACATGTTTTTGATGTGTGGACTCTATTTAAATATATATAATATATTTTTAATATAAATATTTGATGTGCTTAAAGGTAGTGTTGTTTTTTTCTTTTTTTGTGTTTAGAGCTAAATATACGTACTTTGTCACAGTAACGCCTCTGATGCAACAGAGCAAGTTTCTAATACACATTTCAGTAGGTGTATAGTATGCTCTGTTTGTGTAAGTTGTCCCACGTAGACTCTTTATGCACTTGATTTGTTGGAAGTAGAAAGCTTATGTGATCCCATGTTTTTGTATAAATTAATTGTTGCTACTTTTCTCTTTTTGCGCCCGGACTATTTGAATCCTTGGTTTATGGTGGGTTTATTTTCAGAGAGATGAGTGACATTTAGAAAGCAAAACTGGATTCATGACACCCAGCTTTAATTTCTCATTTTATCAAAGGTTTTCAGTGCAACCTTGAGTGAAGTACATCTCAGATGTCCAGAGGTAGTTCTGAGCGTGAGCATATTAAGATCAGTCATGTTCTACTTCATTTCCTTGTCTTTTCCATTTATTCCAAGGAGGTTCTGAAGCTAAAAAAAATAAAAGCTTTGTGGTGCTTAGATATTACTGTGAGGGGAATAACAAGAGTACTCGAGACAGTGAAATTATAAGTCCTTGACGCAGTCCTCAACAGTCCCCATCACAGTGTCAGTGTGGGGCTAATGAGGCTCCTGTAATGCAGAGCAGTCTACTTAATTTTTTAAAATTTAGGATGTTCTTCAGCTGTAGCAGCATCACAAGCCATTCAGACTATTAACATCATTAACAAATTGCCACTTTCCTCACATCACTATTAGCAACAGCCGGCCCACCTGCCAATGGATTTAGTGCTTAATCTACACAAGTCACTCAATGGGATGATACACCACTGCTGAGATGACATCCAAAAAACGTGGTATCCTTTACCCAAGCTGTCAAGTGGAGGCTGGGTATTTGTTATTGAGTAAGAGGGGATGTGTTCTACAGCATTCCTGAGTAATTTCTATGAAAGAATTTGAACAATGGCTCAAATGTTACTTCAAGCAAGCACTCTCTTCTGTGCCAAAGAATGTTGTAAACCAAACCAGGTGTAAATATTCAAGAGCTCTTGAGAGTACTATACAACTGGTACAAAATAGAGTAGCAGTAAGTAGGTACTCTTTACTGCAAATGTTTTCTGGTACCAGCAAATTAGTGATTACTTTGAAGTGAACACTGAAGTGAATTAAGCAAAACTCTGTTTTATATTAAAGTTATATTTAACAGTGTCGTTGTTGGGGCAAATCAACAAGAGTTGAAGGAGGTAGAAAATATTAATTTTTAAAAATTTCTCCTTCCTTCTTTTCATTACTTCCATTTCCCTATCAATACTATTTTGATCTAATGTGGTGACAATTATCTGAGGGTATCTGAAAGTCATATTCATGAGGTTTTGGCAATATGTTAATTTCCATAGTAATGTGCTTCATTTTTCTTTCTGTATTACAGAATTAAGTTTCTGGCAGTCTCTGGAGGAACTTCAGAAATGGAAGTTGGAAATGACTCAACGCTGCCTTGGTCACGTTTTATCCTGTTGCCATAAGAGTAAAGCAGTTGTGGACCGATGCTTTGGGAACTTGTCTTAACGCAGGAGCGCAGGAAGGTAAATCATGTCAGTGTAATACAGTTGCATGAGAACATAAAGTCAAGCACCTTAATCTAACTGCCTGAGATTGCTGATGTGTTTGCAGGAAATACCAAAAACCTTAGCTGCTTTAAGGTTTTGTTTCTAAAAGTGACAGGTTAGCTAAAACATTATTTCTGTTCCTTGCCTTAGCTGCATTATATTTTTTCTATCAAGTGAAAAGACTACTATGTTGACTCCTAAGCATTGCTGTTTGGTAGCGTTAATCAATCAAATCTATCACCACTATTGCTTCTTTCTTCATGCTAGACGTTGCTGCTGTCACAGTGCTGTGCACATTTAAATCTTCCTGGATCACACCAATGTTGTGTAGGCTCAACTCTTTACGAAAGCAAAGAGTTGTTGTTTGTAATGACCTCCTGTGCAGCCAAACTTTCTCTCTTGTGAGTTGATCTGTGAGAGACTCCCATTTATGCTTACATCTGTTGTCTATGATGACTGAACTGCTTGCTCTAAGATTTGCTATTTTACCTTTTGATGATACAGATGAGTTCACAGCTGTGTGACGTACCTGTGATTTTTCCAAACAGCAAACATAGCACTTAATTTTGTAATAAATTATAAGGAGCATAAAATTTGGTGAAAATGGGCACAACAGCAGCTGCTATACAATTCTAACATTTACTTTCAAAGTGGTACACAGATTTTTGAACCACTAGTGATGTGGTTTGAGACATCTTGGGAATAGCTATAAAGAACTCAGTAGACACCCAATCGGTTTGGTTAGGCCTTTCTTGCTATTTGTTCAATAATTCAGTATATGTGTGCTTTACTGAATGCTTATGCAGTCTATGTCATTGTAATCAACTACTTTAGGGTTTGGGGTTTTTAAATATATGTTTAAAGGCAGATAATGGAAATACTAGAGTAAGAATGGTGTTGAGTTCATGGTTTCTCTGTTCTTGGTCTCACAGGGAGACTTGTTGCATGGTCTGTGCAGGACAGTCAGTGTGGCTGTTCATTATCCCCACTTCAAAGTCAGGAAGAACCAGTCTATGGCTCTGCTGCTTCTATATCTGCACCGGTAGATAGCGGCTTGCTTGTGGAAAATCAGTAATTAGTAGAAAATCATCATGAAAAGTGTAGGAAAGAAACTATGTGTGCGAAATGATGGGCAGAGCTTGGCTTGCTTGTGTGTCAAGAAGTACGGACCTGGCCTTAAACCCAATGGCATCAGAGTTTGATTCCTATCTGGATGCTCAGAATAAGGGAAAATAATTTTTTGATGTTACTATTCTAAATCCCTTGATGACTATATTGCTAATTCTTGGCTTAGTCTTACATATAAATGTAACCTTTTCTATCTGTGAGCTGTGTCTGCAGGTGACGATCCAACTCCTATGCTGTAGCTAGGAAACGCTACTGACCTTGACAAATACAAATACACCACAAACAAGCTGTGGTGCTCCTTTATAGAACCTGTAATGAATCTGGGGCACGGATTTTCTCCCACAAGTAATCAAGCCAAATAGGTTAGTGAGATTGAGAAGTACTTCGAAAGTAGAAGAACAGTGAAATAGAAGCCTGCAGTTGTATGATGGGGGTATTCAGATTTTAAATTTCAGGCAGTAGCATGAGCATGTGTGAAAACTGGGAAGGCATTTATCCCTTCCTGAAAGTTTACCCAGTTTTTTTGATTGTTAAAATGAGATTGGAAGGAGGCATGAGATTGCAATAGAGGGTTTTTAAATGAGTGCTAGAAAGCCCAAATTAAAAAAAAAAAATAAAAAGTGCAGTTCCTTAATTTGAACTGTCTGATTGCATTTATAATCTGCTAATTATCTCTGCTGAAGAAAACTTGTTTTTTCTTTGTAAAAGCACCCAGATTCTTCTTATTGCCTTCAGGACAAACAAGTTGCTATCTCAGAACAGCCCATCTGTCTGATCTAATACAGGTCCCGTGTGCTGCAGAGAAATAATTTCAGTTGTACACCCGTGACAGGAGAGGAGTGGAAGTGTCAGGCACAGGGTGGGGACAGGGTGATCAAACAAATCTCGTGCCTACAGTTCCAGTACAGGCAGGGCATTAAGCTCTCTCCTCTCCCAGCCATGCTAGGCTGTTGACGACTGGGGTGTCACTGTCCCTGGGTCCCAGACTTGGGTGTTATTCAATAAAAGCAGTGTTTGTCCCTACTGCCTGCAAGAGTCACAGTCTACTGCACCTAGTATGGCTTTCTCCATTTGAGGAATGGACGGATCATTTCAAGGTAATGCTTTGGACAAGCATACCCTGGGCAGCTGAGGAGGTGGCGTTGTGCCAGCAGTGTTCCTGCTTGGGGTGAGCCTTTGAGGTGGCCTGCTTTGGTGAAAGTGGCAATCCTCTGACTGAATAGTCCGTCTTGGATATTTATGTTGTCTGGACTAGTCATTCAGCTCTGGTTTTTGCAGTTCTTTCTATGTATGCTGGAGGGTTTTTTTGTTGCTGTTTTGATAATTACGGAATGTATATTTCGCAAAGGTTTCCAGCTGCTGCTGCCATCTGTCCTCTACCACACAACATAAAGCATTTTTTTTTAATTAGCACTCGGTCTCTGTGGCCACAGGTGCTGGTGTGATGCAGATTCAGTACTGCTAGGGGTAGCAGCCCAGCAATGGGTAGAGTGAAGGCTTTTTAATGATTCTTGTGGGGTTGGATTTGGGATGTAGAATACGTCTCTGTCTATCTTAAATTGGGTTCCTCTGTATCAAAGATTTAGAATGGGCTATTGGTCATGCAGGAGCACACTTGAGTGAGCCTAGGAGCTGGACATTCATTTTTAGAAATAAATGGTGTTTGACATCCTCTGTAAAGAGAGAGAGTCTGGCTTAAGCCGTACTTCCTCCTGTTCTAAGGGGCCCCGTCTGTACACATTATTGCCTTTTGCAACACTAAACTTAATTCCCACCATGCTAGAAATGCCCCTGGAAACGTCCCTGATGACTCCTTGCTCTGAGTGACCT
Source organism: Scolopax mira (assembly GCA_004320125.1). Classification (NCBI taxonomy): domain Eukaryota; kingdom Metazoa; phylum Chordata; class Aves; order Charadriiformes; family Scolopacidae; genus Scolopax; species Scolopax mira. The sequence continues at coordinate 51,825 of BJBW01000887.1, forward strand.
CTACATCTGTCCCTATATTTAGTTTTTCTCTTCAGTACTTTTAATCTTTAGGATTTTTTTTTTTTTTTTTTGAACTTTGATGAGAATAGCACTGCCCGCTACTAACCTCAGGTGCAGATCATGGGCTTCCTGATACAGCAGTTTCCAAACAGATGGTTGATTTCTTTCTGTGCTTGAAAGCAATTTCTTTTCATTTTTCACCAATATTGTAGCATAAGGGAGATAGATCTCTACTGAAAGTTGATAAAAGTCTCCTCGACTTCTACTGCTTTGTCACTTTGTCATTTCCAGCACTATTCCTTTGGGCTGTCTACTGTCTTAGCCAAATTCTCCACCACAAAGCTTTCTTGCAACTATGCTCTTAACTGAAATGCATTGCTCTGAATTAACTTGTTTTAAAATTATTCAGTCATTACAGTGGCCCAGTGGCCACCGTAGCTCATTACTCTCAGTTAAGTTGTTAAGTTGTTAAGTATATTGCCACTGATTCCAGCTTGTTTCAGAATCAGAAAACCCTGATTCCAAGATAAAAAATATCCTTTCAAGAGGATAAAAGATAAATCAAACTCTACAAAAAATATTTGAAAAGTAGTGATTGAAATGTGCATATTCCTGTTGAATGTTACCTTGATTTAACTAAATCTGAGAATAATAGGTCTCTGGCTGGTTTAATTTCCCCAAAATTAATAGAATAAAGACTATAAGGAGAAAAAGATTAAATCTTACATCAATCTTGAACTCAGCTGCTCCATAGCAAAAGCTTGCAGTGAGCCATTGAGAATAAAAAGATAGAAGTGTGAGCTGCAAATTTATGTGATCATTATTAAAAACTCATTATATTTAGAGAAATAGTCCAACTCCTTAAACATTATAATATAAAGATTTCCACTACAATTCACATTGCCAGGCAGCTGGGCTAAGCATGTGACTGGGGAGCAGCAGGCATGAGAGGAGCGTGTCCTGGAATCTCATAGGGTCTGCACAAAATCTATTAATTCTGTGGGTTGTTTAAAAGAGACTTAGCAAATCAATCTACATTTTTACCCCCCTGCCAACCAACAGAGCTTCCATTTAGGATGTTTCCAAAGTAGCTTTTCAGGTTTATAAGAGGGGATAGAAGTGGTTGTGCTGTAAAGCCACTGATTCCCCTTTCTTTGCCCAGTGGTAATTCCGCCTCTTCTAGAGGGGCGCTCAGTCTTAGAAACTGTTTCTGTAATGTTTCTACTTCCACACATATTTTTAACAGATGTCTAAAGCTGCAGCCACTCTGAAGGGCGAATGAGACCATGACTGTTGGCTGGTTAGGCTTTTTATGTATTCCATATGGAATTAAGAAAAACATTTAAACAACAGTATTTTAGTGCTGACACCCATGTCAAGAAGAGCTTAGCTAGCGAGAAGAGCAGGAATGGTCTGTATGAACTCCTTGGAGGCTTGCAGTTCTGTCCTCATAAAAAGCAAAGGAAACAAATAAAAACCTTTGAAGAAAAATAACTTTGCTATATTCTTTGTCACTTCGTTAATTCTGTTGTGCACAAGCTGAAGAATGTGAGAAAATGGGGACATAATGAGTTAAGACAGATTTGGGAGATAAATGGCAAAGAGTTGACTATAGTCCTACTTTAATCCCATTGTATTTTCCATTGTCACTGTAGTGGTCATGGCTCTGGCACCTTGTACCTCACTCACCGAAGGTAGGCAGCCTGCCAGCTGAACTGGGAAAGGGGACTGGACAGTAAAAGGAAGGAGATGAGTTTTCGGTATAACACATGAGATTGGAAAAAGAAGAAAATCAGAGAATATGGCTAGGTCAAAGTTCTATTGCAGTCTTTACAGGTCGAGTGTACAACCAAACTCAGTCAGAGCTGAATTTTTATTTCAGAAGCTACTCTATTGTTTCACCTGAATCACTGGGAATCGCTGTTAATGTTCATGTGGATGTTTGGTAAGGTGAAGTGACTTTCCACATTCACTGATGCTTAAAGGAATTATTACTTATCAAGATTTATATTTATAATTTTGGATCATAATATCCATGATGTTTCTCTGACATGTTTGATTTATGTGACCTAAGATGGAAAGAGAAGGCTAAATTATTTCTATTCAATGTTATTTTCTTCTGTCTTTGAGTTGGCTAGGTATAGGGCTGCACTGCTGTATTCAGAACATGCTGTAAATTACACATTTCACACTTTGTTCTCAAATCCCTGTATTATTTACTTGATATGTTGCCACTTCTGATTTATACCAACATAAATGAAATGAGAATCGGGTGTCTGTCCACACTTTTTCCTGTGTGCTGCTGGGAAAGCCCTGCTCTTTCAGAAGTTCTCAAGTATTCTGTATCCAATTAGTTTATATGTACAGATAGATAAAGTTCTCTTTAATTTTCCCATGCTCAATTTTGATATTATTAGATAAAATACTAAAACATCAGAGAATTGCAAAAAATGGTCCAGTTGTTCTGTATCTGGATACTGCAATGATTTTGTCTTTCTGTTTCTGTCTCTATAGGTGAAGAGAGGTCAAATCAGATTAAATAGGGTTGCAAGTGCTGTGTTACTTTAGTACTTTCCTTTTGTTAGATTTTTTTTTTTTGGTGGTCTAACTTAAAAATTTTGATCCCAAAGAGTATTTTAATATTTATCCTCAGTCAGTAATGAGTAGTTTGCTAAAATCAACATATATTTTTAAAATTTTCTATCAATAGTGAGGCCTTGGAGGGATTCTCAGCATAACAAAACAGCTGTGCTTGACATCAGCCTGTGTTGATAAGGGCTCCTGCAGTGTTATTTTGAAGCTTCATATCCACATGTACTTCCGTGGGTAGGGTCACAGGATGTCATAGCAGGGATACTCTCTGGAGCTCATCTGGAAAATCAAGTCTGTGATGAGTCCTGGGACATGTATTCTAGTCAGGAAGCTCCAGCTCTGGTGTAAGTGGAAACCAGAAATATTTTGGCTTCTTTGGTGAACTGTTGTTGAAGTGATCCAAAGTGGTCTTCAGTTTGAATGCAACAAATAAAAATTTTTCAGAACAGGTTCATGTGATAAGTTTGTGACAAACTCACCCGGACAAGTTCCTGTGCAACCTGCTCTGGGTGGACCTGCTTTGGTTGGACTAGATGATCTCCAGAGGTCCCTTCCAATCCCATGTGATTCTGTGACCTAAAGAAAATTGCTATCTTCTCATCAGGACAAAATAAAAATAAAAATACCCAACTAATAAAATCAAAACTTCACTGTACAAAACCAGTGTCAGTTTGGGAGAAACTACAGTGAAACTTGGTAGAATTGTGCTCTAGAAATGCTCCTTTTCTGCAGCTTTTTCTTGCAGAAAACTCTCCTAATTTACATTGACCAGACTTTGAGTTTCGTGATTGAAAAAGAATCCTTTTTTTCTGTCAGTCTTTGGGAAGTGGAAGGAGGTTTTCCCAGATGGGGAATGGGAGGCAGAGTCCACGTAATCTCTGGAGCAGGGTCCTACATGGATGTATTGTGCCATCTTCCAAAGCAGCAAGCGTTTCACCCCCAAGGCTCCCTGAAGGTATTTTGCCTCATGAACATTACCCTTTATGATTTCTAATACGAGGTGTAATCTAAAAATAGAATTAACTAATATGATCTAATTAATCAGCAAATTTCCTTCCCACTACTTCACAGTTCAGTTCTGTCATCCTTTTTTTGTGCGGTGCCTTGCCATGAAGGCATTCCTGTGAAGGAGCAGGGCTTTGTACATCAAAGAGCCTCTACCTCAGCAAGGGTGACAGTCAGGCCTCCTGCATGCTTGCTCCAGTCACAAGTGTTAAATAAACTGTTATTTAATTAACCGTCTCCCTGTTAAATAAACTTGTAGCTCTGGAACGAGGCATTCCATGGGAATCAAACCTTTCAGCAGTGGCTCAGTCACTGGAGTGGCTCAGTGGCTCCAGGGAGCAGAGTTTAATGCTTTCAGGAGGAAGGTCACCCACTGTATGTCCTCAAGTGCACACATCAGCTGGTTGTGACAGTAACATATCTTTGTTAGTGATTGTCCTCTTGCAGGATTAGCTATTACATAGAGCTCAGCTTGTTCTTCAGTTTGATGAAATTAGTTCATGTTCATTCTATGTCCAGTTCATTAGTTTGTTAGCTTAAAGCACTGATTCATTAAAGTCATAATTAGTCATCATATTTATTTAACTACTAAGTTATTTTCCTTACTAAGTGAAGATACTTGGCTACTATTGGGAGAGAATTTGTTAGTCTAATTAAAAATGACACATATATGAGGCTTATAGACTTATTAGGAATGCATTAGAGGTGAAAACATAAGCTCTTTTAAAGCATCATACTATTAACCTTGATCACAGTGTTTTTCCCACAGTATGATTTCGTTCTGACCAAATCAAAATGTCACAAAAGAATGTATCCACAGATCAGGGCCCACTGGTCTGGGCAATTCATTTTGAAGTTAAATTCATTTTAACATTGATGAGAAAATTTTAAAAAAATATTTTACTTCAGCATTTCCAGCAAACTGTTTGTTGCTGCTTTTAATTTATAATAATAGTATTTTCCCTATAGTATCAGAATTTACTGTCGCTTACCATAAAGAAGGATCGTTTTTATTTATCGAGTATGAGTACTTTATATATAAACAGGATATACATACCTAGTTAAAGAAAAACTTACTTTATTTCTACAATATAGATATTTATCTTATGCATGTGACGTATGACTATAATCACTATTTTTGTGTTTAATATGCACAAAATGTGTGAACTTCGTAACACTGGAGTTTCATACAGTAAAAAAAACATTTGGAAACTTAATTTTATTCTGCAGTTTACACTTGAATGATTCTGTAATGAGTTTGCTTTCCTTTTGAAATAAAGCCAGTTTGGGAATTTTGATGGCATGGCTCTGCCTTAATTGCAATGGTCATTTCATTTTGTTCCAGTGCTGCAGCAGGAGAATGTTTTAAAGAAAAAGGGGGTTAGGGTTTTCTCATCAGAAAGCACCATCTAGTGTTAGTTTCTAAAACTATGGCCAAAATTATAAAGAACAATGACATAAAGAATATATAAAAATATAAGGATTTAACTGTGAAATAAGTGAAAAGTCTCAAAAGGAGACTGCACAAGTCACAGTGTTGGTTCATGGGACTAGTATAATTAAAAGATTTCCTTGGCATTCTGGGTGGTAAGGTCACTGTAGGGTCCTTCCAAAATGCTTTGAATCATCTCTCACTGTCATATATTTTTAATCTCTTACATTCTCTTAACTTAAGATACAGGGCAGAAACATTTCCTTGTGATCCAGATGCTTGTAAAATGGCTCTATTTTATACAGAACGTAAGAGAGAAATGACTTCATTCAGCTGGCAGGATTCTGTAGTAAAATATTTTTTTTTTTTACCTGAGTATGATTATTTTTGTCACAATGTTAAACCAGTTTTTATCTTCTAGTCTATGCATTTTATTGTTTAGGCTTGACTCTAAATCCATTCACCTGTCGTGCAGCTCTCAGCAGGGTGACCATGTTTACACCAAGCCTCTAGAGCAGCCTGGCTTCTGTGGCAACAGTAAACCTCAGATGATTAGTCCCCCTAGCTCGCATGATTCAGGAGAAAGCCGAAGTTTTGGTGGGATTAAAATGAGCAGGACTATCAGCAGAGAGAGGATGCTTCTTTCCTGACAGGTCATGTGCTTGTGATTTGGATTGCACAAAGGGATACGTGGGATCTCCCCACTACCCCAATCAACTTTTTATATGGGGTCCAACAAAGCATTTCATACAGAGTGTAAGAGTTTCAGCAGAGACTGAAAGACTTGCCATTGTATTTCCTCTAGCCCAGGGGCTAGAACAGCTTCACTGATGTGGGTGGAAGCTGTTTATCATATTATCATGTTTTAGCAAGTAAGGCTTTCTGCTGACAGGACCAGTAGATTGTGTGAATGATTCTTGAAGTTGCAGAATACTCAGGGCCCTCTTATCTCAGTAGAAGCTCGAGACGTAAAATTTCTCCATGAATTGCTAATATATAAAGTTCATACTGGTGACTGCTGTAAGGAAAATGTCTTTGAAATAGTATAGCAAATGTGACATACAGTTATCTCCTCTGGGAAAATGACAGAATTAAATTTGAGGTGTAGCTGGGATAAGGAAGGAGCAGTATTTAGTTTGCCTGACATCTTTTGAATCTATAATGTTTAATAATTAACAGAATTTTAAATTTCAGTCCCTGGAGACAAAACACATGCGCAAATAATTACCAAGAATTTGATCTAAACCCCAATGGAGTCTAGGAAATATTTCAGCAACTCCACTGAGAATTTTTGGTCTGTCCAGAACTAATCTGTTTGATTAATCAAGTAAAACATGTTCTGAAGAAATCAAAGGCTCATAAATAAAGAACTGCCTAATAGCTATGGCACTGTTAGCAGAATTCCTCAGTGATTAAATATCTTTTAAAGTTGAAATAACCTCTAAAGTTTTAGAGAACCACTTTTCATATATGGCAAGATTTTGGTTATGGAGAAAAAGGGTGAAAAAAAATGACACTTGTCCTATGAGTCCTTAAAATAATTCTGACGAAATAAACAAGGGCTAGAAAGAAATAAAATACAATGGTTTGAGAACTGGAGGCAAGAGAGGTGCTATAGAAACCATCTGAATCATGGCAGAAAGTCTGTACGGTGACTTAAGCTGGGAATTAATGGGAGCAGTGAAATTCAAATTTACT